>CALYLX010000067.1:0-393681 GCA_944990035.1 Clitopilus passeckerianus
TTCAAATAGACAATCGTACGCACTTCACCAGTAGGAGGATCTTGGAGGATAAGAGGCTATAAAGCAGTAATTCCTTTAATTACCATCATGTGTCCAGCACCTGCCTGTTCCTGGGCCAATTATGCCGATATCATGAATATAATTCCGTTGCGCTCCTTCGGCCGTCTCGGTTGAGGGGAACTGAGATCGCTGGGACTTTGGCCGTTCTCGACCCAGTGGGAGCAAGGCTAGTGTCCCAAGAGGTGTGGTGCGGTTTACAATAATCATTTGACACGGCGAAATGAGAGGTCCTTGGCATGCTTGTGCTAGAGGCCGAATCTGTGAACTTGGTTTAACCAACTGGTTTTGGTACGCCTCGCCGGCGGTAATTGCTTGGTGGAAGTGAACGAAATTGAAGCCTCGAGGCCGAAGGATTTGCGGTCTGCTGATAGCTCTCCTATCGGGGAAGTTTTTTGATGCACCATCTTTCACATGGCCATCCAAAACTGCTTAACCATTTTCCAATCTTTCCTGATGTGCGACCATACGGGTTTCATGATTCGAAGGATTGAACTGAGATCGCGGCTACGTCGCTTCTCTCCTTCACACCACACACCGAACGCCAGCGCCGTAGCCCTAGGACGTCTTTCAAAACGTAGTTCACGCAGGCCGCGTACGATTGAAAGTCGAGCTGGTTGGAGGAATGATAGATGGGCGAGCCTGAGGTTTCTTTCAACGCTCTGGTGCACTCTGCAACTTTACTGCAAACCGTTAAAGTTTGTCTTTTCCCTAACTCTTGACTGTCCCAAGAATGCTCAATTCTCTGATCTAGTATACCAATGGTGATTCTCACTCTCATTTCATACCGCAACGATCCTTCATTGACACCTGTACCAGTCGCCAGCTTTGCTCTCCTGGTCCGTAACCTTCATGAAATATCCGCTTCGCCGTCGTTAAAGGCAATCCTACAGGTGTATGACTACCTTCTGACCCTTGAACTCGAGGCATGTCTTCCTCCTATTCGATATCCAGACCATCCCTTACCAGCGAAAGCAGGTCCAACTCGTTTGGCGAGCCAAGTGGGGCTTTGGGAAGGTACTGTTCCTTCTAGCAAGATATCCGACTTTCGCGGATGTATCCCTTGTCATCTATTGTGCGCCATCTTTCCATCCCACTGCTTCGTTCACTGACGGGTTCGGTAGATGCTACTGCCTCAAATGTTCCTCACGATGTGCGTATCATCCAGCTCTACTATCGACCACGAAAAGCTAACCACTCTGCGATAGACCTGCTACAAGATATACTCAGCTGCTTCTTGTAAGCCAGCTGCAGCGCCTCCGTTGGATATCTCGCTGATAGTATTCTGCAGGGGCGACTGCATTTGGGATTGGATGGGCTGAAGGTGACTCCGCCTCAGATATTCTTGCTCTTTGGCTCACCATTTTACGATTTTCAGCGATCCTAGTATTACGGACCTTCGCATTATCGGGCAATAACCGGAAGCTTCTTACCTGCTTAATCGTGTTCTACGCCGTATGTGCCACGACCCTCACAATCCTAAACTTCGAACTCACATCGTCATAGAGCATCTACATCGCCGTTATAGCCGTGCTCGTCATATTTCTGCGATCTCTCAAATGTGAGCCTATCCTTTCATACGCCATGCCATCTCCGCTCATGATCTATTCCACCAGACGGTGCACCACCATTGCCGACCGTGAAAGGGTGCTATCCGACTGAAGGGAGTCAAATCCTCTTCGCCGACTTTGCATTATTGATGGTCTTTGAGGCTAGTAAGTGCGTTACTCATTCTGGCTTTTACCCATACTCACGTAGTTTCTCCAGCAATCATGGTCATCACCTTGGTCATTGGCATTCGTCGCTTCAGGCATACCCAGAGCCGTCTAGTAACAACACTATACACCGACGGAGTCTTTTACTTCGTTTACCTTGCGCGTGAGATTCACCTCCCTTCCATCTAACTGGACATCATAACTCATCCCAATCGCAGTCATTTCGTTGGGCAACATCATCGTTCTAGTCGCTGGACCGGTTCGCTTCTTCATTGGTTCCATCTTGTTCTACTCTGACCATTATAATCTAGCCTGAGTTCGTCGACCTCCTTAACACGTACGCACTGCACCCCTTACTACAAGTGATCCATCTCACGAGCACTATAGTTTCCAGCGCGTCATGCACTCTTTACTGTCTTGCAGGATCCTTTTGCACGTCCGTAAAGCTGCATCATTCGACTCCGTATTCATCAATGCTGGTAGCCCCTCCCAGCTGGACTATTCCTTCGAGATGTCAAATCTCCGATTCCGGGAATGTCAATCGCAACCCACCACAGACGGGTGACAGGACCCTGACAGTATGTCGTCACTTGCATGGCGGACGACAGCCATGTACCACACTGGTGTAGTGGGGTCCAGGCGAAAGCCCTTCCCGCGAACTGCCCAGTGATGTTCTGTAGTCCAGCTCATATCTGACATTGGCGTTCGCGTACATATCTGCACTGATAGAGATTTCAATAGCAGAAGCTTATAAAGTGGGCTTGCCGGTATTGGATACTACATACATACAGTACTGCTACATATAGATGTCAGGGTATAGCTAGATCTAATATGGTTAATATTATGGCCCGACTGCCCAAACCTCGAGCCCGACGCATTCGAAAGCAACGACGCCAGCCTTCTTAGGGCCAGGTGAACACAGAGGTTCGTTTCCGAATGTAGGACAGTAGGCACTTGATCCTTCAAAGAGAGTATCGTCGAGGTAAAGACCGTAGTTGCCATCCCTAGACAGGTTGAATGAGTTACTGGTCCATAGCGGAGAAGACTGAGAAGACTTACCCTCCACCAAACGAGAGAAACTCTGGTTCGCAGAGTGCGACATAATCGTTTCTACCAGTCCAACTGAATATCTGGAGCTGGTCACTGACATATCGCCACAAGAACCTATATAGTCGTATGGTCAATTAAGATCCCTTCGGCGCATCTGGGGAATATACATACGCTTCACCGCTCCCATAATATGCTCCTTTATTAAGGCGAATGCCTTCCTTTCCCGTCCACGCACCAAACAAGCCGCCCTCAGCATCTCGAACAGCTAGCAGCGAACCAGCAGGAGTAGAAGCTCCGGGTTTGGCAGGTTGAGCCGCAGCCTCGCAGCGAGTGTATAGCGTATTCAGGGAGATGCCATGTTGGTCGAGTGAGTATACTAGATTCCACTTTCGTGGTAATCTGGCCAACGCTGGAAGATGAGATCGTATCTATAAAACCGGCGTCACAACTAGTGCATACTATGTGAGGGGAACGACTTACCAGCTCAGCAAGATCAGCATCCAATACCGGATCCGTCGACTCTCTCCGTTGTAAAAGCTCCACTCTTCCCGCCTTCTTGTCGATGACCTTAATCACCCCACCAGGGTTACTTCCGCCAGCTTTTGAGTTCCGCTTATCCAGGCTTGCATCTGAAGCCAAAGCCTTCGTTGTCGTCTTGGCGTTTCCATCCGCCTTCGCCTTCCCATTTCTGACAGCTTTCACCTCCTGTTCCAACTCCTTCGAGAACCCTTTGTCCCAATCGTACTGCTCTCCAGCGTATCCGGGTGCGCCGCTAGGTGGTATATAAACGTGGGCAGCGAATGGAGAGGGTTTGGAGGAAGGACCGAATGGTGTTCCGTGACTTATGTGTAGGTCCGAGGAAGATGATGCATGGGCGGAACGTCGAAGTACAGGGGAGTTTGCAGGTTCTGAACTTCGTGTACGATGTAAGGACGGGGGAGGTTGATCATTAGGAGCAAAGAGGGTATCGAGAGGTGGCCTTGAGAATGGTGCAAACGGCGCCTGTGGAAGATTCCCAGCAGTAGGGAGAAATGACGACATGAACTTCGATGAAAGGTTGGATAGGGTAGCATAGGGCGTTGGCCGTGGAGAGCCTGATGAAGAACGGGAGGGGCGAGCGACACCGTACAGCGATTCATTGTGAGCAGGAGGCGTTGCGAATCCCGGGGCAACGGGAGAAACCGACTCGACAGGTGGTGCTGGTGTCGGGATCAAGACACTCGTCGAGCGAACTGGAGAATGCCGGATGTCGGGAGAGGTGCGGACTGAGGATGTAACAGATTTTCTTGTGAAATAATCTTCGTCAAAGGTAGGGGAGGGTGGTGCTGGATCCGGCTCTTCCTTCTCAGTTGACGGCACTTCTGCCTCCGAGGTCAGATCGAGCAGGTCTGGTGCGGAATCTGTAGCAGGCTTTGGGGCTGGGGATTCTTCTTCTTCCCGATTTATCCAGTATAGAGGGTCATCTTGGTGAGATAGAAGCTCTTCCAGGGTTTTATTCCTATGATCAACTGCTGACTTAGCAGTCTGTCCGAATCGCTCGAAATAGTTGAACGTCGGATTGCTGGACGGCTTCTTGGAGGGAGCTACGCCAGCTTGGAACGGTACTCCGCTGAAAGAAGGGCTGACTGGAGTGGGAGATAATATCGCTAGAGGATCCTCCGTTTTCGACACTGGGAGAAGGGTGCTTCCATGAGGATGCTCGTTTAATGACCTCGCTCGCGAGTAATTGGGAGGCTGGAGGAATGCAGCTTCGGGAGTAGGAGATGCGCGAGGAGTCGACGGTGTGAAAAGTGTCGAAAACTTGTCGAACAACTCTTCATCCTTCCTACGATTGTCAGATGACGATCGCGAATGTGACGTGCGGTGGAGAGATCTAGTTGTTGCCATGGTGTATTATCGTCTGTGATCCAATAAAATTATTAGGTTGCCTGCTGGGTGACTGACATTAACCTACTTGGTCGTCGTAGAGTTCGTTGAGAAGGTGCCCATGAAGGAGACTAGCGAAGGTTGTGCTCAGCAGCGACCAGCGGCTGAAACGGAAACAAAGGTCGTGGCCAGCACGTGCTGATGCAAATGCGAGATAAAAATGGAAATCTGATTAGATCAACGCCTGCACCTGCAGGCGTCTTTTCGCCGCTTGCTCCTTGCTGGAACTTTAAACAGTAAAGCAGATCCCTGAACACGTTCCAAGTTGCGGAACAAACGCGCCTACTGGAGATACATATTTATGAACTGGATAACCAGGCCCAACAAATCGCTACCCACCTTGACGAAAGCTGCCCAAGGAGTCCCTCAGCAACCCGCTGCGGACGCTTAATATAATCTCAGGCTGTCCAATATGCCATCCAACGGTCGATAATTCCGCGGCCATCCCAAATGTTATCATCGCAGAGAACGAGCAACCTCCTGACGTGATGAATTCATTCCACCTCTCACTACCGTCCACGGGGCCCCAACTCCGTTGCATCAATGATCTTCGAAGCAAGCATGATCAGGAACATATCTGGCTAACTTGGCGCAACTATTCTTACGCGTGGCTCCTGCGCTCCTTGTTGGCATTTTTTCGAAGATATATAATCGCTTCAGAGATAGGACTGACAGCCGGGTTGCCGCTTGGCGGTCTTCTTCCACCTCCCCTCCGCGAGACCCAGCATGACGCCTCAGGAGATAGCTCTACTGAAGAAGATGGGGACATCTGTGTTTTCAAAGTATTTGGTGACGCCGATTGTAGGATCGGTGTGGTTTGGTGTGTGCCTTGACTCATATCAGCTGTCATTCCTTTCTAATTAAGCGCCCTCCGCAACTGGTAGGTATATCCCTGCTATTGTCGCTTTATGCCATAGCTGTCTTCAGGTGAGCTTGACGGATTTCATATCTTCATCGTACCCTGTACTAAGAAAACCGCAGGCCACGGCGAATAACGAGCAGGCCGGCCTCCATCATGTTCTGGACGACCGTCGTCTGCCTAGCCTTCGCTATCATCACTTTCGCCGGAGAGTTAGCGGCTCTCAGCAGTGATTTCGATCTTATTGACCTGCTGAAACTGTCCGAGAAATATAAAGTGCCTGAGATCGCCGTATTTTCACGAACCTGGACATCGATTCTTGTCAAGAACTGGATAGACTCTTTCGGCGTATGTCAACAGCTAACTCTCCGTTATCACCGTTATGACATTGATCCATATCCAATTGAAGTTCATTATCAGCGACCTGGTCGTCATTTGGCGCGCTTGGGTCCTTCTACCCTCGAGACGTCCGTGGTTCGCAGTCGCCCCAGGCATCCTGCTCCTAGCTTCGGTTGGTACGTCCCAGTCTCCGACGCTTTCAAATCCGTGATTTGCTTATACTCGTCCTCCAAGCTACTTCGCTCGCTGCATGTGTCTTGGCATCAAGAATAGACGGAGTGGCTGCTGTAACCACTAATATCCAGATCCTCGTCGACTACTTGACCTTATCCAGCACGATCCTATCTCTTGCGACGAATGTCGTTACCACATCTGTGTTCGCCTTTAGACTCTGGTACGCGTTCCTCGCGAGAATTAGACGTTGTTCTGATGCTGAATCCTTCTTACCAGGTCTCATCGACGATTTCTCTCAGACAATCAGATTGAGACTCGTAGCTCCTCAACATCTGTTGTTCAGCGTTCTCTATATCTTATGATTGAATCTGGTATTCTATTCTGCTTGACGCAGGTAAGCCATGCCGTTTCCGTTTCCCTAGCGGGGTCGCATTCTAAGGCCCCTCCAGACAGCCTTGATTATCGGAGAGCTTCTGTTCTTAACAGGAGAAATAGTGACTCTCCAAGGTTTTATAGTCTTTAACGTGATCTTCCGTTTTCAGTATTCGTTATCAGTGAGTGAATATCCTCTGCTCGCTCAGTTCCGCCTTCTCACCATGTGTCTAGATCATATATCCAACCCTGGTTTTCGTGCT
Organism: Clitopilus passeckerianus; assembly: GCA_944990035.1. Lineage (NCBI taxonomy): Eukaryota > Fungi > Basidiomycota > Agaricomycetes > Agaricales > Entolomataceae > Clitopilus > Clitopilus passeckerianus. Next base: position 6,756 of record CALYLX010000067.1, read on the forward strand.
GGTGAGGACGAGAAACTCGGTTGTCGACACCTACCAGATGGATACCTATAACGCCCACCACGAGAAACCAACGACAGCAGAAGAACCCTCCCTTACGACAGGTGCAACGACAGGTTCTAGGAGCCAACCTTCTAATCCTTCCATGCGAACGTCAAATGTAACAAGTTAATGCTAAAGATATGCTCTTCTCTATTGATCTTTTCGGTGTTGTGGGATGGAATACCCAGTATGCTACGTTTGTGTATTATTTAAGCCTGTAAATTCAGAACTTACCTGTAATGAACGTCCTTTGGTAATGTCAGAGACGATTTTCAGGACCGAGTGTCGGCAACTTTTAGACCTTTCGCCAAGTTCTCTATAATCAAGCTCTCGAGGCGGCCGCGTCATTCATGCCTTTGATTGGTCAAGTAACCGCAGTATAAATTACACCATCTTAGCCCTACCCTCCTTTGAATACTCATCTTCGCTGGGGCGGTAAAGTGTGCCAAGCCGGGAGCGAACTCGATTTCACGTGAGAGGCTTATCGGGGTCGCCAAAGTGCAACAACTAAGAAATAGAGGTCATTGCGTGTCTTCAGATGATTGTAGAGATATGATTTCTCATTCGTAGGAATTGAGATCGAGTCCTGGCAAGTAGAGTCACTGTTGTCGCATGAGCTGCACTCCTCGGATGTCCAATTGTTGATCCAGGATGGTGGCGGACCGGCAATGCCGGGAACCATTCTGCTGAGTCATCAATCAGCCTGCTTGCAATTTTGGCCTTTCGATCACCCCAAAGGTTTATGCCAGCCCGTTCGCGTCAGCAGATACACGAGAACGTCTTCCTCCAATAAAACGGCTGGCGTCGCGATAACGCCAGCAACTTGTCTGCCGACGCGTTTAAAGCTTTACAGTCGTGTTGTCCGATGTCAGCAGTCAGCAAGTTATCCAACGTAACCAACGCACACCTTCTCCCGATGTTGGCCAGCATCCAGGCGGTGCTGCCTGGTGTAGCAAAATGGGCCGTTTTCCTCGTTTTCCTTGCCAACTTTAGGTCCTGGCCGCTGGGGTGGCATTGTACGTATATCAAGCTCCCTGAGTTTATATATTTTTGCTGACGCTTCTGTTCTTCTTGCTGTTGACAGTGCGGGTCTTTAGGCCCGTCTTCCGTATCCGAATCCAGCACAAACTCCTTCAATGGCGCACTCTTTTCTACTCTCGGAAGGCCAAGCTCGAAGCAGAAGATAGATGGCTGGATTCTATCGCACCCATTGGCGCTGACCCTTTCGAATATACCCTCAAGTACAATTCTTGGGCCAGTATGTTGACGTCACCTATGTTCTGCTATTCATGCCTAATATTTTTCCTGCTCCAGGTCTGGACGAAAGTGACTTCAACGGCCACCTGAGTAATTCCAGCTACCCCAAGGTACAGGTTCCTGTCGCACACCCTCTCTCCTTGCCAAACTGACCATGGTATAGGCTTTGGATGCCGCACGTTTTAAGACTGCATTGGAGATGTTCCCCATGTTCTTCAGGTCTGGCGGTTGGATTCCGCTTGCTGGTATGTCGCCTGGTTCTGAACATCGTAATGTCTTGTCTGACTGTCCTCTCCAGGAACTCACTTCAACTTCGTCCGCGAAATACCCATGTTCTCATCCTACGAAGTCAGGATAACCACAGGGTCATGGGACAACAAATGGGTACGTTTTCTACCGTCAGTTATGCTCCTAGGTTATTCTAACTTGCTCTCAGATATACGTTATCTCTAAGTTCGTCACGAAGCCTAAGGGCAAGAAATCCAAGAAAGCTATCGCATCATCGTCTCCAGTCAATGGCTCAGCTAAGGATGTCGACTCCAGCGCCAATGCTAGTGGGGATGAACTATTCCATGCATCTCTCCGACAACCCTCAACGGACGTTCTCCTCACATCCACTTCGCCCACCCCTCTTCCCTCTGCAGCTTCGTCTCCCAATCCTTCAGCAGACCAAGCCCTCAAGGCCGTCACCGACTCTCTTATGGCATCTGCTGCCCGCACAGGCGGTGTTGAACCTGATGGCGCCGTATTGAATACTGTTACCGTCTCCCAGTGCTGCTTCAAAGTCGGCCGAATTACCGTCCCTCCAGCACTGGTCATGGCCATGAATGGCTTTTCCGCACCTCCCAGTGAGCCTGGTGCCGCTCCCTACTCGTCATCAAACCCTCCACCGCACTGGAAGAAGGCCAAGGAGCTCATGTCGTTGACACATGGCGGCTCGCCTAAGAAGATGCGGGAGTTCATGAAGGGAGGCTGGAAACAGGTTCCAGAGGGCGAAAGGTGGTGGGAGGAAGCGTTTGCTCCAGTGGAGGATACACGCGCCAGGAGGATGGAGGTTGTAGGGAAGATCGGACAGACGATGGGAGAATTAAGGGCATTCTAATCTGCAATTTTGCAATTCTTGTGGGGATGCTTGACGTGGAGGGGCCGGAGCTCGTATAGAAGATGAAGTTCGGTAGAAGACGACATTTAATTCTGTATATCTAGTAATAGACATATATAATGGTCCTAATGCCTACATACATATTTGACCATACCTTCGAGTCTTGGATCTATTTCTTATGCCGCTTGCGCTTCCATTAACCCTGTCGGGCCTAGCCTGAGAACTTGATTGCGACATTCAGGGTTCAGAACGTTCCGAGTTGGACGTGATGGTGAAGCCGCATTGATCAACCTTCACTCTGTTCCACCAACACTTCACAGAGCGATATCTGTCTCAATCGAGACCCATTCGTCAATCTCGCGCATGTATGTTCTTGGCTCGTCTTTTTCATTGGGAGAACCCAGTGTCGCACGCCCGGAATGGTTTATGAAGGCCCAAACGCCCTAATTCGCTTCACGCCGTCGTCAAATGGGTAATGTTCGAGCTATAAAGTCCAATTCCGTTGGCCACGACACTGAGACGTGCCACGTCATAGACTCCTCTCTACCACCTTCACATAAACCATAAGCCAACGGACCAGAGGATTATGGCGTCCAGGTCGCTCAACCTCGTTGTCCATCTATCCTTTCAGTACAACCCATTGTCATATCTGTCCTTAACATGGGCCAACACGGCTGCGTTTTTTATCTTGGCTATCTTCCTCTTGAATGTTCGATCGTGGCCCTTTGCATGGCATTGTAGGTTTTGCAGTCGTCGTCTCTCCTGAGCGTCCATTAATGCATTTCTCTAGTCCGGTTGTTCAAGTCCGCGATCTGGCTCCACCTCGACTATTATGCCCTTGTACTGCGACATTTATTCTCATCCAGGAGGGACAGGATGGAAGCGGCTTTCCGGTGGTTAGACAGCAAATCCCCCATCGGCGCCAACCCTTTCGAACATACCATCACATATCGATCTCGAGCGTGTACGTGAATATTCCCTTGCCCAGAACTTGTCCGCTGACACCGTCCTTTTCTAGACATTGACGACTGTGATTTGAACCTGCACATGAGCAACTCCAGCTACGCAAAGGTAAGAACGTTTCCCTGACCCATTGGAGCTCAATGTTCAAATGATGTACCCCACCAGACATTAGATGCGATGACGCTCAAGACGATTGTCACTTCATTCCTACCCTTCTTTGCGGTCGGAGGTTGGCTACCGCTGGCTGGTAAGGAAATCCTATTGGATCATTTCCGAGACGGACTCTAATTTCGTGCGATCTCTCCTTGGATCTCTCAGCGACCTACTTCCACTTCGTCAAGGAGGTTCCCATGCTCGCAGAATACGAAGTACGGATGAACATTTCCTCGTGGGATGGAAAATGGGTAAGCATGGTATTAGTCATATGACCCTTCCTGACACCTTCACATTTCCGTAGATTTATTTCATATCCAAATTCGTCACAAAGTCGTCTCGCGGCCAGAAAAGCCCCTACCCTTCCACCCACGACAAAGATCACGTATCCATTCATATACCCTCTTCGGCATCGGGCACCTCTGCGCCTCCAACGCCTAATAAATCAAGCTCAACGGCTTCAGCAGAAGAAATCCTTAACGCAGTTTCATCCACCCTTTTGACTTGCCGAGAAGCTGATGATATCACGGTCCACGCTATCGCTATTTCTCGATGTTGCTTTAAGATGGGCCGGATCTCAGTTCCCCCTTCGCTCGTGATGGCATTATCCGGATTTGCGTCTCCACAGTCCCAGAAACCTTTCTCCCATTCTAATCCGCCACCTCATTGGAAGGACGTCGACCACCTGCGCTCCGAAGTTCTGAACTATTCCGACAAACAGCTCACAGCTTTCTTCCGCGACGGATGGAAGACGGTCCCTCAACAGGACAGGTGGTGGGAGGAAGCCCTGGGTGGCGTAGACGAGCAGAGAGTCGAGGGCCTGCAGCATGTCAACCAGATTATACACTCGATCAATGAGCTGGGAAAGCTCTAGGCAGTTATATACGATATCTTCAACGCTAATGTTATCCACCCCTCTAATACCGGAGCTAATGGGATAAGAACCCTTGCGCCAGCACAATCCGAATGAAAACGCCGAAAGGCAGAATGATACAACGAGTAATCGGTCCACCGGCACGGATTTGAATTGCCTGTAGCTTGAGTGAACGACAGCTCGAATGCACGACATCCCTAACTAAACCTAATGTGTCTTCCCGTACGTCGTGTTTCATAAAGATTCAATACAGCCTCAAGGCGTACTAGTACGACCGGTAATTTGAATGAACCTAGTCGATGGGAACTATTTAATGTTGGCCTGATAAGCCAGACCCCGTTCTTTCTATCGCGCATTGCAGACCCCTGCGAGATGCTTTTATCAATCTCGCACCTTGCTTCAGAATGCCTCCCTTTCATATTGGGAGCGATCGCCCTTACCTTTCTGCTAAACATTCGATCTTGGCCGTTTGCATGGCACCGTACGTTGTACCTGTCACCTTTGTGCCGCAATATCTGATTTGTTAGTCCGAGTTTTCCAGACAGCCATCCCTCTCAAGATCACATATACGTACATCAAACTTCGCCTCCTAATTGCTCAAATGTCGCCCGAAGCCAAGGCCATAGACAAAACCAAGTTCGTGGAAGAGCACTCCCCCGTAGGCGCCAATCCCTTCAACTACAAGGTCGTTTATAGGTCGAGAGCATGTACGTAGTCTTATATTGCACTCCTGTCAAGCTAACTGGCGTCCCCCCACAGACATTGATGACTGCGATTTCCACTTTCATATGAGCAATTCCAGCTATTCAAAGGTCTGACATCGCTGCACTACGTTCAACTTTCAGCCTGCGTACTGACAGGGAGGTTGTCCGCCTTCAGGCGTTAGATGCAGCCATTTTGAAATTTATCCCTACTTCGTTTCCATCGTTCTGTGCCGTAGGTGGATATTTGCCGTTGACAGGTATGGCCGTGATTCCTCGATAAGCTTTTGCTCCTCATGCTAATATGTAAACGTCTTAGGATCAACATTCCACTTCTATAAGCCAATCAATATGCTCGTGAAGTACGAGATCCAAGTTCACGTTGCTGCCTGGGATCATAAATGGGTAGGTCCCTGTGTCACTGGCAGGAATGTCGCGTCGGACTTCAGTTGATAACATTCCCTTTCTCTCAGCTCTACTTCGTATCCAAGTTTGTCACCCAAGGCAAGACATCAATCGTCCCGGTTGCTGATGAGCTACTCTACGCCAACGAGTCACTCAACGACGGTGCCAGCTCTGACGCTTCCGGAGGTGAGTGCAGTCGCACTAGTTCAGCCTAACATAAAACCAACCCACGATAAAAGGTACCTCCAACGATTCCAAGTCGCGTCTAGGCCGACACTCAGAAGACAGGGAGAAGCCCAACGCTCTCGCTATCACTAGGTTATGCTTCAAGATAGGGCGCATCACCGTTCCACCTTCCCTTGTCCTCGGATTGTCTGGGTTCTGTAGCCCGTCTGCCACTGGGACTTCGTACTCGCACAAGAATACACCTCCACATTGGCACAACGCCCGGGATCTCTCTATACGCCTGGGAGCTGACGAAAAGAAACTGAGAGCGTTCTTTACTCGAGATTGGAAAGAGATTACACCGGAGAATCGTTGGTGGGAACAGGTATTGGTAGGGGTTGACGAACGCCGTAAGGAGGGTCTAAAGTATGCGACTCAGCTTATAGACGTCGTTCAAGCCTTCGACAAACTTTGTTCATAGATTTGTATTCGAGAAGAAATGTGGTTTATTATCGTATCGAATGGATGATATAAATTCTTGGCTCGACCAACCCGACTCAGTTCAAATGTGCCAACGAAGAGAGGCATGGTATATTGTTCCATGAATGATACGAGCACAGTGAATTACGTCGAAGGCACTTCTGAGGGAGCCTTTCCCATAAGCCTTCTGCCCTCCTCGATCTTTCCTTCGTTATGAGACAACTTCCCAGAGATCACCTTCGCTTCACCTTTAATCTTGCTGAACAAAGACACCTTCCCAGAAAGCCTACTACCTCCGGTAGAATTCGAATTCGAGTCGGAGGGAGTCTCGATGTGAACGTCTGGGCTAGCTAGAGGATGGATAGGCGAAGCGCTTGAAGGATCCGTAGTTGACGGAAGGCCGTCGATCTTGTTGTCCTTCGGTGGTACAGGTGGCCTTTCAGTTTTGTCAGCTTCGTCGTACTTTCTCTCGACGTCAGTCTGACCACGCTTGTCGAGTCTCAAACCCTGTAAATGGGCACCGTCGCCGCCAAGGGGGTGATCCCTGGGGGTAGAATTCACATGAGGCTCCTCGAGTTCCTGATGAGATAATGTCAGTCGAGATTGGAAGGAAGAGATATCTGGTAAGCATACCTTCGTAGCATTCGGGTTTGCACCATCTGGAAGTTCGTCCCGAGAAGTCGACGTTGGCCCAGCTGTCAAAGACCGGTTTCTGCCTTCGTCGTCCTCGTGGTGCTCTGCATCTTGTCCACGATCTCCTACAGCTTCGGACTCTTTCATGTTTGACTGATTAGAGGCAGCATCGCTCTTGAGGTCCTGTGGAGCGCGATCGTTCGCAGAACTTTCATGGGAAGCATGGGCGGGTCCAGTATTGAAACCGGGAGCTATACTGGCGGGTACGTTCACTTCTGTGGGATCAAAGAGGGTTTGGTGCTCTTTGTTAGGTAACGTAGGCGTCCTAATGGGCTAAGCAAGTCAAGATCGCTTAGCAGGTACACCAGATGTGAGCCATCAGACACTTACGGTATTTCTTTCTTCGGGAATGGTATCAGTTTTCGGTGACGAGAACGAGGGTACTACGGCCTAGGCAGTGATATGTGAGAGAACATAGACAATACCACGTTTTGTTTCACTTACGGCGTCAGGAGAATGAACGACCTCCTTGGCAGGAACTTCAGGTGCAGAGGGCTGGAAACGATATGTTAGGTCGCCATATTCCCTTGACGGTCGAGAAGACCGCTTACCTTTGTGGTCTCCTGCGACGCGGTCGATAACGTACTGACGTTGTCTCCAATCGGCGGTGGGTGCAAGGAACCATTTGCAGGGGTTGGGTGGAGTGTATCCACCGAAGTAAAACCCTCGATTGCAGGGCGGTCCGTTTCCCGCTCCGTTATGAGTGGCCCAAGGTAACTCGGAAGTTGACTGTCATATGGCGTCGAGACGGCGGGTGGCTCGATCAATGAACTCTTGCTTGATTCTGACCCTGCTTGAGCAACTGTGGAAAGCTCGGAGACCGAAACGGCATCCTGGGCCGCCAAAGTGCTAGTCTTTGGGGTCAACACGGAGGTATCAAATTTTTGGGAATTCGGCGAAGGTCCAGACGCATTCTCTGTGTAGACGTCTCGTCAGAACGTGGGTTCTCTGGGAAGAGATATCACGAACCATTCAAGAGAGAGGGTTGATCTGCATTGGTTACGTTAGACAAGGTTTCTCCGAGATAACATCGAATCGCCTACCAGAGCCCGTTTCAATGGCGTCAGGAACCGCGGCTGCTTCTGAAGGCTTATCAGACTTTGACTTTTCCGCTAAAAAGAGTTAAAAATCTGAGGATCGATATGACCAAGCCGAAAACGACATCGCTTACGTAGATACGCCGCAACGTGGGTTGGTAGGTACTGCTTCACTGCCTCGCTTGCGGATAATACGGCGTCTTCGACTGCTGGCATTATCGATGTATCCAATCCAGAATTTCCAGATGCCATGTCAGATGCCGGTGTGCGAGGAAATGCACCGGGCAATTGCGGTCCTGGAGTAGAAGCTGTGGACAGTGGGATGCCGGTTGCGTTACTTCGAGCAATATCATTCGGATCTAAATGCAGCGCTGATTTCGTCTTGTCGGCCCATTCATTTGCGGGCGTTGAAGGGCTTTCGCGTTCAAAAGCCACAGATTCTTGAGCAGACATGGTATAGTGGTGGTTTATAGTAAAGAATTGTAATATCCACTTCAACGTCGTTATGGCCACTGTGAGGAGTGACGTCACGCATGTGGGTCCTAGAGCCTAGGCTTGTCGGTGAGGTCATGGCCAATCACAAGCCGTTGAACAACACTACCAAATACGGTACACGACCTCGGTCCCTGAATGCTTCTTTCCTGAAAGTCATGGACCACGCGAGATTTGATGGCAATTTCAGGTTTAATGAAGATTCTCGACAGACTCTGTGTTTCCTCGACATAAGCACCGAATGCATCGATAACCTGAGCAGATCCGCGCCACTAAACGTTTTACTTCGACATTCAGGTTATCTTCACCCTGAATTTTACTTCAAGAGACGCCTCGAACAGAATTCCGAGGTAGTTCCGTCCGTGTTTACCATGCGGGTACGCAGTGTGCAGTGTGTAACTTACCACGACCGTTCTTAGGAAGAATCATGATTCACAAGGTGTTCACATTTAACGCCGTACAGTTGTCGAGATTCCACGTCACCCATTCTATCCCACCATGGTCTGCACCCGACTCAACTTCTGCATAGAAGTATGCCATTGTGACGTCCTTTTGACACGGCTATTTCTGAGGGTATTCTGCAAGGTCGGTCAGAATATGGTAATTCAAGATCAACCGCAATCATGGCGAAACCACTGCAAAACGTCGGTCGAACCAAAGATAAACATTGAACTTCGAAGAAGCACACGTCTCTTTGACTGCTGTGCATATCCATGATCGTCGTTCCTAGTAACAAGGACAGACTGTGAACACAGAACCGCTTGGGCATTCGCTTCTGTGAGACCGGCAGATTGGATCAGAGTAAAACATCTCGAACTCGGGTTCATCCGAAAAGCCCTTTCATGGATTTCGGTTTCTTACGCGGTCGAATAGCAGAAGGCCTAAGAATAAGTTTACACATAGAACATATCTACAGTAAAAATACTCCACATTGTGCCAAGCCAATGAGCCCAGGCGGCATTCGGGAAATCATACTTGAATCATTCGTCGGCCGCACTCAATGTGGAAACCTCGCCACCAGCGCTATCATCCATCGTCCATAAGTCGGAAACGAGGTCCCTAAGATCATCGGCGTTTAAGTCCATATTTTGGGCGTTTGTATTCCGTTTGAGGAATCCTTCGATGGCCGTGGCATAGGCGGAGAAATTCTGGGAAATTCGTGTACTTGACGAGAGAGCAGAGAAGATTGATATTTCTATTGGCCTATTCAAAAGCCCACTCCCAGGAAGTGGGTCCCCTGTCGAGGAAGAACCAGAAGAAGACTTGAAGAACTTAGGGAAAGAAGTGGGTATCGGACATAACGGCGCATGGACACTGTGTCGAAAATTAAGGTGACATAGATGAGTACGTTATCTAAATTGGTCAACAGAGCGCCCTTGTAAAGCTTACCTGTAGCTCATTGTCTGATTAGATCGACTGGTAGTCCATGTGTTATAGGCCGAGAGCAACACCGGGGATAAACCTCTCGTGACGCCGACCAGAGCATACTCAATATGTTCCATGCTGGATTTCTGGTCGCATATCAGAATTCCCATCCAATAAACGTTTCACGGTGACATAGACGTACCTCCTGCGCCAAGGTAGAGAACCTTGCGATTCTTTCATCCTCGATCGCGGAATCCACGGGGAAAATTCCACTGAGCTCTGCAAATGGTACTGACCCACGCCAATTCAGGCGTGAGTAGAGACTCCGGAAATCTTCAGCACCTTTGCTCGACCTGCGGATGGTACGAAACAGATCAACATGTGCCTCTGTATGGGATAGGGGCGTGAGGCATACGGACCGAAGCGGAAAAGTCGCGGTCTCGATGTGAGAGGAGAGAACCGCCGAAGCGTGATACATCGAATCATGCTGTGGAGCAAGAAACACGTAGACGTTTTCCGATATGAGTCCACATTTCCGGGGTAGGAGTAATTCTGAGCCATTACCTTGGTTGCTAGACCATTACCACCCCATGCATTCGCAGGCCAAGTGCGAGGGGGCAGTATTGGCACGGCCATTGACGCAAGTTCGTTCAGAGAGCGCAGATAAAGCGCGTCATTCACTATCTTTTCGGTACTTTGTGGTTGAGATAGGTACTGTAAGTGGGTGTAACGTAACACGAATTAAACGTGGTAGGAGAACCTACATTGCGGGATGCCATGTGGCCGGGAACGGCATCTGAAATCAAGGGGAATATCAGACATGGGAGTTTGGCGTGATCGTCACGAAAGGCTGTCAGAAATGAGTGCATGTAGCCACCAAAATATGACGTGTCGTTCAAAACTTGAAGACCCTAAAATGCCTCATGGTTAATCACATTCTCGTAATCCCAAGGTTCAAGATTTCACCTGGGGAGAATCGCATTCTTCGATGAAATGCCTGAAAGTTCCCTCCATCAACTCATTTGCCTAGAAAAGACACGCTCAATTTTGGTCTTTTCCGGAAAGGTTTACCTTGTTGACCTACCTGATCGTAATGCGAAAAAGTCCGCTGGCCGGCTTCCCATTCGCCCACCTGAGCTTCCACGCTCAAGATATCAGGAAGCGGCTGGACCGACCGGGGCGTATAATAAACACGGCTGAAGTCCGACCAATATCTGATTTTCCTGTCCGTATCAGTTGTGGCACCTTTCAACTCATGGGACTCGTCATCTGATATGTTTTCCTCGTCAATTTCGCTGTGATAAGCGCTCTTCGGTATTCTCTCCTGCTTATACTCCGTTGTGCTCCCGATCCTTTGGAGAGAAATCGTAAGCGTGACCTCTTTGAAGTTAGAAGAAAAGATCTGTACCATAACTCCGGTGAATCTTCGAGAAATGATTCATCCTCGTTTGTACCGGAGGGCGCGTTCGCTGGTGAAAGTGTGCCGAAACGGTCTTAGGTGGATTTCTGTCAGAAGTCGCGTTGGGTGGGTAGCTTGTGATATACCTCGTTTATCAAAAAGCAGTACTCGCGGGTAGTATGAGCCTTGTCCCTGAACAAATGGTTCAATCAGCTGTTCTTGAGCCAGTCGTCTAACGCTAGCCTACTTTATCGCTCAAACGTTCTGTGAAGGATATTGCCGGGTCGACATCCTTATCGCCGGAGAGATAGCATTCTTGAGTATTCCAAAAATGTGTTCCAACGTAGTTAGCAAACGACCCTGCTTGAATATAGATAATCTCCTTCATGATTTTGATGGTATTTGACAAAGGCCTTGCGCAAGTCGATGATGGCGAGATGTTTGTGCTTGTGTGACATCTAAATTGACGAACGTCACATAAATTCTCCTGTTTAGGCGCAACTTGCCCAACAAGATTGGATCACGGGGTTTTGGTACAAAAAACCGAAGATTTTCAGCAATTCAAGCATTGTCACATGGCACCAGGCTTCGAGAGCGCAAGGAGCTTTCAAGTCTTATGTCCGAGCGAAAAGCGTCAGTTCCCCGGTCAACGGACTATTACGATTTGAATTTCCTTCAGATTCGCAGTCGCGTGCTCGGCAGAATCCTGAAGTCTGCGGGCCGGCAAGCATTTACGGGGGATTATGGAGAAAAAGTCCAGTTCGCGGCACGGACCGCTAAGGACCGCTCTAGCCGATGGCTACACTTTGCGTCGATCGAGGGCAGGAGAAAATAAGCTACGGTGCTTCTGTCAGATCTGGTGAACGTAGATTAAGCCTGAAAAGTGGCAGGTATCATGAGGTGTCGGAGTTACCTGCATTAGCCGGCTTGATGGTGGCTTTTACTCAGTTTTCCACGGTTTACGTTTCCTTTACTCCTCTATGCAAGTTCCGGGCGAATTTCGGAGCTCCGTAGGACGGGTATAATCCAATGCCATTGACACGGTTGGGTAGGAGTGATAGTTAAGAATCTGGCAGAGCAGGAAGGCGAACTCGATCAATTGACAGGCGAAAAAGTTACCATGCCAAGACTTCGGACATATCCAAGTTTCTCGGAGACTCGCTGACCTTAATTGCGTCTATTGATGCTCAAGCCGATACTGACCACGGATAGGTCCAAGAGAGGTCCCCGACCGAGAATGCAGCGATGTGCGTCCGTCACAGTGACCACTACCTGGCGTGCCAGCGAGAGATCGTGACGCATGAAGGCCATTTCCGCTAGACGTTCTTGACAGGGTCCAACTCCCTCACCGACGCCTCCACCATATGGTATGAGTCTCAAGGGTCGGAACATGCCAGAACGGCTAAATGCCGCTATATGGATGGAAATCAGATGTGCGGAATAAGGTATATAATGTTACATGTGTGCAGTGGCTCGACGAACACAAGTTTTGGAAGGTATGCAATACAAATGTAAGGTCCATATCAAAGAACAACGCGAAAACTGTCCAACACTCTGCGGTCCTCCTGGGATAGGGGGTGGTAATGTGAGGATCCGACACGATGAGGCGGAGGCAACGACGGGCGGGTCCCCGTAGTTCCGAAACCATGCAATGGTGGTAAGTGCATCCGGTGGTTCACCTCGTGGATGAATGGTTGTGGTGAGTGGTGCTGGCGTGGGGAAGGTATGCTCGTGGCAAGTATAGGAGAAGAGCTAGGAGAGATTGGACTCCTGGAAGATCCGTGCTGGTATAGATGGTTCGAGCTCGATGGAGACATATCGTCATAAGTTTCGCTCTCATCCGAGAAGTGAGAGAAGCGATCCAGTCGCGCGCTAAGAATTTTACTGTTAAAGAAGATTCCGGGAGGGACCTGGATGCTCCGAAGGTAGTCGTAATTTTCAATGACAGGAAGTCTGCTGTAGTCACCGCCCTGTATGAACTTTGGTAAGTAACGTCTTTAGATTGAGAAGGATGACATACCGAAAAATAGGCGACCAAATGCCATTTTCTACTCTCAGTGGTGCCCGGGAGATGAACGGCTACAGAGTAAGTTTGCTTCGTGAGACCATCCGGCTTGGACGGCCGGTCCTTCCTTCGAGTTGGTGGTGGAAGAACAGCGTTAGGATCTGATGCCCTACGTGCTCTAAGAAAATCAACTACTGTTCGCATAAAAAGTAGCGGAAACTAACCTCCGTGCGGCTTTAGCATCCCTTTCTTCCTGAGTAGTTTCGACCTTCTCTTCGTAGAAGAGATAATCGCCTCTCATTCGGCTCTGCGACCTGACAACAGAGTCAAAAAAGTTATAATGATAAAGTGATATAATTTACCAGCGTCTTCCATCCGTCCAGCGAAGCAGGCCCCCTTCGTCTTGAGCTTCTTCCCAGACATAGACGTGTCCACTTCGAAGGTCCTCGCGCTCGCTTGACAACAGTCGACGTCTGATTATGGGTAAGATATTTTGCCGGGCAGCCTCCAGAATGACGTGGGCATCATGAGCATCCCGCACATCTGTGGGGCGTGTCAACGGGCGTTAACAGTCAGGTAAGGTATACCCACGAAGATATGGATGTGTAACAACGCCATTGCGGATGGACGAAGGCGAGGCGTATGAGTTACTGGGCGGGTAGTTTTGTATATGGTGGGCCATGACGAAGTCAATGATTATGGGAAGTGGCGACAAGCTTTAAGTATTCCTGACAGAAAGTCTATGTGACCCGCCGATTTTCAACCCCTTAAGGGCCCGGAGAGTTGGCGGAGACACCATATAGACTCTGAGAGCGTGGATAACAATGAATAACAACCGAAGTCCAAAAAAGAAATAGACGAAAGGATCCGTGAGGACCACTGATCTTGATTAAGAGATATCCGGTTAATCATTATTTCCCTAAAACGGTGGGGAAAGAATGGAAAAACCCACTTTGAGCGGCTCTAATGTGACAAATCGGGGCAAAGAGGACGAGGATTCACGAAGGCATGTGTTACTGCTAAAGTGGCTCAGAAAGGAAGGACCGTGACAGTGTGGGATGCTGTTCCTGGCACTATCACGCGCCAAACTCCAGCGAGGAAATACCACCCGGTATAACTGGATCCTGTACATCCAGGTTTGATCGAATATTCGAACTCAGGAAAATCCAGCACGTCGTCGGGCCAATCCACTTTCACCTTAGGATGGTTGCATTTACCACAAGGACTCCTCCTATATCGCGCAAGCCCTAGGGAAAACTTCGGCCTTCCGAGGTTTCTCCTTTCCTACGATCTGCGTTGTGGCTGTTGCCGTCTCTTCAACTGGCATTCTGTGTCAAAAACTGGCCAAGGGACAGAACTATCGAGTGAGTAGCGAGTTTGACTATCTCGAGAGACCAGGGCTTTCATCCCTGTTATATTCCCATGGATGCTCTTCGGACAAATGCATCACGATACCTTTGATGTTGGACCGAGAGATGGCGTTGATTACATTCAATTCATTCCGATCTTATGTCAGGGTGTAAACTGACCAGCTTAATTCTGCAGTCAAGAAAACGCTCACAAATCCAGTCCTGGTGGGCGGACCTGCCCAGCCATATGGCATATCACCTTAGTCCCAGGTAACTCATCCACGGATCCGTGCGATAATATCTCAGCAGCAGGAACGGCAGTCCGGCTCTGCAGGTACCACCCCATGACCAGGACGTGCGGCTACGTCGTTTCCTTTGCTAGTTCTTCCCTTCGGTACCGAAGGACAGATTGTTCTCTTGTGTCTCATCGAAGTATCACTTTGGCCAATTTTGGGGGCTTGATTGGGCAAATGGACGTGGTGAATTGGGGTACGCCTCGGGCTACCACGGCAAGCCGCCAGGGATCAACATTCTCAACGGCGCGTCAAAAAAAACGAAAGACTAAAGCGTGAACCTGACGTGAGGATCTATGAATCAATAAGACCTCGTTGATGAATAGCAAGGGCCATGTAGGACGTGGGATCGGCAATGCGTAGAAGGATCAATTCCCAGGTCGAAAGCTTCATCGAACGGAACCGTAAGGATTGACCATTTGGAACGGAGGAAGCACGAAAGGTGCCTTATGCTCGAGAATATCTACGTTTGACCCTTAATCACAAGAGAAGCTTGACTTGTACGTTAGCCGCCATTGAGTGAGGTCGCACCCTTGATTGGAGCGGGCCTCATGGATAACAGAAGTAACACACGCCGCACACCACATCACACAAAGTTGGCTTCGGTAATGAGTCGGGAAACAGGGAATGTTGAATAGTGAGTGCATTAAATAAATATGTACTTTTGACAGTGACTGAATATAGGGAAGTTACGCCGCAGTGAAACGAAGCACGCTGAGTATAAGACTTTGATTAAGCGAGATATAAACTCACCTTTAGATTGAGGTGGGTTCGACAACATCAGGTTTGAACCGTAATCTCGCCAACAGAAGAGTCGCCCAGGGGTCACCGATTTTGGAGACCTTCGCAGTAGCCCGCGACTCTTCTTGAATAGGTTCGTCGTAAGTAGGGCCACCGAGGTCATGTGGGAGATGTCGGTCTGTTGTCCATGTGCCCCACGGATGCCCAACTGGGGGGTTCGAGTATACATTGAAGCGCACCTAATGGTATAGTCAGCCAACGGCGCGAATTATCGTACTAGATCAACTCACTTGACCGTCAGGATGGTTGTGGCTCACGAACAGACCGTGGTCGGGAGAGTCGAGCTTTCCAATTACTGTGGGGTGTTTAATGAGCGATGTACTCCAATAGAGCCAATGAGGGAACTTACTTAAGAAAAGGTCTTCTCGTTGGATATGGTGCCGTTCTTCATAAATTTGCAAGATGGCATTCGCATGAAGCTTGAACCATTTCTTCGGCACCTCCAAGGTTTCCATGTACCCATAGACGGTAGTCTCGGCACATACATATGCGGCTTTTTTCCCCGCCCTAAGCGGATACGAATACCTTCTGCTGACCTTTTGCCTAATTTGATATGATCAACACGACTGGAGGTAAACAGTAGGCCACGTCACTTACACGCTCCCATGCCCTCGCGTCCGAAAGGTTAGCCACCCCACTATGGCGTCGAGACCTCTCTGGGTTGAGCTTCGCTTGTCGGTCCTTGACTCTCTTTTCTGCACCTTGCCATAGCCACGTAATGAAGGGAGTCCTCTCGTTTCCTCTTCGTCCGCTCGTTCCGGATGGAAGGCGTTGAATAGGGTGATGAAGGAGCCTAAATCTTTCGAGAGATATCCCACTGCTCCTAGCTCCACTGGGATGGGATTCCATTGGGGAAGCGTCACTGGAAATGATGGCCATTAGTGATATGCAAACATGACCATGAAGACACTTACGAGACGGATGGAACGTGTGGTTCTGACTCAAGAGCAACCTGTATCTCCTCTCGTCTTGGACAAATAGAGTTCGGTCGTCTCTAGGTGGCGGAGATTCCGTTCTTTTCTGGAAATGTGTCGACTCTTGTAGGATATGGCTGGGAATTCTGATGTCGCCTTTAGCGGGTTCTATGCTTGGGGATGAAGACGCCGAGGACGATGACGAAGAACTGGCTGGGTTTGGGGTGTAGATGACTGGTACTGGCATCCTAACACGTGAAGCAATGGTCTTTTCGCTTATGGAGAGCTGCCCGGCTTCGACACCAAGTTGAAGGAGCTCGGACTGCGCGCTATGATATGTATCATCAGTAGAAGGCATGCTCAAAGGTGAGCTCCCCGTTTCTAGAGAGCGTACTGGATGTCAATTGATCATATACGAAACGAGGGAATAGACATGCTCACCAGGGGTGTCCCTCGAATCGACCAGAGGTAAAGGCACTGGCCTCATGTCAGGTGAGATTCGCTTTCGTCCCCAGACGCCTTCATGAGCGAATTCGCTGGTACCAGGAATTGGAAGCGGTGCGGACGCCTGCGAAGGCGTGTCGCCTAGTGATTCAGCGCCACCCTTCCGTTGTTGGTGGAAAGACTTCCGCAAGGCCCTGGTATCTCTGACGATTTCTCCGAAGGTAGGCCGTTTTTCTGCCGCGCGGTCCCAGCATCTCTGAAGCAAGCCCAAGATCTCGGGAGTGCTGAACAAGGAAGATGGCATTGGCGGGCGAATATTCTCCTCTACGAGGTGATCGTCTAAGTAAGTCTCCTGCGAATATAAGAAGAGGTGACTTACTGAGGATGAAATTCCGCACGGCATCGTCCTCCGCCTGGGGCCAAGGTAATCGACCCATACCCAAGATCTCCACGCAGCATATTGCAAAGGCGTACACATCCATTTGAGGAGTCAACGTGCTTGGGTTCGCGCCCGACATGAGCTCAGGCGCTTGCCAGCGAAGAGTTCCATCTAAAGAAAGTTCAGTAATAACGCTTGACGATAAGCAAATACTGCATACGAGGTCGAGCAGGGGTACCACTCAGTCTATAGGCTTCCGACTTCATTTCGCTTTGACCGAAATCAGAAATGACACATCTCAGTTGATCGTCCACGAGTATGTTGGATGCCTGAAAGAAGAGAATGAACATTCGTCATGGTCGTGTTGTTGGCGCGAGAAATGAAGAAAAGAACGCCAAATGAAAATATGAGTTCGCCGATCTGTCAATGACACAGGCGAGAACTGGGTGAAGTCCGCGCCACCGCATTCATGATCACGGCCATCAAACCCTGTTTCCGACCTGCCTGGTTTTTCCGTCAATTTGCCGAAAGCCCTGGCAGGCAGATCTCGAAACCCAATCTCGAGATACCCCGAGACATAGGTGACAACGCACAAGGAGCGCGAAACCAAAGCGACCTGACGTACCTTCAAGTCACCATGATAGACCTTATGACGATGCAGGTGTTCCATTCCTGTCGCAATCTCCAACATGAATCGATGGAGATCTGATTCCCTCGGTATCCGTGGTCCGCTATTCTGGCTCCTAGAATTCCAGATAGGATACGCAGGTGAAAGCATTGACCCAGTGGTGGTACCACCAGATGTCGATCGTTCCATGAGAACGGGTGAGATGACCGACCAATCTCCGTCGTTGGCAATAGTAGGACGCGGATGGTCACCGCCTTTACCGAACGAGAGCCCCAAACCTCCGTTACCTTCGTAGTCCACGCCTGGTAATCTCTTCAGATATCCGACCAGATTGCCTTCCATCAAGTATGGACATACGAAGAACCACGGTGGGTCTCCAGTCGTGCTACTCGCCCCGTACAGTTCCAAGACGTTTGGATGAGGTGGAAGACTTTTCCAAATTTTGGCTTCACGGAGAAACAATTCTCGTGGGGTCAAGGGGGAAAGAACTTTGATTGCGACCACAAGTTTCTGATGAGAGGAGTGGGAAGACGACGTAGATGGAGTAGAGGATGACGCTGTCGACGGTCGGGAAGAGTTACTGCTGACGTAGTTGGCAGATGTGTGGAAGGTGGGTACAATCGGATAGGGTGGTCGCCAGGCCCCTTTGTAAACATCAGAGAAGAATCCAATACCGATCTTCCTTTCACGGTCTACTTCGTATCTATTCCAGATAAATGATTAGCAGGGATATGGGAGAGAGTCAGCAATGCGAACCTCGTAATTGTCCAACTTGGTAATCCACCCACGCCAGCACCATCCACTTCTTCCGACTCTCTTTTGACCTTCTTTCTCGTGCTACCTCTTCCTCGCGCCTCTCCTCTACCTTTACTCTTTCGTCTCTTCGAGCTTCCTCCTCTCTTCCGATCTAAGTCCTCTGCTTGCCGACTCAGTCTCCGAAATGCATCAATACTGCCCTCGATAAACTCTCTATGCAGGGTTGCCATTTCCTCCTCCTCGTCTTCCCTCCTTAACGTCCTCGCAACTTCTCTCTCATCCTCCAGACTTGATCCCGTCGCAGAAGCAGAAGAAGGGTGCTTGACGTGTTCAATTGACGAACCCGTCCCAGCAGTCGAGGTTGAGTGCTGCCTGGTAACCCCCGGGCTACTGGCCGAAGTAGTGCTCGATAATGCGGTAGGCTTTCGAGAAGGAGAAAACGGCACTGGATGTGGCCTTGCCGTACCCGAGCTGGAGGTTCGCCTGGCCGGTGGTGGAGGCGGTTGGGGAGGTTTCGGTTTGGCACCACCCCCACTGGACCTTCTACTCATCTTCGACACTGCGCTGATCGTCCTTCCCAACACTGGTCTTCCTTGCCTTCTCCCTTCCTCATTCGTCGCGTCCTTCAAGTTCCTCAACATCTCCTCCTTCTCATTCTTGATCTGCTCCTCTCGCTCCCGCCACTTGTCCTCCCACCTCTCGTGCTCTCGTCTTAATGCCACTATTGCCTCTAGCATCTCGTCCCGCCCCACCTGCGTGATCTTCATGATTTCTTCGTCCCGACCAGTAGCGAGTGTCTGCTTGAGTAACGCAGCGAGTTGTCTGCTATCCGAGCGAATCGATGATAGTATCAGTGAAGATAGAAGGGGACCCAGCACAGCAGGATCAACATTGTCAATGCTGATAGGTGAAGCGGAAGGTGCGATGTTCGAGATGGCATTGGGTGGTATGTGGTTATCCAAGGATATTGGGTCTCGTCGCGGTGTCTTCGTGCCATCTCCGTGGGCTGCAGCCGGTGCAGCAAAAGGGTCCTTAACGTCTGCCAAAGGCGTGACCGTCATCTGGCTGCCACTCAAATCCTCCTTCGCGTCCTCCACCAATGGGTCCAGGGTCCTCTGTCTGACAATAGGAGTCGTATCCAATGTCGCCTCCTCCAACTTCTCGGCTCCGGTTTTCTCTCCCCCATTCGTAACCGCAGGTACAGCGCCAGGAATAGCAGTCTGCCTCCCAAGTCCCTCCAGGACGCCTCTGAGCACTCTTATTTGAATGCCCAAACCGAACATCGTAACAGCATCCGTGAGGCCTTTCTCGCAGAGCTCAATCTCGAGCTTGATTTCCTCTCGCTTGAGGTATCGTTTCAGGAACGGTCTTCGAGCAAGGGAGAGGAGAAGAGTTTGAATCTGTTTAAAGGCCCTGAATGACGAAAGTATTAGAACTATAGAGGTAAATGTTAGGATATGAACAGCCTGAACGTACTCGGTTAATCGCTCTATTGGCCTCTCTAGTTCCCTTCCAACGGTATCCTCTCCGACTTCGTGTATCTCTTCTGTGACCCTTAACAGTATCTCTGCTCCATGTTCCACAAGACGAAGGCAGGCTTGATGATTCGTCTACACGTACCAAAAAAGTGAAGCTAATCAGTATATGTCGTGAATACCACAATGAATGGAGAAACGTACATCAACTCCCTCCAAATTATCCCACAAATTTAACAACAGCTTCGCGGCTGGCTCAAGCCCAGGAACCGGAGCGAGCTCGGCGAGCTCAGAGCCAATCACGAGTAGTTCGTGCACTACATCAGCAGCGGTGGGTCCAAATACTGCAGATGCTGCTTTTGATACGCGCTATGGTAAGGACGTTCGTCAGTGCCGGGGATAGGCGTAAATGATACGGAGAAAGAACATACCTCTCGAGTCCGTCGCCAACTGCTGTCCTCCAACTTCTCGTCCAGTTCAGGTTTCCTCTTCTTCTTGAAACCCCTGGCGCGGTATGGGAACTCCCCGGGATCCTCTGGAGTTCGTGGGCTCTTAGGAGAGCTAATTCCCTCATCCTCCGCTACATACAGACCCCACCACGACGAAGGCGGTGCGTCAGGTGGTGTGTCACTTCCTTTCAGCCGATTCTGTTGGAACAGCGGAAGGTTTGACGTGCTGAGAGGAGATGGTTTCTTGGCTTTCCCTTTATCTTTCCCAGGCGGACTACCCTCGTTAGATGGTGGTTTTGTGGGAGGGCTCTTGGATCTTCCAGAACGTGAGGATGATCGGTTTCGACGGCGGCCGAGTGATGCTCCGAGGAAGCCAGGCCTTTCGTCGTCCTGGTCGGATTCCTCAAGGAAATCCTCGAAAGGCCCGGTGATATATGTCATACTTGGGGTCCTTGAACCTTCGCTACCTGGAGCCTTGACATCCGCCCTAGCGGGCCCTTGGGTACCCGTCGTTGGGTCTGAGCTGATTCGAGTAAGGGGTGCACTTGAACTGAAAGGCCCAGCTTCTCCATCCAGTGCGTCTCCGGAGAGTGTTTGGAGGGTACCCGTAGACGCTGCGGGAGATGTGTGGCGACCTCTTGAAGGTACAGCAAGGGAGGCCGCGGATGTCCCTGTGGGCGTCAATAGACCTGCTGGGATACGTGGTGTTAATGTGGGTGTTGAATTCGGTGAGGATTTTCGGGAGGTGGAGGATGTGAGGTGTGCGTTGGAATCCGAGTTGGATGGTGATATCTTCGGTGCTTTGTTGAAGATCTTGGGAGATGGCATCGTGGATCCACGATGTGTAGAAGACGAGATTGAGAGAATGAACGAGTTCTATGGGCCTGGTCGAGAATCGAGATGAATTGTGAAGAAGGGTAATGAGATTGTCAATTGGGGTATAGGTAAATATAAGGAAGAACCAACAGAAGAGATCAGTCCTTCGCCCAGCCTTCTATATTGTGGTCGTCAGTGCAACAGCAGTCAAGGAAGCACTGAAGCCACGACGAACAGGCCGCAAGGCGATCGCTTGGGGACAAAGCGATCCGGAAATGGTAACCCTTCTCCCACTAGTTGGAACCACGAGACGCCGGCTAAGAAATCCGCCGGATCAGAAGGGCGGTTCAGGAGATTAGATGATAGATCAATCTTTCGGCGACGGCTCGATGCTTGATGGGACGATTTTGAACAGATAGGATCTTTTTGGTGTTCCTTACTTCGACGACGACCAGAGGACCAGGTTTTGCAGATGGAAGTGAATGCAGGGTCGATAAATCTCTTTTAAACCTCCCGTTTTACCGCTTACCGTGCAAACTTATTCTTCCATTATGCTGTCGTGAACAGCGCCTCCGGGAGGCGACGTCAATACCCCAAATACACTCTGACGCACATCGGCGTCTTTTAGGCGCCTCCCCAGATCTGCCAATGCTTCTTAGCAACAGTTAATGAGTCCGGCCCGTATGTCCAAGTTCCGTGCGGGATTACATGTGTTTCGATGTAGAGGACAGCGGGAGGGCACGAAAATCACACGTTGGTTCTGAGCTCGGACAGCGAAGTTACGGGAGGACAGGTTTGCAATTCAGCCTTATTCCTGTATCTAGCTCGGTCGCGGGGGCATCTTCACACGAAAGTGTGCATTCCCTTCACATCCCGGTACCTCTATCCAAGCATTACTCGTAGCTTTCAACGAAGATACGGATACGACGTCACCGTTACTTCTCATCACCCGATGAGCATGTTCTCTATTCATCCGCATCTCCTCCAGGCTCTAAGATAGACTACCTCCATTCAAGGGTCAAAAACACATGCTGTGCTCGAGAACTCGAAGCTCGGTGTAACTAAACCCTTTGACAATTCCCTCCTTCGCCCTGATATCCGTTTTAGGGCAGCTCTGTCGATCCTACTTGGCGTGCTGTGCTTTGCCATGGTTAGACTTCGGCATATCAATATGCCAGGTTAATTCTCCACATTCCGTACCTTCGATTCTTTGACTGTCCACCTCGTAACGCAGATTCTACCCAATCAATTTCCTATCGTAGGCATTCACGGTGAAGATTGGAGGAAGGCTCAATGATTCGGATAACCACGCACATTGGTGTCCCGAGCAAATCCCCTAACTCTAGCAGGTACATACGCAACGATCTCGCTTTTATCTTTCTTCTCAATAAAGCTACATGCAACAGGTGACTAACGAAAACATTCTTGATCGCCCGGGGTCCAAAATAAAATAACCCACAGGTCGACTACCAATTTTGAGATCAGCGGAGGTTCGAACTCCGGGTCTCCTTGACTCTCAATGGCATTCGATGACAGCTCCAATTGGCTAATTGCGTGCTCTGTTGACCATTAATAGACACATATATATGATAAGACCACTTGCAGTCTCTCATAGAGCTTCAGCCTCGGCGTTTAGTACTGGCCCAGTAGCATATATCTATGTAAGGCGTCCATTCTATTTGAATATGCTTCATAATGCATTCCTCTTATTTCTCATAAACATAAATGTAATGCAGAATTTCTGATTTCAATCTCTCAGGACTCGTTCCCATTGAACCTTGGTTTATCCGGCGCCAATTACTTCGTACGGTTTCATATTCCTTGCCTATCAAGACAAAAGGAGGTCTGTACTAAGAACCTCCAGCCGCCAACCGGGATTTCTGTGATTCTTATCCATCTCACCAGGAGTTCAAATCTCCTGCTCGCCTTCGCAACCCCGCGACAATAGCTGGTCCAGGCAAGGTCTGGCAGACTTTAGGAGCCGCAATATCGGGCAACCTGACTGAATCAGCAGCGTAAGCAAAATGACTACCCCAGATAGACCCTTCCTTGATGCAGAAAGGCCTTAAGCATATATTCCTCCGAGTTTACGAGCGACAAGAGACGAAGAGACGCGACCCTCAGGACGCGTTATTTTGGCCTGTTTGTCAACAGCTTTGGCTAGGCCCGCTTACGTCGTAATGCTGACACTTTTTGTCAGCTATCGACCAACCACCGAAATGGTTCCTTATTATTCCTCGATTATCTCTGGTCCACCTCCGTTAACTTTGAAGAGAGGGCGGCCCGTATTACCAACCTCAGAGTCATTTTTAGTACCTAAGTACTTGATTCGACCAATCACGTCTTTATTTCTCGGAATGAACCATGTTCACTGGCTCCATTATCAATCTGCATAACCATCTGGTATTCCTCGCTCAATTGCACTCGGCTACAACTTAATGAGAGCAGGGCTATGACCTGGCGAGAATGATATATATAAATCTAAACTCATCTCCTGTCAGAGAGAACAAATCCAACCGAATTATCGACTCACCTAAGCTACTGTAAAATGCCACCTGCCGCATCCAAACTATTCCAACCGTTCAAATTGGGCAACCTCGAGCTTCAGCATCGAGTCGTACTTGCTCCCCTAACCAGGCTACGAACTACCACCACAGGCTTGCCCATCACCAAGCTAGTCAAGGAGTACTACTCCCAGCGCAGTCGGGTTCCTGGTACTTTCCTCATTTCCGAGGGTGTCGCTATCGCAGCCAAGGCTTCTGGTCTTCCCAACTTCCCTGGTATTTGGAACGACGAGCAGATCTCTGCCTGGAAAGAGGTATGTGTCTCGTGAATATAGCCCTATAAGGAACATAACTGACGCCTCTGTAGGTTGTAGATGGTGTTCATCGTAATGGATCTTTCATATTCCTCCAACTCGGTGCTGTCGGCCGGATCGCAAGTCCAGAGTTTCTGGCATCCATCTCCCCCGACCTGAATGCCCCATACGATGTCACAGGAGCTTCGGCTATACCGTTTTCATTATTCGGCCCTACGATCCACCTGCCACGTCCATTGACTCGCGGAAATTGACGAATACGTCGACCTGTACATCCAAGCTGCCGTTACCGGTGTCCAGAAAGCAGGTTTTGACGGCGTTGAAATCCACTCTGCGAATGGGACTTTGGTTGACCAATTCGTGCAAGATGTGTCGAACCAAAGGACGGACGAGTACGGTGGAAGTGTTGAGGCCAGAGCCAAATTTGTGCTTAGAATCGTGGATGGTGTGGCGAGCGCCATCGGACCTGAACGCACCAGTATTAGGTTCTCGCCTTGGAGTAGAGCTAGTGGTAAGTATGACTTCCTTTCATGGCGACCCTCGAGTCGGTACTGACATTGGTTATCACAGGCATGGGGATGGCTGATCCTGTCCCTCAGTTCTCCTATATTGTATCCGAGCTGAAGCGCCGTCAACCCGATCTTGCTTACCTTCACATCATCGAGCCTCGTTTTGGCGGAGCTGGCGAGGAGGACTCTCCAGCCCACGCCTCAAACGACTTTCTCCGTGACATATGGGCACCAAAACCCTATATTTCCGCCGGTGGATACACCAGAGATACTGCTATCCAGGCCGCCAAAGATGCTGGCCATTTGATTGCTTTCGGGAGAAGGTTTATCGCCAATGTAAGCTTGTTCCACATTCTCATTCCCGCTGTCAAAGTCTAACGCTTTCACAGCCCGATCTTCCTTATAGGCTGAAGGAAAATATCGAACTCAATGAGTATGACCGAAGTACGTTTTACATCCCCGGGGAGGTGCCAGGCACGGAGTATGGATACATCGACTATCCATTTTCAGAGGGCTTTACGAAGGGTACTCCTGCTGTTGCGATCTCTGCCTAATATGTTCCTTGTTCCAGTACGCTTCTGTTACCGCCGTAAACGATTTCTGTTACAACATGTGTTTTTAATTCGAAACAGGCTAAAAATCTCATGTGTAATAGATATATAGTGACAGGGAGATTCGAACTCCCGCCTCCAATGGAGGACCGGTACGGGTGGTAAACCACAAACCCTGTCGAAGAACGAGGTAGTATCCAGTCTCGATAGTGTAGGGTTTTGACCCGCCACTGTAGATCGTGGAGGGCCGGCTTTGACCGGTGCCTTAAGCCGCTCAGCCATGTCACCGTTTGGTACAAGGCGTATACAACACCATAGTGCACTCAATCTGCACTCGAGGATAATTCTCATCCTTACGGCAAGGAGATGGCTGCTTCATTGTCCCGTCAATAAGCTGGTAGAGCAGTTGGTGGTGCGATGCTATTGCTCAATAGATGAACCTCACAAGAAGTTGGCATGTCTTCGCACGCACTGAACGGAAATGAAGTGGCGAGACTGGGGTTCGAACCCGCATCATTTGGTGCCGACATGGAGGGAATCTGGGTAGATCGACAATGGTGGTAGTGAACAATGGAACGTGTGATTTCTGAGGTTTCTAGAGTCGTAGAAGTAGTGCGTAACAATCGTAAGATACGGATAAAGTAAGGAAGACCGATAGCGTAAACAGACGTTCAAGATCGTGGAGTCGTAAGGTATGTAGAAGATTAGAAATTTGTGGTATCGTCGTAACGTAAGATGGTGTGCTAATTATGCCACTCCCCATCGTGGGACGAAGCCTGGGGTGCTGAGAAGAAGGTGCTCTTCAGCATTATGCAGGGCTTGAAAGCGTCTTCGGAACCTCCCAGCAGACGGTAACCTGGATGTCCGCGTGCATGGAACTTCGTGAGGCTGGACGACATGACGAGGGTAGTCAGAAGGGACAGGTTCTTCATCTTGTATGGCCCTATCTTCCAGGGCGCGGGAACCTCGCTGGGAGGTAATAGTTGGGAGCTGTGCCTCGGCGAGAGATGCTTCAGAGGTCGAAGGTGGGGTAAGATGTGTGGCGAAAGCTTCGGGGGCCGAGGAAAGGGAGGAAGGAGCGGCGTGCCGGACGGATATTGCGTTCAGCGTTTGTTGCACGCTCTCAAGCTCTGCGAGCTGTAATTCTTCAAGTTTGATGCCGGGTGGCCTGCCGGCAACTAAAGCCTCAAGCTCCTTCAATAGGGCGTCTTGAGACTTCAAGTGGTTCCTGAGGGGTTCGACTTCGCCTTGAAAAAGAATTTCCGCTTTCCCAAGGCTTTCTGAGGCTTCCCGAAGATACTCTCGTAGCAAGGCCAGATACGAATGAATGCCTTGCTGATAGTCGCTGCCGAGGTGGTCACGGGTGTGGATTTCCATGATCTTCTGCGTCTGGTGCGCGACTTTGCCCGCATTATCGAACCAGTTTTGCAGGACAGCCTTAATTGGCGGAAGGCGATCCGTGCGACGAGCATGAGCGCTGACTGAAGATGGAGCGACTGGTTCTGGGTGCCTGCAATCGGGTGAGGTGAAGGGTTCATTAGTTGCACCGCCTTGTGTGTCTTCATGAGCCACTGGTGGAGGGAAGGGTCTTGTGTTCGTCGCCATCGCAGGAGTCTGTTGCCCATTCTCCACTTGAGCCTGTGTTGCCTGCTCTACGTTCGACCACTCCATGCTCCCCGACACCAAGCGCTCTGGGACATGCTCTGAACTCTGCATCCAAATCGGCGGAACGCGTCCTCCATCCAGGTTGTGTCTCAAGTTCTCGCCAAAGAACCGCCAATATTGATTCTGAGACAACCAGTTACGGAAGTCGCCTGGAAGGGCGTTGGGGTATGACAGCAAATTCGCGAGCATTGATGGGAGTATTCCGCGAGACATCTGGCTGGCAATTTCAAGGAGAGAACGGCGAAAATAGTGTTCATGATCCCGGAGGTCGGTAGGGGATGGTGGTGCCGTTGTGTGGTCAAAGTGATATTGGACGTTATGCAGGCTGCAGAGCGCCTCCCAGAATCTGTCTGATCCATCCAGCCATAGCTCGTAGCTCATTGAAGGCGGTTTGTGGACAAATATTTGTTGGATCAACCGTAGCTTGGTGGACTCGGTAGGTGATGGCGGCGAAGGTGGTGTGTCACATGGAATAGATGTATTCCAGGGAGCGGCCTGCGACGACAGTGTTGGGGCTGGGCCATTCCTGCCTGTCACAAAATTGTCCCTTTCGTCACGCAAGTATGGCGCAAGGTGAGTTTTGACCTGGTCATCTTGAGAAGGATACCCGGTCCGATCTGACGGGGGTAGATATTCATAACCAGGAGGCCTCGTAAACCAAGCGGGTGGGTCGGAGACGTGTGGGTGACATTGAGGAACATGATGAGAAGCTCTACCCCCGTGGAAGGAAGGGTGATCTACCGTGGCATGGGAGGGTGGAATGGGGTAGCCATTGTCGGGGACATGTGGATGCGGCGCAACATTCTGTGGTATCGGAATGGGCATTGGCGACCGAGGGTCATAGGCAGCCCATGCGGTAGGTTGCACAACTGCGGGCCGTGCTTCTCGTGCCTGCCTGCCGAAACCTAGACGATCTTGGCGAACAGTAGCCATAGTAGTCTCTTCTCCCGGTACCCCATGTTCTGAATTGCCATGGGCCGGTCGAGATGAAATCGCTGAGACCTGTTGTGGCCGGAGCGGCATCCGAGGTCCTGCTCCCACCAACTGCTGGACCATCTGGTTGACGTTGCCGTGCTGCCAGCGTGGGTCCTCTGCATATGGTGCATCCGACGGGAGAGCTTGAGCTGCAGGTACAACGGGTCTCGGTTGTCGAGGATAAGGCCGGCGAAGGTGGATAACGGAAGGCTGGAGAGGGATAGAATCCATGGGTTCTGGACTCTGCGTGATTTCACCAGCGAATTTGGGAGCCTGCAAAGGAAACGAAAATTAGTATCATTATGAAGTGGTACGGCTTTGGGATATGACCAACCTCAGCCCTTTCACGTTCCTTCTGCCGTTGTTCTTCGATCCATCTCAAACGAGCATTTTGAGCTTTCGTGTTAAGTGACATCTGTGGCCAGGCGGGAGGTCTTGGAGTACGAGACGCGTGGTTATGAGCCGCATTTGCAGGCGGAGCTTGTCGTTGTGGATGACAGGGTGCAGATATCTCCGGTGGGTTTCTCTCCTCAGGAGGAGCTGCAGCAACTGTAGCCTCAACAGTCGTACGAGGAGATGGTGCAAAAGGATCAAACTTGAATCCTGGGATTGCACGGACGGAAGGTACGGGTGGATTTTTCGTCGTGTCGGTGTCCGGAGGCAGCTTGATGTTGAGAACACAAGACTGTTGAAGCCCTGATAACAGGCCATCAAGCGTGTTCCTGGTGGAAGGACGGGTCGCGTTCATGGGTGGTGCAGGTGTCGTTGGTGCAGCTACACCAGCGAAAGGAGGTCTTGCGGAATTGGAAGCAGCACCCGAGGATGTGTACGAAGCCAGACTATTCTGACAGTTCAGCATCCTAACCTGCTCCAGTGGCTGTCCACCAACTTTGGTAGGGGTATTCCATTCGACCGGGGCGGTGTCTTCTCCTTCTTCCTCCTCCTCCTCCTCCACCTGGGTTTCTTCCACCACCACCTCATCCGTTCCACGCATGTTCAATTTCGGAACCTCCAGCCTCGCAGTCACACCATTCCTAGCCTGCGTTCCAGGAGAAGGCGTACTATCAGCCGGCGAGATTTGCTGGGTATCCATGTTGATCTTCAGCAACGACTCCCTCCTCAGCACCGTCAACGCCTGCTCTCCTCCCTTAACGCCAACCATTTCATCTCCATCCTCCATATCCCAGGAGGCACGGGTAGAATGAGCCTCCAGGAACCGCCTTTCCTCAAAACTAGCACGGGTAGGTGTATGGGGGACAGGGGAATGAACTTCGGGGATGACGTTGTTGCTGCTTTGACGAGCAGGCAAATGGGAGTGAAGGGAGAATTCTTCGTCACGCTTGGTCGTGGATTCCCGGATATCAGAGTGTTCTAGGTCGAGGTGGCCCACCAACTCGTCGGGGGAGAAGTCGATTAAATCTCCTCCCTGGTCCACATGCTGAGTTTGTTCCTGCTGTCCAGGCAGGTCTTGGCGTGCGGCATGCACAAGTCCCCGTAAAACATTGTCAAGCCCAGGCAACAATTGACCCGCACCATCGTCAGATTGACGGTTCGGCGTAAACGTAGCCTCAAACCCAGGATAGAATCCAGGTCGTGCCAAAGCAGCTGCACTTGTTACAGCAGAACCCGCCGTAGTCGCATTGACGCCAAATGCCTCCAGCGCAGCCAAATACCCAGCCTCATAAGCAAGGCTGAAAGGCGTGATAGTCGACCCTTCGCTGGGTGTATCTGGGTCGAACTGGCTGCTACATGCCGACACGGGTGTTGTGGGCAGGGTGCGGTTAAGCTCGGTCCCAGCGTTTAGCTGGTTGGCACGACGAGCTTCAAGGAGAGCTGTGATGGATGCAGGTGGGGCAGCAACGGCGTTGGTATGACCATTGAGGGTCGTGCTCGACGCAGCAGTGGAAACGACGCTGGTGTTGACAACATTGGCTTGTGGTACTGTGATGGGTGGAGGTAGCCCCCGACGAACTGCGACTTCAGCACTTGATGCAACGTTGACATCAAGCCCGTTGCTGACGCTGGCCTGTTCTTCATCCGCCCTGACCAGCTGCTCACAAATATCCATAGACGAAGCAGGCGTGAGCTCCACCTCATTGGTCCCATTTCCTTCTCTTTCTCCCTCCTCCTCTCGTTCCTTCCCCTTCCCCTCCTTCTCAACTTCCACCTCCACTTCCACCTCCACCTCAACGACCACAGGCACAGGCGTAACAGGGGTAGCCGGCGCTGAACGCCCACCCGGATTCCTAACCCTCCTCCCAGGCATCCTCGTATACGGCGTCCCACCTCTCTCCATCATCATCTCCCCATACACCCCAGTCCGATTTCCTTCATGAGTGTTCATAACCCTGATTCCTGGTGAATCAGGCAACCCCGTTCCAGCATGGATAGGAATACGAGAAGGGCGGGGTGCGTGGATGGGTGGTGGGGTGTGCCTTCGTTGAGATGTAGGAGGGGAAGGTTCGAGTGGTGGGAGGGGACTATGCCTCGGTAACGGGGCTGGTGGGACTTCAAGTGGTGTGCTTGCAGCAGCAGCACCAGCTTCAGGTACCGGTGTAGTAACGTCAACGTCAACAGCAAAGGCTGACAAGGAACCTTGCGCAGATGCTTGGAGCGACGAACTCTGAGAATTCGTAGCAGACGGGACTATCTCCCTAGCCTGGTGTTCGAGGTCTGCAAGGCGCTCGAAAAGTTCTGAGGTTTCTGCTAAAGTCGGTTAGGACATCCTTTTCGGTTGTTGCAAAAAGGTAGATAACGAACCTTCGTTCCTTCTACTAAACGCAGCATAATACCGGCTCATAGAAGGCAGCGAATTCATGGAGGAAGTGATGCTCTGCTGGGACGCAGGTTGGACGGAACCCATGCTAGGAGAGCGGGTATCGTTGAAGACGCCGTTGACGTCGGTCACGAATCTCTCCAGGGTGGTGGGACGTTGAGCTTCGCGTTCTTCTTCGGGAAGAGATGTGAGTTCTAAAGGAAAAGTAAAGGAATACGTCAGTTAATCAGAAACTCCTCCAAACGAACGAAAAACGCATTACCTTCCTCCTCCTCATCAACCACCTCCAAACCCTCCATATCCCCCTCCCAAACCGTCCTCTCAATCCACCTTCTCTTCCCAGCCATCCTTTCTCCATACTCTCTCGCATCCTCTTCAGGATCAAACCCATCCACGAATTCCGGGGAGTCGCATATATCCCTATCTGGGAACATGACAGCAGCCTCCTCCACTTCCTCCTCGTCGTCGTTCTCGATATTCATGTCTTGATTCGCCTCGTCCTCTTCATGGATAGCCATAAATGAAGCAGGCGAGAAATTTCCCAGCTGAGCGAGACTGGAGCTTCTTAGGGCACTTAGAGCACGAAGGGCAGAGGAGCGGGTAGTCCTGGTATCATGACTGGATGGAGCGTGACCCCTAACGGACGATGTTACGGAAGGGTGGGTGATTTGGCTGGTGGGTTCTGTGCTAGGTGTGCCAACGTTGATCAAATTCGCGTTGACGTCAACGTCTGAGCTTGAGGTAAGGCTTGGCTGCACGGGAAGTGTTGCTTGGGTGTCGTATAACCTTGCTAGGCGAGGAAATCTTAAGATTGCTGGGAGTTCTAAAAATAGAAACATATGTTAGCAAAGAGATTGGAAAGTCAAGAAATGAACGATATGTACCCCTGGCTGGTGGAAAGTGGACACGGAGTGCAGTTGTAGCAGCAGAAGTATATAGTGGAGGTGGGTCGTCAATATTCCGTGTAGAAGCTAATCAACCAATTAGTTACCGTACATCAGAACGAACAACGCATCAGGAAACATACATTGACCATGTCCTGGAGCCTGGGGTAAAGACCCCTGAAGAGTAGTTGAAGGTCTTCGAGTTGCCGCAGAAGCTTGCAACGCAGCCAAAATACCCAACGAATTCGACCTTGAGCTTGACGTCGGATCCAGCATCAGGCTACCTTGAGACCCCACAGGCGTTCGTAAAGCTGGAAAGAAAGTCGACGACCTCGAGCTCGAAGCTATTCATATAACCTCCCTTCAGTACACAATCCAACAGCAGCACTGAAGGGTAAAAAAACTTACCACTCCTCCGGTTCGAACCATTCGCCGAGAATTCTTGCGACATCTGATTCCGTCTGACTCGAAATCCCTCTTGAGGTTGCAGTAAAGATAGTTGTACCCCATCCCTCTCGCCGCTTGAGGTTTATACACGGTCGCTTGTGTGGGCGCGGTGGCTATATCGCTTGTCGGTTCAACAACAGCAATTTCCGACCATTGTCTTTAGTTGCCTTAGCTCAACCCTGGCTTGTTGTGGTTGGTAGGCGCTTAGAGGCGACAATAGCATTGTGAACAAAAATGGAAGAAACGATGATTATCCTCGTTGCTGTGGCACTTGTTGTGGTTGGCGTTGGCGTTGTCGCCGTTGTTGTTGTGGTTGTTGGAGGTGTGGGTCCATGAACACAAGGCAGAGAATAAGCGAAAAGCGGCAAGTCCAATAGGCGCCGAAGAGCACGTGTACTAGCGCCATTACATAATCTGATCTCATCTCTTGGTCGTCCTCATCCTGAGTCCAACCCCACATTGAAAAGGTGCAGGATCCCAGTGAAGGCAGCAATTATTATATTCCAAGATGCTAGGAAACACTCGTCCGGGGTTGAAATACTGGGGTCCAAATAGTAGTATGACATTCACCGATACAGGATGCATGCAAGTATATCCAATTCATTACGGAGTTATAAGTAGTGTTTGCGACGTCACGCAACTGTACTACTAGGTTGCCAGATGGAATGCAGACTAGTTTTGACATTCCCAATGTTCAGCGTCGTATTTATGCTCTACACAATTAAGATCATCAGTCAAAAAACACCTCTATCGCATCCTCTACTCAGCCACTATGGATTCCACCCAACTCAGTAAAGAAGATTTGCTCGCCTTGAAGCCTTCCCATATATGTAGCTTCCAACACGGGCGCCACCCCAAATGGGTAGAGGTCGAATCATTCGTTCGAGAGTACTTCATTACGAGGTGGCCATGGCCTTCAGAAGCAGCGAAGCAGAAATTTCTAAGGATGGATCTAGAAACTCTCGTTCCAATATGGTTCCCGTACGCCAAGGACCACCTGATTAAGGCTGGCTCCCTCTGGACCGTTGCTTACTTCCTCATCGACGATGTAATGGAACAAGCTACTGACGAGGTAAATACCACCACCCACCCAAGTCTATTTAAACCACTCACCGTGATTTTCGTAGGGCCAGAAAGTTGCGCGTATATTTCCGCTTAACTTGGGCACCACACAGCCGACTAAAGGCGACGCTTTCGAAGAGGCCATCTTTGATATCCATGAGCGATGCCGCTTGGCTGGAGATCAAATCGATTTAGAGCGCTTCCAAGAGATGAGTAAAATCCACATCCGGTGGATGGCACATGTCCTTGCGAAAAGTAAGGAAACGATGAAAGCGGGGTCGAAGCCAATAAACTATGACACTTTCGATGAATTCATGGCGGAAAGGAAACGGGATATTGCGGCGCCGTAAGTCACATTTGACGAGTCCACATCCGGTCAATTTATTCACCTTGTGGTCAGGGTTATGTTGCCTTTTGGTCAATGGTTGTGTGGTGTCGCACCTCCGAAAGCCATCCTTGAAACCGCAAGCATCAAGGCCGTAGAAGATATTTCACTTGAACACAACACCTACACCAACGACATCTATTCTCTTCGAACGGAACTGATGGAAGTCGCAGTGAAGAAGCGCGCGAATATCAAGATGATCTGTCCTAACGCAGTCATTTATCTCTCGGAGACAGGCGGATATAGTATTCCAGACGCGATGAAGGAGTTAGAGGGACGACTAGCAGGTTTGGAACTACGTTTTTTGGAGGCGGCAGAAGAAGCGAAGTTGGCCATCAGGACTAATTTCGGAAACGAGAATTTGGAGAAGGTTGTCGAGTACTTTGAGATGATCAAACTGATCATGACGGGTAATGTTGCATGGCATTCCCAGTGCGGAAGATACAATAATTTCGCGTAGTAGAAGAATATAAAAAGGGCCACGCTGAACCCCAGTAAGCGACGAGAATGCGCCCTCGATCCAAGTTTAGGCTTTCTCTATCCTCATGCACCAGAAGGGAGAGCCGTAAGAAGCCACCCCCTCATGCTTTACATGGCGAGATGGCCGAGCGGTCTAAGGCGCCAGACTAAGGAGACCAAGGCAGCTGCTGCCTCGTAATCTGGTCCGAAAGGGCGTGGGTTCGAATCCCACTCTCGTCAAATCTTTTGCTCCTTCTCCCATCGACTCCTTTATTCCCGATGGAGTATGGAAAGGGTTGGGCAAGAGGAAGGAGAAAGAGAGATAACGACCGTGGCATGGCTGAGCGGCTCAAGGCACCAGTCTATCATTAGGATGAATGAATCCCTTAGGGCTGGTCCTCACATGAGGGCGGGAGTTCGAATCTCCCTGTCACGTCTCCACAAGATTAATCCTTGACTTTTTCCGGTGGAAGGGATTCGAAGATAATGCGATTCTTAATCGACGTGGTGCCCACAGTAGTCCGCAATATTGGTTCTTCAAATTCTTCGTCTGCCTGGGCCTTGAGGCAGAGATATTACTGAATCAACCGAACACGGCGGGCTCAAATAGTTCTACCTCAAACCATTCAGATATCAGGAATAGCACCTCTCTGTGTTCCTCTCGGCATCCGTATTCAGAGTTTTTTTAACTCAGTATCCCCTTGGAATCAGATCATTTTCATCACATTGGTCCCAAGCGCTAATTTCTCGTAGCTTTCCATCCTATGATAGTAAACGCGACCATAGATACTTAGACTACCTTTCTCTCCACCCGAGAACCGTGGCATGGTCGAACGGCTCAAAACACCGGTTCGGACGGGACCGTAGTGCCTTTGACTAGCCCTCAAATGAGAGCGAGAGTTCTAATCTCTCTATCACGCTATGTAAAGAGGTGTATGAATCAACTGAATAGTTTTTCTTTGAATTTTTCTTCCGCTCCCTTTTATGGATGAGAGTGCACTCAGAGTCACAGTCCGAGTGCACTAGCCTTGAGTCATTCTTGAGCAATTCGTGAGGGTGAAAACTCGGCGGATGGCCATGGGGTGGGGAGTACGCAGCCCAACCGAACATCCAATTTAACCTCATTGTCTCGACATCTGTACATTACTCAAACACCTCGCTGCAAATCACCTCCCGACTTGAATTGACGAAGATTGAATGTTGATTGCGTGTGCTCCATTGAAACGCAGTTGATGAATCAGATCAAATGCCGTACAGACGCGTCGACGCGTCCAACCGTTCCGTGTAACCGCTGACAAAGCACTGGCTACATTGATCAATTCAGAATTCAATTCATTCCCGACTTTCAACTCGACACGCAACTGAGCCACCGCAGCTTGTACTCGTTGCTCATTCAATCCGTCATCCGAGGGCGCTGCGACGCAAAAACGAGTATAAAAATGACTGCTACCCCGATGGGAAGCCAACAAACAGCATCCTAACTTGGAGCTGCACGACCTCAACTTCACTTAACTCGAATCTTTTTCGCTCAAATCCCGCTTGCTCGCCATGCCCAAATACTACGACGAGATTCCGCACTCTCTCATCAAATGGTGTCTCGAACAGAAAGTCTTCTGGGTGGCCACATCACCCCTTGGAGAAGACGGCCTCATCAACCTTTCACCCAAGGGAGTGGATGGGTCATTCAGAGTGGCAAGTCCCAACCGGGTATGGTACGAGGACCTGACGGGTAGTGGTACGCTGAATTTCTCTCTGAATCTAACATGATTGCTGACAGACTTCTTACAGGTGTCGAAACCATCGCCCATGTTCGAGAAAATGGCAGAATCACCGTCCTGTTCAATGCATTCGACGGGCCTCCCAGGATTCTGAGGCTATACGGCAAAGGTACGCTTGTCTTCCACCCTCCTTTCCTTAGAGAGCCATCATATCTAACTCTCTCCACAGGTACAGTCTACGAGTTCGGCACACCCGAATACGAAGAACTCCTGCCACCGGGAAAACGCCAAACAGGCTCCCGAGCCATCATCATGATCGACGTCTTCAAAGTCGCAACAGTAAGCTCTCTCCCCTCTCCATCCCTCCCCTCCTTTTCTAATACCAACTCTCTCCTTCTAGTCTTGCGGCTTCGGCGTGCCCTTTTACGATTACCGCGGCCCCCGCACCAAACTCGTCCGAGTCGCCAAGATGTTTGAAAACGGTCAAACCGACGGAGGGAAGAACCTCAAAGGGTATTGGGAGACGCAGAATGCTGTCAGTTTGGATGGGTTACCTGCGCTGACGACTGCGTTTGAGGCGAAAATGGGGTTCGTGAAGCCGGAGGGGCAGCCTGAGCAGATACCGGAGGATGATGAGAAGGTGCATGATCAGCCAGCTGCGGCTGCCACTGCTACTGGGACGAAGGATGGTGGAGGAAGGGAGGGGGAGGGGATGGGTATAAGGCAGGAGGACTTGAAGGTCGTGCTGGCGTTCTTTGCCGGTGCGGTGGTGGCGACTAGCTATCTTGGCTTCTTCAGAGGGTTTCTATCACGGTGACGACAGTTTTTTCGTATGATATCCTCGCCATTACTGGCGTTTATAGTACATTTTCTTAAATAATACCTATCCTATACATTCTTTGTAATGCCGCAGACGCGAACTGGTTCGACTCTTCCTACGTTATCGTTTTCCGGGTGACAACGAGCTTTCCACTTGCAGCCAATTTGGGGAGGTTGACCCTAAACTCCGATTCCACTTCCTCGTTATCAAACACAACGTACTCCATCGACCTGATCTCCACCGTTTTCCAATGGTCGAAATGAGGGTTCGAGGTAAGGGTGTTGTCGATGATGTTCCAGTTGAAGTTCTCGAAATAGACTTTATGTACACCTTGCCATCCACTCCTGGACAAGAATCCAACCCTTAAATACTGAAATGAAGGCGAGTTGATCGATCCAAGGAGACGTTCAAGCCAGCTGTGGTCGTAGTGACGACCCTCTGCTATTTCGATAGATTCAATGGAAAGATGCGTCAGGCTCGTGTTGTTCCTCAGTCGGAAAAGAGATTCTGCGAACCAAATATCAACAAAATTATTCATTACGCATTAAAATGAATACATACTTCAATAATGCGTTCCTGGACCTCGAGAGAAATGCGAGGATAACAAACTGCGTCTGAACTTGATTCGCCAACTCGCATGCCGAATCCTCTGGTGCGTTGATGGAAGTTGCTGCAGAACGTTGAATCTATTGCGCTGTGTCCCAGGCAAGATCACAGGTTTATGATCTGTGATGTGCTACTGGTGAATCGCCGACTGGCGTCGGCTGAAACCTTGCTTGGCCATTGTGCATTGTGCATATACGCTGATAACAGAAACGAATATTTTGAAATTATAGGGAAATGGACTCAAAATGGACTAGAATATTCGAGTGAACGAAACGGGAAAGGTGTCACAGATATTACATAAGAAGTGACGAGTGGCAGTAACGTCACGCACGGCAGGAACTGGCTTCAAATTATGGGTGCGAGAGACCGTGGCAAGCAAGGTGATTTGATAGGTAGTCGTCAATTTGATGCACGGCATATCTCGGCGGCATCAGAGGTACAGAGGATTCGTAAAACCGGAAGGTGAGGCAGATCAAATTCTTGAAGACGCCAAAGTTGTATGAGTAGCCTACACATGAAACCTATTTTATGATGCAGTAGACCTTATTTGAAGCCTGCTCTGGCATGAAAAGACGAGTAATTAAATGAGATACCAACACCTTGCTCAGACTCCTAGTAGTAGTCATCATCGTCGTCCGAATCATCCTCCGGTATCGTTTCTTGGGTGATAATGAGCTTTCCACTGGCATCCAATTTGGGGAGGTTGACCCTAAACTCCGATTCCAGGTCCTCGTTGTCCAACACAACGCCCTCCAGCGACTTGACACAGATCTCCACCGTCTTCCAATGGTCGAAATAAGGGTTCGAGGTAAGGGTGTCGTCGAAGATGTTCCAGTCGAAGTTCTTGAAATAGACTTCGTGTACACCTTCCCATTCATCACTGGACAAGATTCCAACGCGTAAGCACTGAAATGAAGGTGAATTGATCGATCCAAGGAGTCGTTCAAGCCAGATGTGGTCGTAGTGACGACCCTCTGCTATTTCGATGGATTCAATGGAAAGATTCGTCAGGCTCGTGTTGTTCCTCAGTCGGAAAAGAGATTCTGCGAACCAAATATCAACAAAATTATTCATTACGCATTAAAATGAATACATACTTCCAAGGTTCTTGTCTTCTTCACGGCGAGCTGCAACAGAGATATCCAAGTGGAAAGATTTTAATGCAGGTCCAATATGGCGCACTAGCTCAGCCAACGCATCTCGACCCGCAAAGTTCGTCGATTTCCAAGCCAGATTGAGCCTCTCCACTGGGAATGGGTTCAAGAGGAATTGCTTAATGACATCCTCGATTGCCGGGGCTTGTTCTATCGTTATATCCAGGCGTCGGAGGGAGGACATGTCGGGTACTGGGAGATCATGGGGTTCCCCAGAGTCTTTGAGGAGGAGGCAGTAACGGAAGACGAGGCTCTGTAGGCGGCCACCGAAAGCGGAGAGGAGGCTGAGGAAGTCCACAGGATCTGTGTACACCACGCCGTCAATCTCTAAGGATGTCACTTCCTTGAAAGTTTCCAGCGACGCAATGGTTTGGGGTATCATAAAGTGATATCTCAGGCATTTCAGCTGAATCGACCGGAGGCGGAGTGCGAAGTTAACGAGGAGAGTTATGGTGATGTCAACGTCTTCGTAGAAACCGCTCCCGATATACGAATATCCCTTGATTAGAAGATGTTGAACATGATGAATGAAGCGGCATTTTGGGTTCTCGAGTAGCGGACGAAGATGGCGGTCATGTCCAGCGTCGATTATTAACGGGTTAGCTGCCCAGAAACTTTGCATCATGACCGTATACCAGTGCTGGCAGACGAGGGATGCTCTGATAAGGCCCCTCCGTGTCCAACCATCGGATAAGATGATGCGCTCTTGGACCTCGAGAGGAATGCGAGGATAGGAAACTGCGTGAAAACTTGTATCGCCAGCTCCCATGCCGAATGCTCAGGAGTGTTGATGGAAGTTGCTACGCAACGTTGAATCAACGTGCTGTGCCACAGGCAAGATCACGGGTTTCAGAAGGTCGATTGTATGTGACATTTGGGCGGCAGTGTTCAGATGGATGTCAATTTGATGCTCAGCAATCTTGACGACCCCAGAGGCGCAGAGGATTTGTAAATCCAGAAGGTCGGCAAGATCAATTCTAAAAGACGAGTAGAGGGGTGTAGGACTAGCGACCAGGACCTCCGACCAGGATAAAGGCTGGAGGAGGAACTACCGTTTGAAGGTTGTTCTGGTGTTCTTGCTGGGTGGTCGTGACGACCAGCTATCTCAGCTTCCTCAGCGAATTGCTACTACGGTGACGACAATCGTGTCGTACTATCTGATCCAATTACCGGTGCCCTAAACTTATCCCATTATGCAGCAAGCTAGAGCTGGTTCTTTCGTGCATAGGTGCACACTGCGCTCACAGACGTAGATACCAGGAAATAATTTGAATCAGCAGCCTTTCATATTCAAGCATGCTCCGATGCATATCGGAATAGCGTACGATTTGGTTGAATGTTGGATTTAGGGTCAATACAGTAACAAGGTAAATAATTAAACAGATACAGCCAGAAACCTGGCAACTTTGTCCGATCCCTAGTCCTCTTCCTCCCCTATTGTTTCCTGGATGACGACCAGTTTTCCACTTCCATTCAATTTCGGAAGGTTTTCTCTGAACTGCCCTTCCACGTTTTCGTCCTCCAACTCATACCCCATCGTTTGCTTGACCCATATCTCTACCGTTTTCCAATGGCCGAAATAAGAGCTCCCGGTAAGGGTATTGTCAATGGAGTTCCAATTGAAGTTCTTGAAATGGATCCCATAATGCCCCTCACCGTCTGGGATGTACTCGGACAAGAATCCAACTCGTAAATGCCGAAATACAGATGAATTGATCGATTCAATGAGGCCTCCGAGCCAGCTGCAGTCGTAGCGCCTATCGGATGCTATCAAGATGGATTCGACGGAAAGGTATGTGAGGCTTGTATTGTTTGTTAGTTGGAAAGGAGAGTCTGTGAGTCAGACATTAGGACCGAAGTTACACGTCGAAGAGAATGCGTACTTCTCAGGATGTTTTCAGGAGGAAAGACATTCAAGTGAAGGGATTTCAATGCCGGTCCAATGTGGCTCAGTAGCCTCGCGGCCACATCTCCACCTTCAGAACCCTTTGTCTCCAAAGATAGTTTGAGCCTCTCCACTGTGCATGGTCTCGTAAGCAGGTACCTAATAAGGTCATCGGCTGAGTTTGGGGTTATCCCAATATTCAGCCGCTGGAGAGAAGAGAGGTCGGGATCCGGGAAAGGAGCGGGCTTCATTGGGCGTCTAGTGACGAAACAAGATTTGAAGGCAAGGTACCGTAGGCTATCGAAAATATTCAGAGAGTTCAAGAACTCCCCAGGAGATGTGTACGTCATGTCGTACAATTCCAAGGACGACACTTCCTTGAAAGACTTCAGTATCCGAAGGGTCTGGGGAAACAGCCAGGTATATCTCATGTATTCCAGCCGAATCGATCGCGGGTAAGGTGTAAATTTAGCCATGAGATCCACTGTTTTACGAATATCATAGTAGACATCATCTCCGTCCGGCGATCTTCCATCGATGACCAGATGCTGGACATGACGAATAAAACGGCATTTTGGATTTTCAAGTAGCCAACGAAGAGCGTAGCTTTTGCCCCTGCCATAGATTCTGAACGCCCGGTGTGCCCAGAATTTTTGCATTGCGACCGTGTACCAGTGCTGGCACACGAGGGATGCCTTGATTAGGTCACTGTCTTCCCAATCGATGGACAAGATAACATGTTCCTGTATTTCGGGAGGGATGGGGGGAGAGGAGACTTCGTCCAAGTCAGCAGTCTGCATCTCGAATCCTAGGAGGTTTGATGAAAGTTCCTGGACGACGTTGAACCCAGGCTTATCCTATCTGTGAGGTTGCCAGGTCATGGGTTCAATCGATGGCGCCCGCCTCAATGTGGCGCTCGGCAATCTCGAAGATGTCATACTTTAGATGGCAACAGGTACGAACCCAGATTATTGCCAACTTCCTTTTTCCGGGCCTCGATATTAAGCATCTTGATGGAATGGATCGCGCTGTTATGTGCCCACATAGGACCTCGAGCGGGAAAATTGATTTGACTTTTTTCATCTTACAATCAAAGAAAATACGATACATCCTAAGAGGAAGCGCAATAGAACGGTATCGCGGTACGTATCTATCCGAAGAAAGAGATCCCTCGCCACTCATTATTTCTACATCAGATTTTCAGTATGACAAGCTTTCCACTTGCATTCAATCCAGGGAGGTGCGCCCTCAACGCTGAATCCATACCACTCCCCTTAGGAACCTCCTCAGCAACTATCTCTATCGTCCCCCATTGCCCAAAATGTGAGTTTGCGGTAATAGCATCGTCAATTGAGCTCCAGTCAACGTTTTGGAAACAGTCCTCCAGAGAACATTCTATGCCGTCGCCGTCAGTATAGTCGGGGAGGAATTCGATACGTAGGTCTCGGAGGAATGGGGAGTTGATCGATCCAAGAAGACTCCTGAGCCACTTGGAGGCGTAGCGGCGATAGAATGGTACAAAGATGGATCGGACGGACAGGAATGTCAGGTTGATATTGTTGGTAAGTCGTATAGGGATGTCTTAGAGGTCCAGATCAGTAAAGAGTAAAACATAAAGGTAGGTACACACTCTCCGAGCTAGCTTCGTTTCCGTAACCGATGTAGGCTGAGACGTCCAAATAGAATTTTTTTAGTGTTGATCCTACGTGACGCAATAGATCGGCCGCTGCACTAAGCTCGCGATCGTCGAGTGCTAGAGAGGACCAAGAAATTCTAAGAGTGTCCACAAGACGAGGACTCCCGAGCAAAGGCGAGATGATACTGTTGATCCCGAGGGTCATCCCTATATCGAGTCGCTGGAGCGATGGAAGACTGGTTTTGATGCTAATGTGTGGGTTTCCAGTAGTTGAAAGAATGGCGCAGTACATAAAGGCGTAATTCTGTAGGTAGGTGAAAGCCGGGAGGAAGTTTAAAGGCTCCGAGGGGACGGTGAATGTCATATAGAGAAATTCCAACGAGGTTATCTTATTGAAGGATTGTAGGGAGGCATGGGTTTGAGGCAATAACCAGGCAAATTTCACGCCCTTTAACGCGATGGACTCGGGTTGAATTTTGAAACGAGCCAGGAGATTTACGGTGTTATCTATAACACGGTAGAAATTGCCACTTCCAACCCGTGGCCCGTCGAGTTGCAGATGCTGGACGTAGTGAACGAAACGACATTTAGGTCGTCAAGAACCGTGTGGAGTTGGTGGGCATCAGGCTTTTCATTGATGACCAGAGGTCGGCATGCCCAGAACCTATGCATCGCAACAGTATACCAGCGTTGGCACACGAGCGACGCTTCAGTCAGGGCGTTGTCGTCGATTTCGATTTCTGAGATGATACGTTCTTGCACATCGAGAGGAACCCTCGGATGGGATGTTGTAGTTGGATCGTTCTCGACAGTCATCCCTAATCGTGAGTGGTAGAGAGTTATTACGCGGATGATGGCGTCTGTTGAGTCGAAGCTACGCCGGAGCAAGGCGGCGTTTACTGTATCATATGGGTCATGTGGACATTTCCGTTGAAAATATACAGCATACATGGTGCTTTGCAATGATAAAACCAGAAATCGACAGCTAGTGTAAAATAGCGGATAATAAAGAAGGTTTATGCGGTGTCTACATACATTGTAGATACACCCTCATGAGTCCTGAAAGCACGGATCGCCTCATCTCCCGAATCATATGTCACTGGTGTATGGCTACGGCAGCCTTCGTGCTTCAATCGGGAGCCCTCTGTAGATGATGCGTCCTCCCAATATCCTTGGCTCTTCGTAAAGTGGGAGGGGTAGTAGAGTCGGCCGCCGTTCTGTGAGGGCTTCCGAGTGCATGGGTTACGTTGATGATTCCGCCTTGCCGTTTCCTGTAACCAAACATTGTCGGAAACAGGCCTCAAGACCTAACGCTTGAAGGAAGCTTACGAAGAGTAGTTGACCATGGAAGAACCTAGACGTTGTCCTTCTGGCATCAAAACCCCGTCACAACATCTGGCCCCACCAAACCGCGTGTTTTTTGCACTAACGACAGAAATTCAGCATGAATGTCGGGTGGGTTCTGATAGACGCGTCGACGATCTGGAGAAAAGCTCTTGCTTAGTATTAGCGGAGACCCAGTGGATTGGCACGCATACCTCCTTCCAAGGCAGAGACTTTGCTTGCTGCTCCCGATTGCGGTCTCGTTCGAGAACCGCACACCTTCTAGTACAACAAAACATAGCTGCGGGTATGACGAAGGCTCCATAGGATGGGACGAGGACCCCCAGTTGGAAGCTTGGGCATGACCGGGTCCTCGATGTGCAAACAGGTTTGTGTTTTGCTTGTCTCCAGGTAGTACGCAGATTTAATAACGCCAGCTGCCGACTGGCCTGACCAGCTGTTTCTAGGGCTGTGGAATCTTTATACTCCAAGATATTGTAAGGACGCCAACTACTGAGCGGGTCTTGAAGCAGAATCTGAATTCTGAGCTTGGTAGACGTGCACAGGGATGAAAGAGGCGAACTGAGTAAGCACAAAAACGTCAGCCAGAACCGTCAAAGCCATTGCCAAGCAGACCACAACAACGATATCCTTCAGCAATCACCAGCCTCTCGCCTGCGTATTCCCTCTCCTCTTCGACTTGTTCT
This sequence comes from Clitopilus passeckerianus, assembly GCA_944990035.1. Taxonomy (NCBI): domain Eukaryota; kingdom Fungi; phylum Basidiomycota; class Agaricomycetes; order Agaricales; family Entolomataceae; genus Clitopilus; species Clitopilus passeckerianus. The sequence goes on from CALYLX010000067.1 coordinate 50,570, forward strand.
TAGCATCTGCTGCAAGTTTGGCCTTGAAATCCATCATTCAAACGATGAAGGACTCTCGTAAGCTAAATTCCAGATTTTCTCAATTATCCCTTGCCGAATCCGATTCCATTTCTTGGCGTGACCGAACAAACGTCAAATCGGACATCCTGGACTATCACATTCTGGTGACCACTACTCTTGGCCTCGTTATTCCCTCCCTCAAAATGTGGCATGGCCGAGTGGCTTAAGGCACCAAACAAAGCAGACCCTCGGGTCCGGCTTACGTCTGGTCCTCCAATTGGAGGTCGGGAGTTCAAATCTCTCTGTCACACATCCAGAGAAGTTTGATCTTTTTAATGGGAAAAGCGCGTCGTTCTGGTATAAAACGAAATATATACTAGAATTGGATCACTTTCTCCCCGTTTATACGGCATCAGATTTCCGCGATCACCGTGAGCTTTCCACTCGCATCTAATCGAGGGAGACATGCCTTAAGCTCCGACTCTATACTATTCTCCTTTCCGACCTTCCCGATAACTATCTCTATCGCTTTCCACTGCCCAAAATGTGAGTTTGAGGTAATAACATCGTCGATTGAGCTCCAGTCAAAGCTTGCTAAATATGGCTCCCAAAAACGTTCCATTTCGTCGCGTTGGGTATAGGAGAGCACAAATTTAATGCTTAGCTCTTGGAGAAATGCCGAGTTGATCGATCCTAAGAGACCCCTAAGCCACCTAGAGCTGTATCGGCGATCAAATGGTAGTGTGATAGGTTGAATAGAGAGGAACGTGAGGTTGGTGTTGGTACTAAGTCGTAAAGGGATGCCTTATAGGTCGGAATCAGTATAGAGTAGAACAACGAGGTAGGCACATTACTTTCAGCATGAACTTCGTTCCCACAACTGATGTCGCATGAGATGCCCAAATGAAACGATTTCAGGGAAGGCCCTATGTAGCGCAGTAGCTCAACAGCTGCATCACGTTCACGATTTTCGAGTTGTGTGGTCTCCCAATGAATTTTAAGGCTGTTCACAAGACAGGGCCTCGCGAAGAGTGGCGAAATAATATCGTCAATTTTGAGGGTCATGCCCAGATCGAGTTGCCGGAGAGACGAGAAGTTGATCTTTGCATTAGCTTGCGAAGGGATGAATCGGACAAATCCGGAAAAGGTACAGGATACGAGGGCAAAGTTCTCCAGGCAGGTGAAATCACAGAGGTAGAGCTGAAGTGCCGCGGGACAGGCGAATCTCCCATGGTGAAATTGCAGTGAGGGAGCTTTATTGAAGGGCTTTAGTGAGGTATAGGTTTCGGAGAACAGGGAAGAGTCAAAGCACTTTAAAGTGATATCCTGTGGTTGAAACGGGAAACGGCTGAGGAGATCCAAGGCCTTGCATAATATAACGGGACGGTCGGCATAGCCATGTTCGACGTATGACCCGTCTATTAGCAGGCGCTGAACAAAGTGAGCAAATCGACAGTTGGGGTCCTCGAGCACCTCGTAGAGTCGATGAGTACTGGGTCTTCTATCGATGATCAGGGGTTGGCAAGCCCAGAACTGCTGCATTGCGGGGGCATACCAACGTTGGCACACGAGCGATGCCTCAGTCAGAGCCTTGTCTGCGATGCTGATTTCCGAGATAATGCGTTCTTGAAGCTCGAGAGGAACCCTTGGATGAGAAGCTAGGGTAAGATCGTTCTCTGTAGTCATGTCTATTGGTGCATGGGGTCGTGAGCGTCTTGATCACAACACAAAGTAGCTAGCCGGGCCGTGGGAAGTCCGATCGGGAACAGCCGCAACCGCTCTCTACTCTTGGACGTGTTGGCCACCGACCTCACCAACTTCACCAGCTTCAAGCGATGTTTCGACTGATAACCTTCACTGTTTCGGCAGCAATCTGCCCTAAAAGCTCAAGCTAATGGATCTGGAAACCAGACGGTGAGGAAGAAGAATACTTCCGACCGCGGAGAGATGTCAAGGACGTCTCGCGTGATGAGTGGCTGTGAGGGTGAATGAAAGATTCGCCGAATAATTACAGCTCCTTCTTGTGGTCGTAGAGCCTTAAGCTCGTAGGTACAACTCCTCGAAGAGGAGTAGAATATGAATCAAAAGTTTCAACTTATCTGTGTAGTTCCCTGTGGAACTAGAATCGTGTTTTTGAGTTCCTGTGAACCCTGAGACTGATGAGAAGAGAAGAATGCGAACGCTGGTGTTCGCGAACGTAGAACGTCGTGGTTTGAGCTCAAGATGTGCTATTTATTTCGAATCATGCAATACAAACATATACTGGAGGCGCACGTGCTCGTGTGCCCTCCAGACTGTACGCTACAGAGAGAGAAAAACATGACTTGTACACTAAAAAGGAAATGTTGATGCCGGAAGGGGAGACGCGACGCGAGCTGATGGTGAAGTGGCAATGGCTCGGGGAGATCGCGTTCGCGTAGGCGCACTGGGACCCAGCAGTGCCTTTTACGTGTCCTAGGAACGCGTTCTCGACCCTACTTCCACTTCCCCACTTCGCTTTTGCCTCATCTTCCTCCCAACATCAACCTATAGTACAGTTATCATAGAATAGAGAAAGAAAAGTAAGTAATCATCGTTCGAGAAAAGAAACATAACCATTGTCCTTCAAATCAACTTCTGCGGCTTATACGGGTGAACTTCGATCTTGACAGTTCTGAAGCGCAGGGTAAGGAATCTTGAGGAAACGAGGCGTGATGGTGGAGTTGCCTGATCTTGACGGCAGCGATGGGAAAGGAAAGTATGTGATGGCGGAATCACAATCGAAGGTGCAGTCGTAAAGGGATGGGGAACATGCGGATAGGAGAGGAGGGTAGAATACCCTTCCACAACGGTTCCGGACTGCCACGTACAATCGTACTTGCCTCTGAAGATCTGGTCACTGGAACTGGGGTACGAGCAGCGGAAGTGTCAAGTGGACACTGGTCTCTCAAAGTTCGTACAGCCTTGTTACTTCCTAGCGTCTCTCACAGTGCCCTAACAATCTTCTTCACCGATAGACTGGCCCTCATACTTCAGCTCATCGCGCTTGCAACCCACCGGCTAAGCAGAGGCCAGATGGAGACAACGACTGCCTTGCGTTTGCAGGAAGGGGACTAGACACATACATAATGGTGCTGGTGCTGGGTTGCATGGAGACAAGCACTTTTGTCCGAGTAAGTGTTCGCTAGCTTGTTCATCATCGACGGGCTGACGTTTGTCTTCAGCTTATCGACTTCTACAACATGTCCAGCGCTTTCAAGTCATATTGGTACTCCGTCGTGTAGGCTCGCCTAACGACATCCATCAGCGTGCTGCCTGCATCTGCGCCTAGACGTGTCTCCGCCTTGTAAGACTGGCCGTTCTCCTGAATGGACAGGTTAGTTGTACTTCTTAACTCGCAGAAAATTGTGACGCTGATGGAAAACCAAGGCCTGCAGTTCCGCTCGAAACTCATCGTCGTTCGCTATATGTATAGTCTGGAACCCAGAGGCGGAATCCTTCCTACACGACTGACGGACCACACCCCACTTTGTCAACCTTTACTGTGTTGGCTTTCCACTTCGTACACACCGATTTTCTTTGTCACTTTGCAGACAACGTTCCTACAGTTTATATGGACTCTTTATTGTGTTACGATTCCGCTTGATTATTGACGCCCCATTCCTACGTGGCACCTTTACGAGCCTCCAGCTGTTATCTATTTCGTATTCAGTTCAATCATGAGTTTCTACCTCTCGAGTCTCGGCCTGTGTGGGAAAGTTTAGGGCAGGCGTTGGTGACTTTGAGCCGACTTAGCCGAGGCCGCGGCCTTGTGTTGGTTTGGTTTTCTCTCGATGGCTTTCACAGACGACTCTTGGTTTGAATGCCCCTATGGCGAAGTTCACCAGTCCTCAATATTAGCACCTTGGGAAAGAGTCTTATGTGCACCTGCGCCCCGTGGCCAGTTTCTCCCCTCGATCCACATGAACGAATTAGACGCCCAGAGGCGCTCATTACTTTGGCGCCTACACAAAGATCTGCGTTCTCCTAAAAAGGTGCCAATCTCGTAGAAAGTTCTACAGCTTACGTCGCAGCCACAGCCATGCTTCAGCTGACCAGGGACATGACCGCTTTTACCTCTCGAGATCTCACAACAGCCGCTGTGTACACCACTTTGTACGTCGTCGGACCCACAGAACAAAACGTGTTCTGCCTGTCCAAAGCTTGATAAAGACATCCTGTTGGAAACCTGTTCGTTATCGACACCCACCATGTCTCGTCGACCTCCACAACAGTGTAAATACTTCAAATCTCGAGCCGGCTGCCGCAACGGCGCCAACTGTAGATTCTCTCATCAGGAGAACGATCCTGTTAGAGCCCAAAGCCCCGCCTCAACAGCCTCAGCTAGCCAAACGCCTCGTTCCCCGCAGCAGAATCGCCACAACCGTAACGGCAGTCAAGGCAATGGAGGCCCTTCTACTCCTCGTCCTGCTTGTCCTGCCGTTCCAAGCGGAACATGCCGCTTCTTCTGGACGACAGGAAAATGCAAGCTTGAGTTTGAGTGTCGTTTCAAGCATGTCAAAGAGGGAGAGCCTTCGCCTCTGCCGCCACAAAGGACCTTTGGGTCCATCCCTGAAAGCACCAAAGCAGCGATCGCGCCTTTCCTCACCGAGAAAGGCCTCGCTAAGATCAATGCGGTCCCCACAGATGGATTCTTCCCCGAGGAGGCCTTGACCTCCGTGTCACCTACGGAAGCTCATACCCGCATTCGTCGATTCCTTCAAGAGGGCTATCGGTTCAGAAATGTCTTCGATATCTATCCATTCCTCCTCACCCTAAACAGTGCCAACGCAACAAACGATTTATGGGTACGTCCTTCCATCCGATCTTCATCTTTCTCATTGATCTCAACGATCTTTCTTCATACAGACTCCAGAAGAAGGGCAGGTATGTCCATTCGTTATCGATGATGGATTCATTCTTATATCGATTCTCATAGCTCCTGCTCAAAAACATCACTTCTGTTGGTCGTCTTACATTGTTTGGTTATATTGCTACTGACCTCTACTTAGTCGGAGGGTAGCCTTCGCCTTGTCGAGATTATCAACTGGCCAGAAGTCTCATGCCGTGCGGGCTCCAACAGGACAGTGCTGTCGTTTCAACGTGGAATACTTCCACTTCTCCGGGTATATATACCACGATAGACTTTCATGAGTATTGAACTCACCTGGCTTAACAGTATCTGTCTTCCGAGTTCGTCGTAAAGAGCATCTTAGTCACTCAAGCCAAGTACGCCTCTATCTTCCTCAGGCTTTTTTGGAGACTGATCAGTGTTTCTAGTCAACTCTATACGCTTGTCCTTCAAAATTTGGATAAACTCGCAGACGTTATCGAATCCTGCGTAGAAGATGCGATGAAACGTCATACCTTCACAGACCCACTTGCTGTCAAAACGGCATCCCCGATCGATACACAAGTCTTCGCATCTATTGCTGGATTGCTTCACGAGTAAGTTGTGCTTCCTACTTCGTTGTGGCAGCCTTCACTAACGACATGATTCAGAATCCTCGTTCGTTTCAAGAACGTAATCGCCTCTCACCCAAGGCTCCGATCTCTAGTCGAAAATCTGCAAGGATGGGTACGAGATTGGGTAGCGGGAATCAATGCCTCGCCACCTCTATTCGAGGATCCGATTGGCGGGGGTCAATCTCGAACAGTACGCGACCTCATCATTGGCTCGATTGAAGAACGAGTTTCCCGTCTCGTTTCCATCGTAGAACGCGAGCACCGCAAGGAAGAGAATGGTCAGGCAAAGAAGGCGAAAGAAGGATCCGCCACTCGACATTCATCCGAAGCTCTCGTTTCCGCCCTCCACACAACCTTCCAAGGTCCTGGTGATCTACGAGAGGGCGGCCCCCGCCACGATAACGATCACGACGATATCTATGAGATTCGTATTGCGCCCACCCACCAGGAGCTGCTCTGCCGGGAGCAGCCCTATCTACCTGCCAATTTCTTCGCTGCTCCCCATCATGCACCCGCAGAAAGTATGCAGCGACTTCTCGATATTCAGTTCAGGCTTCTCCGAGAGGAGCTAACGTACGTGCCGTTCCTTAAACCTTCACGGATGTAATCTCATATCCCTCTTCACTTGCAGCGCGCCTTTACGAAAGTCTGTTCAGCTTATTCACGACGACCTCAAGTCCATCCGCCCAGACAAGACGAAACTAGCATCGCTAATCGACAAACAAGGCGGAAAGTATCATGGCCTCTCCGACTCGCAAGAGTCCATCATGTTCAATGTTTACACGGGCATCAAGTTCGTCTCGCTCGTTGCAGGGTGGAAGGGCCTTTCCACCAGCCTTCTCATCGATACTCCACCTGGGCGAGCTCGCTCCGAACGACCCGGCGCGCGGGTCGCATTCTGGGAGAGTATGGGCGGAAAACGACTCATCCAGGGTGGTCTCATCGCCCTCGTATGGGAGGCGCATGGGAAGACCTCTATCAGCCTCGGTATTATCACAAGTTCGTTCAGGGATCCCGAGGTCAAGAACTTCGTTTCCCAGAGTAAGAACCAACTCCGCCTACAAATCAGCTTCTTCGATCCCCAGATGGAGCTCCGCGTCCTCCAGTCTCTCAGATCCAAGTCAAAGGACGACGGCGGCGTCAAACTCTTGGTCGAGTCACCTGTCATGTTCGAAGCAGTTCGCCCGTTCCTCGAAGCTCTCAAGGCTGAACCCGAACTTCTTCCATTCTCCAAATATCTCGTCCATCGCCCCGAAGGGTATCTTCAAAGCTGTAACCTCGAGCCTCCCAAATACGCAACCCTTCCCAACTTCGCATTCCAGCTATCGTCATTGTTTCCTGACGAGGCTAATGTCGACGACCTCACACTCTCGGTATCTGACCCAGCATCGGTTCAGCGCGCTCGGATTGAGCTCCGCAAGAGTCGCCTTGATCCCAGTCAAGCAGACGCTGTGGTGGATGCGTTGACACGAGAAGTCGCATTAATTCAGGGGTACGTTCGAGGCTACTCCGTCAACATGACAATTACTTATCTCCGTTCTGGCTGTCAGACCTCCAGGAACTGGAAAGGTAAGAGCTAGCTGTGTTCAGGTAGTTCAGTTGCTGAATTCGAGATATTGCAGAGTTTCACTGGCGTCGAGATTCTCCGAGTTCTTCGCGAGAATCAGGTCGGACCTATCTTGATGATTGCGTTTACCAATCATGCCCTCGACCACATGTTGTCCTCAGTGCTGGATGCCGGTATCACCTACAAAATTATTCGTCTTGGCCGCCAGTCCAGCGATGAGCGTATCAGGAACTACTCGATCGAAACTTTAGAGATGGCTAGGAGCGAATCACGTTTGGATCGAGCATTCTCCCAGCAACGGAGAGATCTCAAAGATACCCAGAAGAAGATCGAGGACCTGCTCAAAAAGATCGTCACCGCGGACGTTGAGCGTGACTCCGAGCTTGTCATGCGACATATTCAAATTTTCTACCCTGAGCACCATCATCATCTATCCCATCCACCGCTCGGAACACGAAACGTCAAAGAGCTCATTTCCACCAGCGATGGCGAAGGGGAAGCGTGGCAGAGAGTAGGGCGGGGAGGCAGGACTGAAATGGTCGACGATTCATTTTACTCTTTCTGGAGACAATCCCGGGATCAAATGTTTCTCGGTCAGGTTATGAACGGCACTCTCAGACCTTGGGAGCCACCGACGCCACCACCTTCGCAACAGGCCGCTCTGAATGTGTTCAGTACTCTAGAAGTCGAACAGGCTTTAGACGAATCCGACTCAGACGACGACTCTGCCGACACGGATTCAGATTCCGAGGATGCTGAAGAAAGTTGGGACACAGCGCAATACCTCCCCTCTGATCGTCCTATTACTCCCGAAATTGATTACCTCTCCCCTGCTCCTACCATCGACCCGGAGTTATCGGACGACTCGCCTGATATTCGTGATTTAGAAGGCTTTCTGGCGGCTCTCGGTTACGACCAGAAACCGACATTCACGCATACGGATCGTACTCTGGCAGAACTCCTAGACGACGGCGAGAACATATGGGATATGAACAGCTATGAACGTCTCCGTCTTCACAACTTTTGGGTTGATGAAACGCGTCGCGAACTGGCTGAAAATCAAACGAACGAGTTTCAAAGACTAAGGGACCTGCATGCTGATAAGCTCACAGAGTGTAATGAAGGGAGGGCAGAAGTGCGTTCTGGTTCCATTTGGATTTCCATGATTTTGACAAGATTACAGGCACGGAGAAATCTCCTCCAATCAATTGATATCATTGGTTGCACAACCACCGGTTCGCCTGGCGTATGTAGCACTTTGCAGTAACTAATTGGTCGCATTCGCAGGGGCGGCACAACTTACGAGTCTGCTCAAGGTATATCTTCTGGTATTGCATCCACAGCGCATGTTTCTGATAAGACGAGTAGGCTCTAAGCCCACGTGTGCTCCTCGTCGAAGAGGCAGGCCAGGTCATGGAAGCGCACATCCTCGGTAGCCTTGTTCCCTCCATCGAGCATCTTATCCTGATTGGGGATCCACTTCAGCTGCGACCAACACTCAACAACTTCTGTGAGTAGAACATATCTTCGTGTGGGTCCTATCCTCACATGTTTTTTAGCGCTCTCGATGGACAGTAAACGTGGACGGGAGTTATATCGCTTCGATATGTCCCTGATGGAGCGCCTCTCCGTGTCAGGGCTCCCCATGTCACAGATTGACGTCCAGCGGCGGATGAGACCAACCATCTCTAGCCTCATCAGGTATGGCTTTCTGTCCTCTTGATATTCATCATCTCATTTCGTCCGAAGAAATACACTTTACCCTAAATTAGAGGACCATCCACTTGTCCACGAATACCCTGACGTTCGCGGACTGGCAAAGAATGTCTTTTTCCTGAATCATACACATCCAGAGAACGACGGTAGCGATGAGACCGCAAGCAAGTTCAATACGTACGAGGTAAGCTGCCATTTTGAATGGTTTGCCTGCGGGCCCTGTCTGACACGTTCCCAGGTCCAGATGATTCGAGACCTCGTCATGTATCTCCTACGGTAAGTCGACATGAGGCTGGATTGCAGTGTAAAGTATGCTCATGACCGTCCAATTGGTGTAGGCAGGGCTGTTACTCGGACGAGGGCGACATCGTGGTGCTTTGTGCCTATCTCGGACAGCTGGCGAGGCTTCGTGACGCACTTGCCAGTGAAATCGCTGTCATCATTGACGAGAAGGATCAGGCTGCCCTCAACGATGTAGAAGACGACACTGAAGATGATATCACCATTTCTCCAACGATTGAGCGCGTCAACGTCACGAAGAGGGTGGGTCTTCCCGATCCATCTGCTATCTCGCCTGACCAAATATGATATTAGGTCAAACTCCGAACTGTGGATAACTATCAAGGAGAGGAAGGAAGGGTAAGCCGTCATGAGCTCGTTTCGTACCTGTCTGACTGATGGCAGGTCGTAATCCTTTCTCTTGTGAGAAACTCTGGCGACCCTGAAGATGATTCCGCAGACCGGGCTTACCGTCATGCCATACGACCCACGATAGGATTCTTGAAGGTGTGTGCTTGGTGGAAATACTTAATTTCCTGTTGACATGGTTTGGTAGTCTCGTAATCGCACCAATGGTAAGACAATTTTTTGGGTTACTCTACAGAGTACGAGTCACTGAGCCACCACCGTCACAGTCGCTCTCTCGAGGGCAAAAGAAGGACTGTATATTTTAGGAAACGCGCAGAACTTATCCAATCATAGCCCAATGTGGAATTCGATAATTCAGGAGCTGGCGGAAACCGATTGTATTGGGCCCGCACTGCCAATCGTCTGTCATCGGCACTCAGATGACATTGAGCTTGTTTCCCAACCAGGCAAGCTACCGACCCTGGCACCGGACGGTTCGCCTTTATCTGTGTTTCTCTCTGTTTAGCTAGCTGACGATCTTCAGGTGGTTGTTTACGTCCTTGCGAGACTCGATTGCCATGTGGGCATCTATGCCCCTACAAGGTTCGGTCGAAAACCTTTGGAATTAGATAATAGCTTACACTTGTCCATAGTGCCACTGCGACGATCCCAAACATGTCAGCGTGGTATGTCATCAACCTTGCCGACGCCTGTGTTCAAGAGGGCATCCATGCTCGAAGCTCTGTAGCGTGGAATGTGGCCAGTGTCGCTTCCCGGTATCGAACGTCCATCTCCCCTGTGGACACGTCAAACCCTCCGTCCCATGGTATTGTGCTCGTAATTTCCCCCTGTGTATTTTTTGTTAATTGGCGAAAAGTTGGCAGATGGAATCGCTTGATACCGTTTTCTGTGATTCCCAAGTTGAGAAGGTGCTCCCTTCTTGTGAACATTCGGCTGTTTTACCATGCGGTCAAGACCCGTCAACCTACGCATGCCAAGCGCGCTGCGACACCCCTATGGGATGCTGTACCAAGATATGCATTGGAAAGTGCCACGAGTGCCAGGGATTAAGCCCACCTGCTGAATCCGGAGCGATTCACAGAACATCCCACCAGCAGCATCGGTGCGAGAAGGACCTCCAATGTGGGCACAGATGCCAAGAAAGGTGCTCGGTGGATCACCACCATACGGCGAAATGCATGGAGCGGTGTCGGCAAACATGTCGGCATGCCCAGTGTCGCCAACCATGCCACGTTCCATGCGCACCTTGTCAAGAAAAATGCACCTGGTAGGTGCCCCTTCTACTGCTGTCGTTAGGTCATTACCTCATTCCGCTATAGGAGTTGCTCCCATCAGACGTGCCCAGTCTCCTGTGGCTCAGTATGTTGCTCAGTTCTATCTTCGAAGTTTCCTCTAATACGATGTTTTAGATTTGTGTACGCTTACCTTGCGACAAGCGTTGCCCGAATACTCTCAAATGCGGACACCCATGCCCATCTGGTATGTCCTCGTGCTATACCGATACCATACCGGCTGACCGCGTTCTAGTATGTGGTGAAGATTGCACCATCCAAGTTTGCCCAGAATGTGCCTCGCCCACGCAGAAATCTGCGGTCGTCGACCTAATTCTCCACCGAACCCTTGATGATTTGGTCCCAGACTCCGAGGCGATCGATGAGCTCGTTATAACGATACCAGCATGTGGCCATATCTTCACCGTCGAAACGCTGGATGGGATTACTGCCCTCCAGGACTTCTACGAGTACAACGAGGCCCGGCACCAATGGACTGGCCTGAAGTCCCCACAGGGTCTAGTCAAACCTCCGTCCTGCCCAACCTGCCGTGCCCAAATAACATCACCTCGCTACGGACGAGTCGCCAAGCGTGCTGATCTGGACATCTTGGAGAGAAACGTAGCTGGTCAAATGTCTAGGTCGCTTGGCCAACAGCAGACTGCGGTCAGCCGATTCAATGAAGAGGTCGTAGCCGCTCAGCTTGTCAAAGGTCAAAACGCCCTCTCCCTTCAGGTCCCTAAATCCCTCCCGAAGAAGCCGAAGAGCGCCAGGAAGACGATCCTGGAAGCCAACGTAGACCTGCCCATATCGGAGCGCGACATACAGCCAAGTAACAACACGCTGTTCTTTATTGATGGAAAAGTCTTGGATATATGGAGGAAGGCCACACATCCGTTATACATGGCGTACAGGGAAATCGTCAAGATCGCAGGAACCCGCTCTGCTCATACCCAGGCCTGGGAATCCTCATTTTCGTTCCTCTACGAACGCGAAATCCAGTTATGTATGGATAACCCATCTTCCCTACCCCGCACTACCCCGCCTCAAGACCATGCTCTCCGAATGGCGAAGATTCAAGTCGGCCAGCCAAAGCCTCTCGCCGATAAACGCTTCCTTGTCGAGGCCTTCTGGTCAGCGATCAATATTCGGCTTATACTCGTTCGGGTTGGGGAGGCGTGGCTGAATGAAGCGAGCAACCACCTCGAAAAATACACACCCTTCCACCGCGATCAATGGGCGAGCTACCTTCAGTTTCTTCTGAACAGCTGTGAGCGAGACGCCGAGAAGGCTCATGAGCTTGCTACCGGGTCCGGATCACCTCGCCAAACCGTTCAATGCGCACTTCTGTGCATGAGGACCACCCTCGAGCGATTCCGGTTCAACTTTTCAATGTGCAAGCAGACCGGAACAATCAAGCAGAATCGAGAAGAACTTCTTGACAGGGCCACCACATCCGGAAGAGAAGCCAGAGGGTACGAAACGCAAACCATCACCGAGTATCTCAGTCGCCAGGGTATCAGCGTCTCCGCGGAAACGAAGTGGATCAAGGACAACTTCAAGGATGCCGCCACAACGATCGTCAATGAATGGGAGGAGATAGCCAAGTCGATCCGAATGGACACGTTTTATCAGCCTGTGTTACTGGAAGAGAAGATGGCAGTCGTGAAAGCGATGGGCTTCGGTACGTTGTGCCAAATATCATCTTTGAACATTTGTCTAAAACGTCGCCTAGCCACCACCGGCCATTTCTTCGCTTGCCCAAACGGACATGTATTTGCAATTGGAGAGGTTAGCAGATCCGCTCTTTCTCGCATGCTCCCGCTTTACGGAGTACACTAACTTGATTATCTCTTCAGTGTGGAGGCGCAATGGAAACCTCTCGGTGCCCCGAGTGCAACGCTGTCATAGGAGGCCACAATCACCAGTTGGACAGATCCAACACTCAAGCCACGGAATATGATGAAATTGCGCGGAATGTCGATAGTAGCGTTCGTCAAGGTTATTGGGCTAATCCTTACGGAGCTTAGGGGTCTGGAGTTGCTTCTTGTTTATATCATCTCTCTTTACGTCGGTCTTCAACTAAATATTACTACACAATTATTACCGAATGTCGAACTGGAAGTTATGAAACGGCGTCAACTGCAGGTATGGGTCCAGGTCCCGGACGAAATCATTCTCTTCAGGCGATTTGAGCGAACAGGGTTGGGTTACCGGCCTTGGTTTGACGACATTCTGTTTGTTATTTGAGATAAGATCTACACATCCCGGAAGGGATTATTCAATTGGTATCTCACCACCAAACGGTTCGTGTCGAGATTTGAGATCCTGAAAACATCTAAATGATCTTCGATATATAGGTAGGATATACTAGCACACAGTATCCTACTCTAACGCCAAGCCACAAAGTCTGCTCTAATCGATCTCATCTCCTTAGCGCATGCCTCCTCCCACTTCTTCATCTTCGACTGTTCTCCCTGCCCACTCTCCTGGTCCGTATCCCACACCTCGTGATATTCCGCCCTTCCAAAGTCAATCAACCTGAAACTCAATTTCCTATCATCCCACCCCGTCGGTCTCCTCGACATATCCCGGTTAATAGGACCCCAATCCCATACAATGTTTCGTTCATATGGGGAACCGTGTGTCCAGCCATAAGAATGAAAGCGTTGGAGGAGGGTGTGGATTTGCTTTCTATGGAAGAATAACCGTTAGAAGAAAGCAGCAGAAAAATGCAGACATTGAGACATACTTTTCGGTCGTCCGCAGTCGTTTTCCTTCCAGCGGCGTTCCACAATTCTCCATCAAGAGGATATCACTGAAGTATCCCAGGTCCAATTTCTGCTCCTCCTTTTTCTCTTTCTCGCCATTCGAGCCATCCTCCGCCATCTTTTCCTCTGCTTCTCCTCCCCCAGCTTTCTCAGCTTTTCCTTCCTCCTTCCTCTTCCCCCTCTCCGCCTCTTGACGGCATCCACATTCCTTGTCATGAACCCAGTACCCGTAATACCTCGGCACAATCGCTCCAAGCTCAATATCTCCCCGCCCACTTCCGTTTCCATCACCCTCATCACCCTCTCTCGCCTCTCCCCAATGCGTCCACATCCCCTCCTCAAACTTCTCATAACACCTCGCCTCTCTCCTCAAATGCCTCGCATGGTCGCTCATCCCAGCTCCACACTCCCGATGCCCACACTCCGAATCATGTCCACTCGGGTGCGTCAGTTTCGCGAGGAGACGAACTTTGGTGGTTGGTGGGAGGACAGGCGGTTCCTTTTTCCCTTCCTTCTCTTTCGCCATTTCTTCTTCTTTCCTAACCCGACGTTCAATTTGGGTCCCCCAGTCGTCATGGACGAGCTCATAAACTCCAGGGTCAAACCCCATAGCCTTGATCTGTTCATCAGGATCGAAGTCGACAGGAACTTCGGTGTGTGAAGGGGAGACCCGCCGCGACAAGGACTTGCATCCGAATACCAAGTGGTGTGGATCTCGGTAGAAGACCTTCTGTCCGCATACGCAGGTATCTTCTAGTTCTTCGTCTTCCTTCTCTTCTTCCTCCTCCTCTTTCGCCCCTGCCTCAACGGCATCCTCGTTCACTGGCACCTTCCCATCCGCCTTCGCTTCTTCAGGCGGTCTACCGTCCTTCACCTCTTCCTCTTCCTCCTTTTCTTCCTCCTTTTCCTCCTGTTCCTGTTCCTGTTCCTCCTGTTCCTCCTGTTCCTCCTCCTCCTTCGTTACCACCTTCTCCACCTCCTCCCGTGGGCTCCAGAGCGGATCCAGATGTTTACACTTCGGCCTCATCCGATGCTGCCACTTCGTCGTCGTGAGTATAGGCGGCCTCAAGGGGCCACGATACGTATACATGTAGGACGTGTGCATCTTGGTGGTGTCGACCTTCAGATTCGGCTGCGATACCGAATCTGGCTGGGGCGTTGAAGATGGGGACTGGGTAGGCTCGGGTTCAAGGGTAGGGTAGAAGGCGAATCTCCCGGAGCAGCCGAGGATACGGGCTCTTGTTCTGGTGGTCGAGAAATTGATGACGCGGGCGTGTCAGTGTCAGGACCAACATCCATCTTCGGTGTCATAGTTGGCGTCTTGCATTCCTCATGTGCGGGTTCGGGCTTTACAGATGATTCACAATTCGACGGTGCCGAATCTGACTCGCCATTTCCGGGTTCAGAGACCATCGTTGTCGTCGTCTTGGTCCGGTATATCGTCCCACTCCTCCCTCCCACATCCCACCCCTTCTCGCGTGATAACTGTTCCTTGATGTCCTCCAGGACACATTCTTCACAAAGGACGTATTCCTCCTCCTCCTCCTCCTCTCCCTCCCCTATCTTCGTCCCTTCCTTAGATGGAGACGCCGAGTCACCACCCTCTGCCTCATCCGGGAATACGTATCCCCTCGGAACCTCCCATTCGACTTTATACGCGCGACTATGGTGTCCCGTGCCTGCCAGCTTTGCTCGGGAGAGGTATACATGCGTGTTTTCGCCCAACGGCGTGCGATCTCTAATGGGAGAAGAGGGGGATGACGACGAGGGACGTGGGTAGTGGGCTATTGTGATCGGAGGTGGGATTGGGGTGGAGACTTGCTTTGAGGCATAGGCAGACGACGCAAGTTCAGCCTCATGTTGTTCAGGCTTCAGCGTGCCCAACAACGAATCCAAGTCTGGGAACAGAAACTGTACGGGCTCAGCCTTGATATCTGCGCCTCTATAGAACTTTTTGACTTCTGTGGAGGTGGATATCGGGGATAGGATCCCCGCAGATTTCGACCATTCGAGCATATACGGGCCTTGATCGCCTCCTTCCAACGATCCATCCTTCTCCCTCTGCTCCCAGATAGTCTCCATCGCCTCCATCGAACCTCTCACCCGTCCCTCATGATCCTCCGTCACATCCTCGTATCCCGCATACATCTCCTCCTCCCTCTCTTCACTGAATATCTTCAGCTTATACGTATGCACCTTGTCCTGCATCTTCGTCCACTCCTCCTTGCCCTCTTCCTCATCACTCGTCGCTTTCCCGAAGTGGTTGGTGGAAGACATGGCAAGAAGGTTCCACGGGTCGTGGACTGTGAGTTTGGAAGGTAGGTGATGTAGAGGGATGTAGGCTTTTAGACGGCGAGTGCGGTAACTGAATGGGATAGTGGGCCAGTTCGGTGGGAATGCATCTACTGAGAGAGGGCCAGTGTATGGTGGCTGTATAATGTAGCAATCGGTTAGCATTATCTCGAGGCAACGAAATATAAATGAGACGAACCGTTTCACCTAGGTTCGTTCGAGACGGCCAGAATTCTCCCAGATTACCGGCTTTAATTAAGTCTTCCAGGAGCTTGATGATCTTCCATACTGGATATACGTCGACTGGGTTTCGACCATCCGAAAGCTTATCTTTAGGCTTCGTCTCTTCCATTGCAACCCAGATATTTTACGGATGAACAGCGTCAGGGTGCAGTTCTTTCGCCAGGAGTATCTGAAGATTTATAGCGCCGCAGAATGCAACACGAGCCCCAGAGTCCAATTTATCGGTATGTTATCGTGGCAGCACGATGAAGGTAGAGACGAAGCCATAGTAGGGCCACAACAAACTCAACAGCATTTCTGTGGGCGCTAATCGATATTACCTGCTCGTGTTGTGCTCGTGGTCAGAAAGACTGGCCTAGGTTGCGGAACTCGGAAGCCAAGAAGCTTGCTTATGTGACCGTCAATTTAGCGGTCCGGATGGCGGGCCGACTTTTATCAACGTTTGTTCTGTGGAAGCTCAAGCGCTCAAGCTTCAAAGAGTCTGGAGGGCGGACAATTGAATACCATGTTTTGTGGGGCCCATATATCACCATCCATAACAGGGCACACAAAACATAAACCTTGCCCTGTGGTAAAAGGTTACCATATGTGCTTCAAGGAATCGAATGTTGGTATGATTTGCCGTTGAGCCAACTCATCTTGTCGTAGCCTTGGTCAAAAAAGCAACCTACAGGATCAAATACACCGGCAAAAGTGAAAATAATCTTGGGTGAAGGTAGAGTTTCTTTGCCAATCAAACCGATGGCGGGCACTGAATCTTATGAAGACGACAGTGGTACCACTCTACGACCGCGGCTGGAGTTTCGTCACTATCTATGCTGCAGAGAGCGATTCTTCTGGATATTGATAATTGATCCGACTGTGAGCAAAAGACAGCTATCACATCATGCCTAATCCCTTTATGACGGGTGTCGGACCCGTGCACATAGAAGCACACCAATAAGCGTCATTCTAATCCATGGCACCTGTAGCATACGATAGTCAAACGATGGTACCAATACCACTCCACCATCGCAGCTTATTCATCTTGCGCCCCGAGCCCACAAGTCACCTCTACGTGTGGATTGACGCGAGTAGCTGTTGAGGTCAAGAGGTCAAGAGTCGCATTGCACTGGACTACTGTGGGGTATAAAAGGAGACGAAGAGGGATAAAAGTATCCAACCCTATGGGATAGGAGCAATGGCATTCGAATCCAGTACACCTCTTTTTGAGCGATGATACCACTCTACCAGCGCTGCTCGTGGAACTTGATAATCTGATGATCATTGACCAAGAACGGATGTAAGAACGTTGTAAATGGGGTATTGGACCGGATTTCGCTTAGACAGATAGCTCACGAGCAGAGGAGTATCGGGTCTGCGGCAGAGTTCAAACTAAAATAAAGCAAGAATCACTAAAACGCTATTGACGATGATTCCCACAGGGGCAGTGGCATTCGAATCCAACGCGCCCCGATATTCAAAGATTGAAGGTTGAACGGTGGTACCACTAGACCACCGTCACTTGAATTACCGGCACGAACTGATAACCAGGAATCGATGAGAGTAAGACTACACAGGAACATGTGGGACTGTTAAAAACTAGGGTAACTGGTTATTCGTATTGTATATTAGGATCCAGTTATCCACTGAGCTATCTGGCCTTATGTAGACAGTGCACATTGGCCAAACAGGTACATGCGGTCGGATCGTGGTCTGCGGATGGGAGTATGGAATGTGTTAGCCCGGGAGATATGTCAACGAAGGTATAAAAACCACGGAGATTCGGTATGCAATGGAGACTATGAATTGCGAATTCCAGAGCTCCTGGTCGCCGAGAACAGAACGATGGTACCGGTAGACCATCGTGGCTTGGATTCATTTGCAATCTGATCCGTTGAACCACGCAAAGTGGAAAATCCAAAGCGTGGGAACCTCTTTCGGCTGCAACGTCCGAAAATCTCTTCTCTCCTTACCTCTCAGATCTCAAGGTCTTCTCGTTTCTTTCACTCTTCTCACCCATTCATCCAGTCGCGTCGCTCATCCTCTGTGATCACCTCTACGACAACCCAACACACTGTTTATCTCTATTTCCCCGCAAATCCACCGAAGCACATGCCATGACGTCCTCGACTCAAAACCACAATGGAGCAAACTCTCGATCGTCCAACCTCGACGTCCATATATACGTCAACCATGTCTCACCAAGGCTCTCTCTCAAACCACTTGAACCTTCATCGCATTTCTTGTCCTCGAGAACGTTTCTTGCATCCAGCAGGCTCATTGAACACTGAACACTGAACATCGTTGAACTTTGCACACTGAACGCAAACATCAAACATGGCATCCTCCCTCCCCCCAATCGACCCACTCAACCCCCTCTCCACGCTCAACCCCTCCCAACGCCGTAACCCCATAACACCCACAGGCGGCGGCGGTCGTCACCCCAGTCCAGGTGTCACCTCAGGCGCAACCGGGACTGGGACGTTACCACCCGTTCTCTCGGGCCAGGGAGATACGGCGAGAGATTGGGCGAAGGATACGGCTGCTGGGATTGAGCATGTTGAGGTCGTTCCTCGAGGTGGAGCTGGGAAAGACGGAGGAGGAGGAGGAGAAAGAGGAGGAACACCTGGAGGTGGTGGATTGGATCCTATGGAAGCTCAACCTGGCGTCCGGGGTGTTGATCGAGGTGGTGGTGAAGCAGCTGCCGTTACTGGCGTCAAGCCTCAGCCCCATAACTTAGCCACCAACACCACCGACGCCCAAGCCCAAGCCCATGAAGACGAAGAAGTCTCCCCACCAGGCGCCTACATCCACGACACCAAGGCTGACGGTGGGATGCGTGCTCCCAGTTTTGGTGAAGACGTCTCCTCGGGTGCGGGAGGAAGGAGGGCGAGTTTGTTGGATAGGGCGAAGGAGTATTTGCCGGAGAGGGTTGCCGAGTTGTTACGTTAGTATCCCTTCCCTTTCTCTCTTCCTCCCCATTCCTCCTTTCCTTCGTATCATTCAGACATATACAAGAAATGCTGACGATTTCGTGTTTATATAGCTGGCGCCCAGAAAGCAGAACTCCCATCAACCGAAACGCCTTCCACCTCTCGCGGTGGAGTCGGTTCACTCCCGGGGAATATAAGTGAGGCGAGTGTGGCGAAGTTGCCTGAGGAGCGGATCTTGGAGGGGTCAATTCCGAGACCTGAGGAGGCTGCTACGAGTGCTGGTGGTGGTGGTGGTACTGCTGGTGGTACGACTGGTAGTACGGCTGGTGATTCGACAATCGGTTCGTCCTCCCCATATCCTATCCCACATTTCTTCTATCTGACTTTTCTCCCCCGCTAGGTGCACCAATCCGGAACCTCGCCGACACCTCCTCTACTGCTCCATCCTCTGCCACTACTGCTGAACAGCAGCATCACACCGAAACGGCAGCAGCTGCAGGAGCAGGAGGTATAGCAGCCGTCGGCGCTGGTGTATGGGCGAGCACGCAGCGGGGGTTGAGTAATGCTGGGTCGACTGTTTATTCGTATCTGCGTGAGTATTGGTTTTTTTTGGGTTTGTGAGGACGGTTTCTTTGTGGATGCGGACATTTTGCATTTCTTCTGTTTATCTTCTCTTTATTGATTAGAGTTGGACTTTCGCACATACCTACATATGCTACCTATATCCATATATCGACTTTGTCTTCCTTTCGTCTTTTCGTGGCTCTCTATTCGCCTTTGGACATTTGCGCTTCCCATTCCTCTTCATTTCATTTCCGCCTTCGTCCTTTTAGCCTTCTCGTACTTGTTATAGTAACTCATACCCGTATACTCTCCTACTTCCACTTCCTACCACCATATCTTCCTTCTATACCACACGCTCTCTCTTTTTCCTTCCCTCCTTCCTCGAAAGCATACATATCCTTATATGATGTCCTCTTCCCATCCTACCTTATGTTTCCCATTTTCCTCTCTTTCAAGCTTATCTTCCCTCTACCTTTACGCTCCTTCGCTGCTTGCACCACGTACACGCCGTCATCCCGTTTTTCACTTCTTCCTCCTTCCTCCCCTCTCCCCTCCTCATCGACCCTTACTAACCCACCCTCCCTCTCTCTTCTCTAGCCGGCGGCCACACCCAACCTGCCCCAACATCAACATGGACACACGAACCCACCTCCCTCCCAGGGACCGAGACGCCCTCTACGTCGGCGGTGGGGGTTGGGTCTTTACCTGGGAATATAAGTGAGGTTAGTGTGGCGAAGTTGCCGGAGGAGAGGGTGTGTTCTGAAGGTTGGTTGGTTCGACTTTTTCTCGTTGTTCGTCGTGTTTCGAGGCGCATATAGTCACTTTTTTCCACATTTTTCATATCTCCATATTCATCCAAGTTCATCGATGCTAATTCTTCGTCTCCATAGACCAAGTATATGCGTCCTCAAACTTCAAGAAACCCCACCAACTCGCGAATACGACCATGTCGACACCTACAGCTCCTACCACTGCAACCTCACCTACAACTGTTCCCGGAACTACGGCCTCGCCTTCAGCTTTCGCTGGCGCCCAAGGCACTGGCGGAAAAGGCCCTGGAACTCCCCTCTCTCCAACCTCCGCGACCTCCCCAACCTCCATGGCAAACACATCCACGACCGCAACACCAGGACACGAACAAAATCCCGGCTCGCGTGGTGGAGCCAGGAATCCAGGTCTCGGACCCGGTATCGCAGCTGCTGGAGCTGGGTTGGGAGGAGCTGCGTATGGGAAGGCGTTGAGTGGGCATGGGGCTGCTGAGGATAGGTTGGGTGGTGATAAGGGTGCGAGTGCGGGGGCGGGAGGTGTTGGTGGGACGACTGCTGGGGGTGGAGAGATCCAGAGAAAGGTTGGTTATTCCTTGCTTCCGTGTTATGAGATAAGAAAGCTGATGTATACGTTGGGATATAGGAAAGCTTGATTCAGAAGATGAAGCATACATTTACGGGTGGTTCGTCCGCCAAGGAGGAGACTCCAACTTCTGCGTCGACTTCTGCGTCGGCTTCGGGTCCTGGTGCAGAGAGGGAGATGAAGGCTGGTGGCGGGGTTGGAGCTGGTGTACGACCTGAGAGGGAGGTGGACGTCAATGAACCCAGTGCTGTCAATTTCGGTTCCGCCACTGCACTTGCAGATGCAAATGCCAACCTTGCTCGTTCCGATCCCGGTGCTGGTGCTATTACCACTGGTGGAGTAGGCGAAGCTGAACCCGGAGGTGGCGGTGCAGCTACTATTCCTGGGACGATGGGCGACACGACCACGACCGAGCCTACGACTAACACGGAGCCCTCAGCTGTGACTATGGGTTCGACCTCTGAGCCCAAGGCGGATACAGAGCCTCGCCAGGCTACGGGATATGACACCTTCCCCTCCATGAACAAGAACGAGCCTCGTGCTCCTCCCACCACAGCTTCGGCTACGGATGCGACCACGGACAAGGAAGCGTCAACTTCACCCTCGAACACGACGAAGCCTTCTGCGGCTGCTGGTGGTATCGGACTCGGCGCTGCGGCTGCTGGTGCTGCTGGCGTCGTTGGTGCAGGTTCTGGTTCCAGTGGCGGTGCTGTTGGGAGTAGTGCAGGACAAGGTGTACCTGGTACGACTGGACCTGGGATCACTTCCTCGACTGAGGGTGGTCGCGCCGCAGATAATTCTGGTGCCGCTGGCGTTGAAGGAGGAGGAGGAGATAAGGATACGGGGAAACACGATCCGGACGTGCAACAGCCATCCTCCTTGGCTCGTGATGACGACGCTGCTGGTGCTGTAGGCGCGGGTTCCGGTGTTGGTTCTGGTATGGGGAAGAGTGGCACCGGTAGTGGCGGAAGTGGGATTGGGACGGGGAAGGTGAAGTTGATGGATAAGCTCAGGGGCGAGGCTATGATGCTTAGCGGGAAGCTTGGGCATAATGAGAAGAAGGTTGAGGAGGGGAGGAGGATGATGATGCGGAGGGAGTGAGGGGTGGTGGGGTGATGATGATGGTTCAGGTTTCTTTTCTTTTTGAGAATGAGATAAACGATTTTGGGTGTATGTGTATTATAACCAGTGTATCATAATGTTCTTCATCTTCTTCGTATTTCTTACTGTACTGTATGTTGTATTTCTACTATATTGTTTACGATTCTTTCCTACATACATTGATCAAAGTAGTATAGCGACTTACAGTCTACTGGCGCGCCTATATGGGTTGTATCATTGACATTCGCCTTTCAAAAGAGAAAGAATTTGGCTGGTACAACCCCAGTATTTGTCTGTTTGAGAGTCGAACCCCACGATGTCCCTGTTCCTCGTCTGCTTCTTACGCAGTGGGAAGAGGTGATGTAACCCTTTGGTCATGACGCAACTAGAGGATGGTGAACAAGCTTTGGTTCCTTGCCTTTGCGTCGTTGATCAATGTCGTTGATCAATCAGATTGCGAATGAACTCAAGCTACGGTACGATGGTACAGTGGTATTGTCGTCCATCCGTTCTTGGTGATCGGAGGTTCTGGAATTCGCATTCCCCACCTACATGAATATGTCTTGGTTTTTTTTGGACTCGTTGCTTTCGTCTCAATCTCTCCGATCACATTCCATACCTAAACTGCCGTGAGCTCAGCCCCGCTAGCCGATATGACTCTTTTTGACGAGGATACAGTCCTACCATATACACATGCGTAACCAACACGCGCTGTCTACACATAGTGAGATGCCCCAGTGGCCAACCAGGCCGGAAATATACACCTGCTCTCGAGTTCGGGGTTCGACTCCCCACGTCACATCCCCTTCTCCGTCGACGTTTTACCGGTTTCGCTAATCCGACAGTGCCTGATTTCCTGCTTTCATCGATATCTAGACATCAGATTGTGACAATAACTCAAGCTGCGGTGGTGTAGTGGCATCACCGTGGGTTTCTTAAGGTGTGCTGGTTTCGAATGCCATCCCACCATATACATAAAGTGGGGATTTCTAGTAGAATGTTTTTATTCAACCACATTTCCATTCATTCTCTGAGGTGGTCTACATTCCCGCTTGTGGTCCTTTCATGAGCTGATTTCCTAAGCGAAATTTGGGTGTAGCATAAGATTCTTTCCTCTGATTTTCGAATTGTGAGGCAACGCAACGGTTACTTGCGCTGATGCCCATGTGAAGATGAGTAGCACTGCTGGCATGAACAGCTGTATCATTTGGATACACTAGCTCAGAAAACATGTTTAGTAGCTTCCCGTCGGTGTATCCTTCAGAAATACCAATGCGAAGGCACCAAACAGGTAACAAAGGGCGGTGTTTCCGGGTGATACAACCGGGCACCCCAGTAGTGTAGGGGGCTCGGGGTTCGATTTCCCATATGAAATGAGACACACCCAGGCATGTTTTTTCGCCAACTTTAGTTACCTCTCTGACGATTGGATAACAGTGCAAGGATGACATGAATAATAACGCCTATAAACTACAAGCACGCGATGGTATATCGGTATTTTCGACCCCAAGTTCGACCCAGCCACGCATCTCCAAAGCTGCCGAGTTGAAATCTTGCTGCCTTCAATATTATATCAAGTGAATCTCTTTTTATCCACCATACATCGATTGAATCTCCCTAGGCGCCCAAGTATTTTGGAGTGTTCCTAATGGTGAGCTTGGCTGGCGGCTTCAGCGCTTGCCTCACCATGGGCGTACTCTTCTTTTCGTGAGATTCGGGCGTTTTACCGGCCCGAAAATTCCAGCGTTCTTCATATAAGCGATTCTTGGTGATTATATTGTAACTTGATACCTCAAGCAGCGGTGGTCTGGTGGTAGCATCGTTCGATCATCAATCATTGGAGGACGCTGGATTCGAATGCCATGGACTCTCTTCGGTAATCGTAATCAAGTAAGAATTTTTCCCAACCCCCATTTCCTCGTAGCTTTCTACCATTATTCCAGGGCCATATCTCCCAGCTTCGTATTTTCCAGTCAATTACGTAGGCGAATCTTTGGTTCAATTCCATGTCAAGCTATTTGAGTTACCGTTTTCATAAAGCGTGTTAGGCCAGCGGTTAACGTGCCCTACTGTCATTCCCCGCGGCTTCGTTGTTCGGGGTTCGACTTCCCGCGATACATTTGGCAATTTTTTTTGCCAACCAACCCTGCTTCCGTTATCATTTGGATGATCGTCTGAATCCCTCCTGCTATCAAGCCTCGATGGTGTATCGGTACCGTCGTCACCAAGCTCCTATGTACACTGGGTTCGAATCCCAGTACCCTGAATATCAAATTTAAATCCATCTTTTTTTGCCTGTCAATAGTCCACCACTTTCACACTCTGAACTTTGCGAAACGACCGAAAGAGGGATGTGGCAGAGCGGTTAAATCTACTGCTCCCAAGTTCCTAACTTGATAGGATTCGAGTACCTTCTGCGAGTGGAGCCCAGCCTCAGTTGATACTTGGTCTTTTTGCACCATACGATCACCTCCTCTGGAAATGGTTAAGGCCCGTAAACTCGTTTCACGAACTAAGGACAGATGGGCCAGCGCTTGCATGCACCAGTGCGTTATCAGAGCCTCACATATGCATCTGAGGCAATTGGTCCGACTCCACGTTGTGGGCGTGTCTAGTGCACACGATAATTAATTTTCGCCCGTAGACAAGGGTGATCAACTCCATAAACCCTTGAGCCTGAAGTTGTGGTGGCTCCGCAACAACGAAACGTTCGTGATTGGACAGAGATCAACTCGGCTATCCCGGACCGTTAGATTGATGGAAGGTCATGTAAGCAAGTTTCTCCACTTCCGAGTTCCGCAAGCCGACCTGCCCTGACCATGTTCTCCTCCTCTTCGGGCTTTGTTTCTGTTTTCACTTTGATTACACGATAACATACCGCTAACTAGACGCGTGCGTATATCTTGCATGGATTCTCTCTTCAAGCCGACGACTCGGTCTGAAGTTGATGACGATACGTATGGTGGTGCTGGCACGTCAAAGTCTGGAGGGAGGGTAAATCCTATTCCGCATTTCGTTTTCGCTAAGATACACTAGACTGATGCAGGTTTATAGGAAAGCTCGATTCGCAAGATCAAATTGCTCTTATGAGTGGCATGCCAAGTGTCCTCACCCGTGATGAGAGAAATGGTGGGGCTGCGGTATACACGCGAATCCATGTTGGGGGAAGACTATGCAGGAGAAAGAATCAAGCGGTGTCAACTTCGTTCCATATCCGCCGGCGAAGTTAAAGCTACCACTGAACCTGGAGGTGCAGCAACCATTCCCGTCACGCCATCAAGTCTCATTTGTTTTGCCTTCGCTTCCCCCAAATCCTCGAGCCTCTTTATGCAGCCATGCTTCTGGCTAGCTCCTACAAGCGCCGTATCTATATTGGATAATCCTCCGGCTACCAGTTCAGCCTTGGCTCACTCCTTGGCGACGAACTCGAGGCGTTCACAATGAAGTCAAATAGCCAAGATATCGAGGAAAGTCAAGGGCTATAATCGATCTGGTATAGGTTCGTCCACGTTCCCTGACCATGTCTTCTTTAATAGCACAACTCTGACCTCGAACGTGCACCATACAGATCTTCTCAGAACCGATGCAGATGCTACCTCAAAGGGCACTTCAATCAGCGGATATGGTGATCTACGCCCATAGTCCCTACCCTCGCTCCCTCGGCTGTCGCCGCACCACTCCTTAGGTAGGATCACTTCTCATGTCGCTTTGCGTGGCGCTCTGAAACCTCCATCCTGTTTTATGAAGTGCCGGCATCACCGCTGCAGGACCGGAAATATCCTGGTACCACGTCGCCTCCACCACCGCCGCCTCTTACAACTCCGGCCTCCAAAGAAGAAATATCCAGCGGGCGCGATTGGGGGACCTGGCATGGAATCGGGGCCACCAGCGTCGCTGAGGCGGCGTTTGGTGGTTCTCCGTAAGGAAGGTTGGCCAGCCTGAGGGCGGGCTGAACTGAAGTGGTGGAGCTTCAAACACGACCGAGGTGGTGCAGTAAATGGAGGAAGTCGGAGTGAGAGTGTCATGCCAAGTTGGACGTAACATGTCCGACGAAATGGTAGAACAAAATTTTCTAATTTCCAATTAATGTCCGTGTTGATAAGATGAATTAAGGAGACCGTAACCCATGAAGTGAAGCCTTCGAATGAGAGACGGGAGCAATCTCATGCCAGGCACAGGCACCTCCCGCCGGCTTATCGGTAGCTGAAAGTGGAGGACGTTCTGCTCGTGACGTATGGGAGATGGGACACCAGGTTACGGGCGTCCACGATCCCTCGATTTTCGTGTTCTGACTAGATACATGATGGTGTATGTAGTTGGTTGGTTACGCTCTGAGGATTTTATTATGAGACCTGACATTCGTTTTCTGTGTGTACGATCCCATTTCACCCGTTCATAAAGGTATCGTATCAAATGACTCTAAGTTAGTGTACTCCTATCAACTCGTGTTCAACACAAGCCTTACACTTACCGAACCCGACCCAATAGGAGTCAGCATAATAACAATACATCTTGGGCAGCTTCAAACCCCTTGCTCTCCAGGGCCCTCTCTGGGGCTGTCAATCCACGCTCGGGCCAGGGAGGAAAGGTGAGGCAACGCTTTTGGTCGTGATACATTCATAGGGCTGAAAACCGATGAAGACTAGCCCGACTGAGCATGAATACAGGTCACGAATGGCGATAAGATCATCCGAGTCGTGGCATTTTTCAATAGCCTAGATATATGCAGTTGAACGGGGAGGTTCCGTGTCAACTTCGTGTCCAGGCAAGCGAAACTGCGAGTAGTCTTTCGTGGGGGAGACAGCTCTCATTTCACTGCCCAGGGGATATTTGGCCAGATTTTCGGACTCGTCAAACATTCCACAGCTCCACCCACCACCCACCGCGTTGATAAGTACCGGTGATAGCTTTCTGATTGCTATCGGACCCTTCACATCGCCGCTCCGCTTCGTTCTTACTTCTGATTCTGAAGCCACGTTAATGAGGGTTATATGTAGGCCTAGGATGATCCGCTGGGCGGGGACGTTATTACTAGGCATTATCGACCCTTCTATCCAGGCCGTGAAGAGATCCGCAAGGATCGTTCTACGCGAGGCTGGTCATGACGCTCGGGCTATCACGAGGTTGATCTGAGGAACGCCGTGCTGCACACAGCATCCCGAATAATCGGTTGCAATTAGCCTAGCTTAGACTGGTCCGTTCGTCTTGCTCAGGGACCAAATATACCACCTGAATGGTGCAACGTACTGAAACAATAGAAATGCCAGACTAGAAACAAAGTTTATTCTGGGATGCTCACTAATTTGGTCGGTCCCGATCTGGAATGACTGCCTATTATTATGGCGAGAGCTCAGGACAGGAACACATTCTTTGATTGATATAATATGTCAAGATAGAGATTCGGATACTAGTACATTACAGGAAAGATCATATGATATCGTCCGTGTATAGTCGATCCCGTGGCCACCGCATCTCATGCAGGATTGTATCGACCACAAGTCTCTGACCACACTGAATTCCCTCCCATCAGGTCAACGAGGACATCGGATACTTCTTCGATCCTGGTTAAATCCTCTCCTGACTCTCTGTGGCGATTCCGTAAGTCATCCAAGGCCTTCACATACCGCTCCTCCACCACCTTGATCTTCTCGATAAGTTCGACATAGGCATCCGTGCGACTCATGCTCTTCTCAGCCATGAGAACTGCCACGGTATTGAATATCATGTAACCGTGTTTCTTGCGGCCGGAGAACTCCAGTTCCCTTAGTACCCCAGCTTCGACCTCGTAGGAGAAGAAGTCGTTGATGAGTGTAGCGTGCAGGAGACTGATATTAACGAGGTCGGCAAGCCCGGTGGATTTTGCATTCGGAGGAATGATACAACCACGAGCCCACAACAGAAGCTCGAGCGCCAGGCTGGGTAACATTCGGGGGCTTTAGTATCGAGCCTTCAAATGAGTGGAGATTTAACTTACCGGCCGCCAACGTCGTTGAGTCGATATTTGATGAAGCTGTCGAATCCTCCTGCAAATGCCCTGGCACGATCTTGCTTCGACCCAATGGCGGTGAAGAAGTGGCAGACCTGGGTCAGAATAGACCGTCCAAGGTCCCGTAGATCATCGTCATCTACGTCGAGAAGCATATCGCGAATGGCCAGCGCGATGCTCTCGATAGGCGTCAGATCTTTGGGAATGCGAGTGTCTGAGAATATTTCAGCAAGTCGCACTAGTGACTGGCGAGCCTAATATGAAGAGTGTTAACACCGTCCCTGTATTCAAATGATGCTACTCACTTCGGAAGACGACATCTTTTCGACCATATCATCCCAAAGGAAAAGCCAGGAGAACCAGAGACAAGCTGCCTCAGTGCGATCACTTGGTGCATCCCCAAGGATCATAAGACCCCAACCTTCAAAGTCTTTGGTGAGGTATCCTTCTCGCTCGGCATCCGACTTCCAAGGCCATCTTTCAGACAGGTACCACTGGACGTTCTCGGCAATGACACCGCGATCGAAATGCTCGTTCGCAGGAAAACGAGAGACAAACTTGGGTCGTTCGCAGAGAGCTGTAGATAGGACGGAAACCATTTGGGTAGATGATGATGACCCACGATAATCTGGCGCCTTTTATTCCGGGATAAATGGCCTTTTGTGTCGGAGGCGCAGCTCAGCGATAGTTGGCAGATCTGCAGGAACAGCTGTGTAGACCTCTTGGTGGCTTTTCATTCCACCTAGGTCAGGGATGCAGTGATACCAGGACCCACGAACTAGGACTTGAAAAGATGCATTGGGAGAAAGTGACTCCTCAATAGCTACGCGGCGCCCCGGGTTCGTTCCACCATCAGTGGAAGAACTAGACCAGAGAAAGAAAACACGTAAAAAACGATGACGACAGATTAAGGACCCGCTAGTTCAGATTAATATTGTGGAGAATATCCATTTGTAAGCGTCCGCATTCATTCAGGAAGATGCCACGGGAACGTACGGCTATGGACATGAATTGTGCACGTTGAATAGCACTGAATGTATTCGGCAAGCACCCGCGATCGTTCCATTGATCACAAGCATGCTTCCACGCACCCACTAATAAGTGGTCGATCTCAGGTACTGGGCACGGCGTGGCGAAGGCCAGGCCCGAAGCCCAAAGGCATTGAATTCGTAGCATCACCGGGTCTTCATGCTTGGAATAGATCCAGAGTTACAAAGTTCTAGCAATGGTGTCCACATGGAAGAGTGTTCGTAAATGCTCGGAATTTTGGTCGCGCCGATATAAGAGAACCCCGAAACTTGGTGAGGCAGCGACTGGGGTTAGATGAAGTTATCGGCGGCTGTCAGGCCAGAATGCAGCATTTTCGGGAGACAACTGCTATATTCGATTAGTGGAAGAAAATCTGACCTAGCTTCGGTAAGGCATGCAGAGGATCGCCTGTTTATACAAGTATGGGGATGTCTGGACCCTTCCTTATCTCTGGCGAAAGCCGACAGGCTGTTGCACAGCACGTTGAGGAAGACCACGAGATGGCAATCAGACGCCTGGGGGAAGGCACTCCGGATCTACCTCGGTGAAAGCCGCGATGGGCTTGCACAATACTGCCAAACACGTCCTGTGGCACGCCACTGGCCAATTGCCAACCATCAATGCGACTTCGCTTGTCCAACGAAGGCCAAGGTCAAAACCTTCTTTACGCTTTCTACTATGCAATCCTACCTGAAATAAACCTCGTGCGGCACACCTTGTCCACATTCAACTCTTTGAATGTTGTGTTCCAGCCTTAATGGCCGTCACATTCGAAAATATGTAATTCACAGCTGACGCCTCAAAACCAGAATTCCCGATGATGTGATGCTAATGACCACTGACCGTTTCTGACAGATGCCGACGGACATAACATGTGGTCACTTCGATGCATCTAGGGGGACTTTAGCTTGTTGCCTCAATGACCCTAGGCCGCAATTTTGAGCATACCATCTTGCATAACCTTCAACAGCAATTGGGTAAGGCATCTGCCCCCGTCCTGCCAAGGGCGACTCAGAACTGGATATTGTGGTGGTTACTATCTAATATTATGTCTGGTGACACTCGCATATGGCACCGAGCTTTGATTTCCTGTCTTCCGGGTAGCTGCCAGACTCGAAAAACTTTGACAGACGGAAGTCTGGTGACTATTCAAGGTTTCATGTACTAACTTAGAGCCCGGCTTCTTCTGTTTCTCGTATCTTCTTTCGCCATCATCGTCATACGAGCGAAGAAGAGAAAGATATCTTCCTGGGATGGGAGACTCGCCACCCACTCCTGCTGAGCTGGAGACGATGTACGCCTCGATTCTGACCCGAGAGCCTCCCCTGAAATAGCGGAGCAGAAATGTGTTTTCCTTCATCAGCACTGCTGCAGGTTGTGAGGTTGAGAGGATTTGGTTCGCAAAGCGTTCCGATTTCACCGGGGCACTTTCATTCTTCTTCCCCAATCAATATGTGGCAATCCTAGGGCACATGCCGGTCATTTTGGAGTATCTCTGGAGGTCAAATTCACCATATAAACATGAAGTACGTTGCTGGAAGCTTCGAGGCAGTGGTTCCATACTAACGTATACAGATGTAGATCTATCTTATATCTGTGGATCTGCTAAGCTCAAAATGGATTGGTCTTAGATGCGACAAGCTCCATGCATGCCATGAGTACTTCGTGGTCGCAGTTCAAATCTATATCTCGAGTGAGTTGTCCCTGGACCATCTCCTTCGGATCTTGAACTAACCTGTACCCACTACAGTCATGTTATTCACGAGAATTTGCGCGCTATATGATCGCAGTAAACATGCTCTTACCCTCTATGTGTGCGTCGGGCTTATGGGACTCTCCGTAGGTTGTGTAAATCGAATGGAAGCTCGCCGGGAAGAAATTGTACTGATTTGAATCCCGTAGTGCTCAGTATGGTCCAAACAGAAGAGCACAGAGAAGGTGGCTTACAGTGTACCCGTCGGATGTCCGGTCTCGGCCTACCACCGTCAGTGCGTGATAGGCGCCATTTCTCTAATCTCCCATCGATAATCATTTCATGGGCCATGACGTGCATATATCCGCCTGTTCTATGGTAATTTGTGTTGACTGTGCTCCTTCAAGGCTTATTTCTGCTTGGGCGTGCATGCTCGCTTTCGATACGCTGGTGCTCTCGATGACGGTCTATAAATCCGTCGCTACCTACAAGGCGCTGACTTTGCGCAGAACTAGTGCTCCAGGTACTGGAGCAATTATGCTTCGCGAGGATGAGTTTCCGCCAAATTTGTCTTTTACAAAGGAATCTGAACGATGTTGTCAATGCATAAGGTTCCCAGTACTTTCGTGAGTCGCATCTCGGTATCACTAATTGAGCTCATAGCTAGCCAGATGATGCAACTCTAGTGCGATGATCATCTGCAATGCTGCCAATATCGTCATAGTCACCGTACGTCATATTTTATCTGTCATTAATATCAACTAAAATGTTCGTGTTCAGACTGGAAGGTGAGGGCATCTACTTGATACCAAGGCGGGTTCGTTCTAATGCATATACTGCAGGGATTTCAACAAGGGTATAGCTGCAACGCTCACCATACGTCAGTCGCGATGAACTCTGGCAACAACCAACTCCCTTTTACTCACCACGAGTTGGTTTAGCGTCGCTTCAGTTTTAATCTCCCGTCTCATTTTCAACCTGCGAGATCTGAAGCTATCATCCGTAGTCACCAATAACGAACTAGTCACCTCGATAGCTTTCCGACAGCGGACCGCACCCCCGGAGACGGTAGACACGGGAGAGATATGTGAAATCTCAGGGGAGGATCCACGACCGCTGTCGGGAGCGAGGAAGCACGGCAACTCCCTGGTATGATTTCCAGAATTACGATTGATAATGTCAAATAGATCTGTACATTAGCTTTCATCCAACCACGCGACGCCCAGTAATGACAACCCTTGACAAGCGTTTCGTCGGAGTATATTGCCGTTGTAACCGAGCCAGGAGGTGATCAGAGCCATATGAAAGCCTCGTGGCCTGCAGCTGAGGTCGAGCAGTTGTGGTGCATCCATTTCTACGTCATCCTGGCCCAATCCGACATCCAACCTCTTTAGTGAAAGAGGACAACACCTCCATCAGGAGCGACATATACTGTACCACGTCTAAAGACACAGGCGTCAGTTTATCCCCTGCTTGCTGGAACGATCCTTTTACGTGGTCACCTTTCGGCAGCAAATGCGTCTAAATGACCATTGATCATCCAGCTGCGCTGCATTGTTTTAATTTGCTGACTCCTACATATGCACTTAGCTCTGACGTAGCTGCCACCACCACCTACGTATCTGTCCTTTGCCCACCTTGATTGAAGTCGCCCACAATGAACTACTTGCTCGCCAGTTGCTTGCTCTGCATTGTGTCAGTAGGCATCTTTGCTTCAGCTATCCCAGCTGAGGAGGAGGTTTGTACGCATTGTTCTTGTGTCCATCGGATCTTAAGTCAACATTCAGGGGACCGTGTGCTCGAAATGCTTCGAGGACGAAAGCGACGGGCAAGAGCCTTCATATCAACACGGGTGAGTTGTGCGACCATTAATCTCGCTTCAAAAAAACATATCATAGGCCATCTCTGCATAATCTCAGGCTAGAAGAACCTCCGCATCGGACCCAGAAACGTCAGAATTCAATCATTCCAGGGAGGAGCTTACAGGTCCCCTGATCGAAACATACCAAAGTCTTAGCGTGATATATAAATCTTCCCTGTTTGTACCTTACTTCCGTTGCCTCAGAAAGAGCCATCCAGCATGAACGGACCAGCTCCCATCAACGTCGAAGTAGAGCCGTTGGTGCAAATTGTAGGTAGGCACGGGGGTTTGAGCTCGCCAGCTCGCTTGCTCTGGCGATAGCAATGTCGTTAGTAGGACAATCGTTTGTTGTAGATTTTGATAGCCTGACCTGCGATTACGTCGAGCGTTGGACCCTCGTAATACCGCTACGCGGAGCATCAGTGGTGTGGTAACAAGGCTCACGGAGGAACCAACAATAGCCGCACTGCGTCCAGAAATTTTCCTTCAATCAGGGATCGGAACAGAGAGGTCCATTTCAAATCTCAGTGCCATGAGCCCGAAGAGCGAGATCGCCGGTTGACCCTATCATGGCGGGAAAAAACGAATCGGATCGGGTATCTCAAGTGATCTGGCACCATGTCGAAGCGTTGATTGTCCGCCAACCAAGAGATACGTATTGTCTCGATGCAGGTCGTTCGTCGAGCGACTCTGCCCAGCAACTTTCCAGTAGCCGTTAGATCATGGTGAAGAACGGATGGAAACAAAAATACTCGCAGACCCAACGATCAGTCTACTCCAGAAGAGGTAGCTGGAGAGAAGAAAAACTTCATCGTTCGTCTGCACTGGTAGTTCCAGGTTGCCCAGGTTTGATGATTCCTGTTTGAAGTTATGAAAGTGAGATGAACTACTGGCAGGTATCCATCGTCGGTTGGTCTTCGGAGGGTTTGAAGTCCGGCATCGATCCCGTTCTTGTGCGTCATAAACAGATCACACCAGACTCGCCCCTGGGGAAGCACTCATCCAGGTGGCTCGATGAAATGAGGAATGATTCGAAGTGTGCATCCTGATTTTCGAAATTTAAAACTTTCAGTCTGTGATGAACTTGGGCAAATTCGCTGACTGGGTTCAAAATTATGGAGAAAAGAATTGAAATACGGATATTGGCCTGCTCAAGTTGGCTACGACGTATCGACTCAAAAAGCAATGACAACAGTGAGATTCGAACTCACGCCCTTTCGGACCAGATCCTGATTCTGGCGCCTTAGACCGCTCGGCCATGTTGCCATGTTGGGATGGGAGTCTTAAAGGCACAGAGGGAGTGTCACGGTCATCCATGCTCGGGGATGTCACCTTTCGTAGGAGTCGACACCCAATCTAGGCAACGTTGGGGGGGAATCAGTGACATGTCGGACATCTTCTAACAAGCAATGACGCGAGGAGTTGAGGATCTTCCCAAACTCGGTTAATACGTAGGGAGTCCGCCATGTAACGTGCCCTGTTCGGGTTGGACGACCAGTTCACTACTGGCTTGTCGAGCTGCTCTATCATCCGTGAACACGCGAGGAAGGCTAAGCAGGAATACGTCTAGCAACTTCCGTTCCGAGCGTCAAAACGGCGCCTAGATTGCGCATCACTTCCATCAGCTCAGCAAATGAATGGTGCGTGACTCGAATTTGCCAATTACGTGAGATCAATTTCCTTTTTCTACCGACATTCTCCCATGTACTCCCACAACGCTGGCCAGTTGATCATGTACACTGGGAACAACCTCGTCATCTTGGAGACCGTTCGGGACAGCACCGTAACAAATCAATCTAGGGCGTTCTAAAAACCTTCGGGATGACAATACGGCATGTCGAGAAGGGATTCCGAGGGAAACAAACCCTTGCTTATGGTAATTCTGACCGAACCACGACGACCGACTCTAACCTGAATCAGCATCGCAGTTCGCAGACCAACCTTGTTCTATGAAACTGATTACAGACTTTGGCTAAGAAACTTGCAGAGCTCTGCTCAGCCGCCTCGTCATTGAGGTAGTATTTGATAATGAGCGGGCTCTTCGACAACTATAAAACGGAGGGTAAGCCCAACCTCGTCTCAGCAAACATCGGAACAAGTATTCATGTGTGCATCTCCCAACAGTCAAAACGACGAGACAGAGGCTCTCAGGCCCCGAGGTCGCAGAGGCAATACAGTAGATTTCGTGATAATGCATAGCCTGTTAAGGCAGAGCCTAACAACTTAGGTAATACTGTTTACGCTCGATGTCTTTGATAAACAAAGACAGAGATTTGTCAGCAGCTGCGGCTGTACTGACGACCTGGTGAGATTGACGAAGCAAGGGACTTAAAGGCGAAATAGAGAACTAAGCAGTTAGGTAGATTGCCTAGGTCAAGCTGAGGAGCCTTGACCAAATGGTACAGGTTTATATACCTATCTAGTAGTTCTAAATATAGCACATGCGCAGCATGCTGAGTAAGTAATGAGTCATGCGCAGCATGATGAGTAAGTACATGAGTCAGAAAGAGTCAGATAAGGTATAAGTCTCTCACGATCGTGAGAGATGCGGAGTAAGCATGGAAAAAGATGAAAAATGCGCAGTGATGCGCAGCATATGTGAGTAATCGTGCATAGGTAAGCGGGCCGGGGTATGTAAGGAGAAACATGTAAGCAAAATCATAACATTACCCTCTCGCTATCGTTGAAGTCTCCTGACTTCAATTCCTTCCTTTACCCCAGAAGTGACGGTCTATGCCCTTGTGGTAGCGTTGTGGGCAGCTAACCGGGTAATGGCCTGGGCCACGATGATGGCACAGACGACACACAAAACGAAAGCAATGACACTGTCGGTGTCTGCCTCCACAAATGTAGCATCTGAACCATCTGGGTGGTGGTGGTCTGTTGGCAAGGTATCCGGTGCGCGGCGCCTTCTGGGACGATACTGTCGAGGAAGGTTCACCAGCGTTGGTGAGTCGGACTCTGGTGGGCTTTCGAATGCGGAGAGGTATGGCGTTGGAGGGTTTGCCATTGGGATTGATGTTTTCCTTGTTGTCGTTCTGTTCTTTTTGACGAAGGGGTTATGTTTTATTTTTGCGGCGGTGTGTAAATTGGTGACGGGAGGAAATGCTCGTAGGGTTCCGCAAACTTGACGTGCAGTGAGGATTGTGACTTCCTCTTCTTGACTTTCCTCAGGCCCCCAGGGATTGGAGGCAAGGGTTTCGTCTGTCTCCTCTGGGTTGTTGAACCAGTTTTGTCGTTCGGGAAGAATTCGTCGAGGAAAGCTGTTCCTCCAATAGCAAAGAAGAGGTCTGTGAGGGTCTCCTCCGTTTCTCGATCAACTTTGTCCAAAAGTTGATCAAGATCGTCAGTGGTTTTCGCAAATTGGTGGCGCAGACGAGCCACTTCGTTGCGAGTTTCGGTTCGTCGGTTTTGGTAGAGGGTTCCTTGTTCTCCCACAGCGGTGAGAGGGTTGTCGTTGCTGCTCCAGGCAGTATGCGTACGGAGCGCCGTAATAGCGGTATCGGATTTGAAGGTGTTGCGGATGATGGTGCGGTCGTAGGAAGAGGCATTTTGAGACATTGTTATATAGTGGATGTGAGTGGGTTTGCTATGTGGTGTCAGGTGAGTTTCTTCCTCTTTTTATACTCGGTGAGTATTTTCTTGGCGTTCCGCAGTTCCGACTCGGGCATCCATTCGTTGTCCGCTGATGGCCATCCCTTCCATTTTACGAGGTATCTGTGTCGCCCTTTGCCTTGTTTCTGATGGGCCACAATTGCTTCTATTTCGTATTCTTCTATTCCGTCGATTTCGTCAGGTGGCGGTTTAGAGAAGCTGGGTCCATGCGCTTTGGTGGAGATGTAACGGGTGAGAAGTGACGCGTGAATCACCGGGTGGATCTTCCATCGTCTTGGCAGGTCGAGTTTATAGGTCAGGTGTCCTTTACCTCAAGTATCTTGAAGGGTCCTTCTCGTTTGGGTGCTAGTTTCTTGGAGATGTTTCTTGATTGAGATTTGTGGCTTCTAACCACACCTTTTCTCCGACTTTGAATGGGGTGAACTGTCGTGTGATCTTCTCTGCCATGCGTTGCGCAGCAAGTGCATGTGCAGCATTTGCTTCATCGCGTGCTAGCAGAAGTTCCTTGATCCGTTTGTCAACTGCGGGAATTTTGCTAGTGGGAGCAACTGATGGGAGTGCAGGTGGTTCGTATCCCATCATTAGGTAGAATGGGGTTCGTTTGGTGACAGAGTGTGTTCGGCTGTTGTAGGAGAATTCTAGAGTGGTAATCCATTTGGACCAGGATTCGGGGTTCTGTGCACAGAAGATGCGGAGATAGGCATCAATCTCCTGATTGATCCTTTCTGTCGCACCATCGGTTTGTGGGTGGTAGGCGGTGCTCATGTTGAGCTTGATTCCAAGGAGTCGTCCCATTTCTTGGAAAACTTTAGAGGCGAATTGAGGTCCTCTGTCTGAAATTCCTTTGTCGGGAAGTCCAAAGCGACGGTAAACGTTGTCAATGTAGGCGTTTGCAGTTCCTGTGGCGTCGATTTTCTTTGTGCAAGGGATGAAAATTGCCCCTTCGTAGCTCCATGGTCGACCACGGCCATAATGCTATCGAAACCATCACTCTCTGGGAGATCCGTGTGAAAATCGTACGTCACTAGCGAAAATGGCCTAGTGGTTTCGGATTTGATGGGCATTAATGGTGGAGCGGTGGGGTGGCGATTGATTTTCATTTGCTGGCACATTGCACAGCCCTGCACAAAGTTCTTGATGAACACTGACATCCCTGGCCACCAGTAGTCCTTCCGGACTTTTTCCAGTGTCCCAAATTGTCCAGGGTGTCCTGCGCTGGGTAGATCGTGATAACGTTGGACTATCTTCCTTCGGAGGTCTTCGTCATCTGGTACCACACACTTGTCCTTGTAGTACAAGATGCCATCGTCAAATTTCCAGTCTTCCAGGTTTGATCGGATTGGTGGGGTCCGTCTTCTTTGGCGGTGCGAATGGCGTCAACAATCAGTTTGTCATTGACCATCTTGTGTACAATTTCGTCCTTTAGTTCAATGTCAATTGAGCGAAGGAAGAGCTTGTCGGGGAGGAGAATGATGTCTTCGTTGTCGGTGTCTTCACCTGGGATGTGGTCTGGTCGTCGAGATAGTGCGTCAGATTGTATCATCTTTGCACCAGGGGTGTGTACAAGTTTGATGTTAAACTGGGATAGCATCAAATTCCATCTTGCTTGTCGTCGGTTCAACTTCCGGGCTTCTCGGAAGTATGTGAGGTTTTGTGATCGGATAGAATCACAACTGAATGTTGGGATCCATGGAAGTAGTGTCGCCAGGTTTCTAATGCGCGGATAATGCCTAGAAGTTCTCGGTCGTAGATTTCATAGTTCCGTTCTGTTTCCGAGAACGATTTAGATATGAAACCACATGGGTGCCATGATCCGTTGGCGTCACGTTGTTGTAGGACTGCTCCTGTTGCATGTTTTGAGGCGTCGCTTTCCACCACAAATGGCTTCGTGGGATCAGGCATCAGCAACACAGGCGCTTCCAGGAATTTGTCTTTCAGGGTAGTGAAAGCTTTGTGACATTCATTGGTCCATTCCCATTTCTTGTCTTTCTTGGTGAGTTCGTTCAGCGGTTTGGCAATTTCCGCATATTTTCCGATGAACCTGCGGTAAAAGTTTCCGAATCCTAGGAATGATCGGACTTCCTTTACTGTAGTTGGCGTAGGCCAGTCGCGCATCCCTGCAAGTTTGACAGGGTCCATGGAGATCTTGTTTGGTTCAATGATGAACCCAAGGTATTCCACTCTTGTGGTGTCAAATTGGCATTTCTCTGCTTTGAGGTAGAGATCGTTGTTTTGTAGTCTTTGTAAGACTCTGCGTGTGCGTTCTCGGTGTTTTTCTGGATCGTTGGAGAAGATGAGGATGTCGTCCATGTAGATGATGACCCATCCTTCGTCTATCATGTCTCGGAAAAGGTGGTTCATCATTGCTTGGAAGGTACCGGGTGAGTTCATTAGTCCAAAGAACATCACCATTGGTTCAAATAACCCTCGGTTGGTCTTGAACGCTGCTTTCCATTGGTCACCATCTTTGATGCGGATGTTGTGATATCCCCATCGAATGTCGAGTTTGGTGAAGACAGTTGCTCCTTTGAGTTTATCGATGAGTTCGCTAGCCAGCGGTAAGGGTAAGCGTTAGGTATTGTTCCTTCGTTGAGTCGTCGGTAATCCTGACATGGTCTCAGGGCTTCCGAGTCTTTCTTTGCAACAAAGAAGAACGGAGATGCTTGTGGGGAGTTGGATTCTCGGATGTATCCTTTGGCTAGATTTTCCTTGAGAAACTCGTCGAGTTTTTCTTGCTCTAAGGGGCTGAGCGGATAGACCTTGCAGTCTTTTGGCACGAAATCTGTCTTCAGATCTATGGCGTGATCCCAGGGTCGGCTTGGTGGGAATCGTTCAGATGCTGCTTTCTCAAAGACTTTTCTGTAGTCTTGAAGATAGTCGGGGATGATTTCGTCAAGGGATTTCTTTGGTTCCTTATCTTCTCGTTTATGTTCCAGAGCTTGCGAAATTGATGTTTTCGCACGTATCCACACCTGCTGTGTGTGGTGTCTGGTTGCTGGATGGTGTGTTACCACCGTCTGTCGTATTGTGGTAGTTGGCCTGATTGGCCCGTACACAAGGTAATCCTTTGTGTGTTCCTGCGTAAGTGGGGTTCCTCCTTGGTGAATATTCCGACTGCCGGTTCGTTCTGGCAGTATGCGATGAGAAAATCTTCATTGATCTCTTCTCCGTCTTCGACTATTCGGAAATAGTCGCTAAGTCCTTCTGATTTTCCGGGATTCTCTTCGGAACAATCAGGTGCTGGGGTAGGTGGCGTGTTTTCCTCTAGTAGTTGTTCTCGGATGGCTCTCATCCGCTTGATGTCTACTGCTCGCATCAATGTTTGCGACAGTCGTTGGGTAATGCGTGATTCGTCGATTTCGAGTGTGCCGTCGCTCCACGATATGATTGGATCTACCCGTTTTAGCCAGGGTAATCCAAAAATCAGGTGGTCTTTCCCGAGTCCAGTGACAAAACATCTTTCCTTGATGATGGCTGTCCCTATCTTGGCAATAACCCAGGTAAAGTGGGTAATAGTTCCTTGTTTGTTCAGGGTGCCATCAACGTTTCGTGCTGTAATCGGTTGTCGGAGTGGGAGTAGTGGGAGGTGATGTGTCTTGGCGAAGACGGAGTCGATAAATGACCCTTGCGCTCCAGAGTCAATGAGAGCTTTTGTGCCGGCGATTGTTGTATTTCCATCTAGGGGTCTTGTAGAGAGATTGGGATACGCATAGATTCAGCATAAAAATCAGTAGCTACAAGTACACTGGAAATATCAATCGGGCGAGGAAGTACTGACGTCGGCTTTGCAGTCTTCCTCTTTAAAACCCTCAGCCTCTGCTTCAGTGTAGAATTCAGCGGCTTCTTCTTGGGGCATGTCAGCTAGGACTGCTCTGACATATTTGATCAACTCGGCTCCCTTCTCAGGTTTCTTGTGGAATCGGCTGTCGTTGTTGCTAGGGTAGGTTCTTCCAAAATTCTTCCTTTGAAGACATTGTTGGATCGTGTGACCTTTCTTGGAGCAATAGTAGCACAAGTTGTTCTTCTTGTGATGTTCTCTTTCCTCCTGGGTGAGGCGGCGTTTGGGTGGATCAGTGGTGAAACGATCAACATCCATAGCCATTGGGTCTCGGGCTCCAGTAGGTGTTTTGTAAGCACCTTTGACCATATCAGATGTCTTGATGATACGGGTATGTCCCATGATTGTCTTGGCACGTCGCCAGTTGTTGTCAAACTGGACGGCTTTCTTGACCCAATCGTCGAATGTGGTAGGAGGAATCGGAAAAGAGAATTTTCTCTCGGAGTTTGGGGGTAAGTCCTTCCATGAAGATCTCAATCTTTGCAGTGTCACCGCTGAGATCAGTTCGTGCAAGAATATTCTTGAAGACGGTGACAAATTCGTCAGCTGTCCCATCCTGTCGTAAGGCTTTGAGTTGGAGGAGTGCGGCAGCTTTGTCGTCGGTAGGGAAAAGGCTTCTTTGAATTGGTTGATAAATTCAGCGTAGGTGGCTTTCCTTTCAGCTGCTGAATATTTATCGTGAAATTCTAATCCCCATGCTGCTGCAGTTCCTTCTTTGAGGAAGGATAGGGCGATGCGAATCTTCTTGTCATCTTCGAGTTGGTTGAGGTTGTTTAGGATGAGGTAGTCTTCAAGTTCCTGAATGAACTTTCTGGTCTTGGATCGGTCTCCGGAGAACGTTTGGGGTTTGGCTCCAATGTCCTTCTTGTTGTTGTTGTCTTGTGACATTTCGTAGTCGAAATCGAAGTCGGTCTCTGGTTCAATTGTTTCTGCACTGGGCGCTCCTCTGGCTCAGCTGTGGGGCTCTCCTCTAGCTGTTGTTGTACTTGGTGTTCTTCTTCTTCCTCTTCGGGCAAGACAGAAGCGCTGGTAGACGGGACTAGTGATGGGTTCCTGGATATTGCTGTGGGTAATGGTGCGAAGCGTCGCTGTTCCTCCTCGTCTACTTCAATGTCGTGTTCTCGTTGAGCTCGGACAATAGCAGGGGTCTTATGAGGTCGTTCAGGGGTAGGGAAGTCTAGAGCGTGGAAGTGTCTGTTTTCAACGGCAACGGTGGTGAATGTGAATTTGCCAAGGAGAGAGAGGCGTAGCACCAGCGGTTATTGTTGTGATTAAAACCGCAGTAGCTTCCGTTGGTGAACTTGTAGACGTTGTTGGTTCCTTCTACTAGAGTGGTATTTCGTGGCGGGTGGTCTGCCCTGTGTACGACCGTGGTGACTGAGTGGTAGCCGCAACGGCAATCGGCCTGTTGCGTGCTTCTGCTGTGTTGTCGTGGGGTGGGCCTGCGCTAACAATGAGCGGGCCTTCTGAACAGCTTGACCTTTGTTAAGGCAGAGCCTAACAACTTAGGTAATACTGTTTACGCTCGATGTCTTTGATAAACAAAGACAGAGATTTGTCAGCAGCTGCGGCTGTACTGACGACCTGGTGAGATTGACGAAGCAAGGGACTTAAAGGCGAAATAGAGAACTAAGCAGTTAGGTAGATTGCCTAGGTCAAGCTGAGGAGCCTTGACCAAATGGTACAGGTTTATATACCTATCTAGTAGTTCTAAATATAGCACATGCGCAGCATGCTGAGTAAGTAATGAGTCATGCGCAGCATGATGAGTAAGTACATGAGTCAGAAAGAGTCAGATAAGGTATAAGTCTCTCACGATCGTGAGAGATGCGGAGTAAGCATGGAAAAAGATGAAAAATGCGCAGTGATGCGCAGCATATGTGAGTAATCGTGCATAGGTAAGCGGGCCGGGGTATGTAAGGAGAAACATGTAAGCAAAATCATAACATAGCCCGTTATCGCATAATCTTGATAACGCATTGGACGAGCGCAATCCCCAACTCGGGACGCGCTAAGTGTCGCATACCGCATAATTCATCGGCCATGACTGACCGATATGCAGTATGAGATGCCCTTTGAGAGCAGTGGGAACCGAATTTCTGACATATCTTCAACCTTTATTTGCATTGTAATAACAAATGTTGAGGCCTGAGTCCTGAATTTGCCCCAAAAGAATATTTCAGCACCACTTTTAAGCTGTACTTTTCGCTTCGAATGGTTTTGGGGCCGTGTAAAGAGAATATGCATTGGTAATTCACTGCAAAATACAAATTTCCGTTCCGAGAACCGTAGGGAGGCAGCCATAGAAGAGAATGCATAAAAGCGGGCTACGTTTTTGAGCGAAGAACAGATACCGTCGTCAGAATGGTTCTTACCAAGCGTAAGGTTGCCTCCAAGCCCACCAAGCCGTTCTCTCGTCCCAAGGTCTATGCTCCCGCAAAAGGCCTCCGATGCCAAGACGTCTGCTAAGCCTCTGCAGACGAATCATCGCAATAACCTCACTCTTGGAGACTGGTTGCTCGTCTTTGATTACGTCGATAAACATCCTTCCGATTCCCAGCTTCAGGTCGTCAAACACTTCGCAACTCGAGCAGATGGTGTTCTCACCTTCACTCAATC
This sequence comes from Clitopilus passeckerianus, assembly GCA_944990035.1. Classification (NCBI taxonomy): domain Eukaryota; kingdom Fungi; phylum Basidiomycota; class Agaricomycetes; order Agaricales; family Entolomataceae; genus Clitopilus; species Clitopilus passeckerianus. The sequence goes on from CALYLX010000067.1 coordinate 93,133, forward strand.
TGCTCTGTCTCGGAAACTGCAACAGCGTCCAGAGGTGGAAGGACGCATCACCCACACTTCCAACGCGCTGTCATTGAAGCGCCTGCGTGCCGTCGTCCGTCCTGATGTGGAGGAAGCGCTGGTGTTATGGGTCCGGCATATGGAGGAGAAGCGAGAGGTTGTGAACGGACCGATGCTTGCTGCTAAGCGAGTGATCTTCGAAGAGAGGATGAACGTGCCGAAGGAGGAGAGGCTTTCGGGAGGAGCGTGGGTGCCTTCGTTCTGTAAGGCGTATGGTCTGAAGGAGTGGAGAGCACATGGAGAGGCAGGATCCGTTGACCTGGAGGCTGTTGCGATTGAGAAAATTCGTGTTGCGGGAATCCTGGCAGGGTTTCAGAAGAAGGACATGATTAATTTTGACGAGACGAGTCTATTTCCATTGTGAGTATTCTGTGCGATTGCCGCAAAGTCTTTCTAACTGACCAATGTTGTTCCAGTGCTCCTCCGGACCGTGGACTGGCCACCAAGCAGATGAGCGGCAAGAAGAAGGACAAGTTTCGCATCACACTCGGTGTTTGCTGCAACGCCGACGGCAGCGAAAGTTCCCACTAATCTACATTGGCAAATATGCGAAGCCTCGATGCTTCAACAAGAAGACACCAGGTGATTATGGCTTCTACTACCGTAACAATAAGAAAGCTTGGATGAACAGAGACCTCTTTGAAGAGTGAGTAATTCTGGTTCGTTCATTGTTCACTTCTAATAAGTTCGATACAGGTGGTTAAAACATATGGACATGGAGATGATTCGACAGAAGCGCTACGTAGTCCTGTGGCTCGATAACTTCTCTGGTCATTACGTATCCTATGAGCCCCGCAATATCCTTGTCCAGTTCTTCGAGCCTAACCTCACGTCCATGGTGCAACCATGTGATGCAGGTATCATCCGCTGCATCAAGGCCCACTACCGCCGAAGCTTCTGTATTCGCGCCATTGGTCTTGATGAAGCTGGGGAAGTTGACATCTACAAGATTAACCTTCTTGAGGCGATGTTGATGGTGCAGGAAGCCTGGAAGATGGTCAGTTCCGAAAGCATTGCACATTGCTGGGAACACACCTGAATTCTCCCAGCACATCCCACTCCTCCTTCCAGCACCCGCTTGCCCATCGCCCCTCCCTCCACTACCCCTGCTGTATCCTCGATGGAGTCCCAAGCATGGGCTGTCATCGATGAGTTCATCTCGACAGATTTGACTCTGCCCCAAGTGGAGAACATGCTCCAATCCATCTTCGGCCAAGGTTATCGCGATAGCGACTGGCGCCCAGCCATGAATGCTGTTCTGAATGCTGAAGGGAATGTTCTTGAGGCTGTCGCAGCTGTGGAAACTCTGAAGGCGGCTCACGGTTCACATGCCATTGCTATCCAGGCTCCTATCCCTACCCATTCTCCTGCCTGTATACCCACCAACGCCACTTCCCCCGCAGTACCAAAAGGTCCTCCTGCATCTCTTATACAGGTTGAAGGTGACCTTCTTCAGTCGGTGGCCGAGCTGAAGAGGCGGAGGCGAGTCTTTGGACCTGACCTATCCCTTGAAGAGATCCTGGATCCTGTTGAGGAAACCGAGATTGGCAAGTCCCCTTATGCTTTCGAGGGTGGAGATGGTGAGATAGTTGCGGCAGCGCGGTATTTGCAGGCTGTTAAGCAAGGGGAGATTGTAGAAATCGAGTCAGATGAGGAGGACGAGGAGGAAGGGCGGCCTCACAGGTCTACGACCGATGTTCTGGACCTCTGCCGCGAGATGGAGGGGTTAAGTATGGAGTATGGAGAGGATGCTGAGGGTCTTGAACTTGCTCGCCATCTGCGACGTTTCCGTGTCTGTGTTCGTCGTGAGCATGTGAAGACCGCGAAGCAGCAAACCATCGACAAATTCTTCGCCTCCTAAAGTAGCGCTTACTAATTGCTACGGTCACATGTCACATTTATCTCTAATGCATAAACCTGATATCGCATTGGGACGCCATGGGTCCCGACGTTATTCCGTATCAGCAAGTCTACTGTACTTGCTTTAACTGCCGGTAAGTTGCCGACTCGCTCCCCTGTCACATACCTCTCACCAAGTATTCATCACAGGCGCAGAAGGATTGTAAGACAAGCGCTGTATCTTACCCATATGCCTCATACAAACCCAGTATTTCAGAGATGTGACGGCGTCCAGCCGATGTGCACTAATTGTTCCCGAGGAGGAACGCAGTTCGAAGACTGCGAATACCCAAGCAGTAGCCGGCCATCCCAGGTTTCGATCCTAGAAGACCGGATTGCTACCGTTAGGGATAGGATACGTGTGCTTGAAGATCCGAATCAGGCTGAGCACATAGCGCTTCATCACCCATACGTCGAACCAAATCCTCTCGAAGAGCAACTTGCCTTGGAAGTTGGTGCGTATCGTATACTTCGATTTCGGCTATGTAACTAATCCTTTGACAGGAGAAGTTCACAATTCGGCTCCTAGCTCTTATTCTCCATCCCCACCTCCATCTATCTCTATATCTAAGGACGAGTGGGATATCTAGTAAGTCACCTCCATACGTTGAGCACCTACGATACGATAATCCTTCTCTAGTTTTTGCGCGTTCTCAGCCAACTCACACAACTTCGGCTTCTTCATCAACCCCGAACGGCTTTGGCAGAAAAGCCTGCTTGATGAACTCTCTGACGACAATGCCAATATCTCTGTCGCTTTGAACGAGGTCGTCAACCTGTGGAACACCCGTCTCTCAGCGCCTGACCCAGTGAACGAGTCAACTCTTCTTCAGAACGTATTGGATAACCTATCCAGCGACACTGCTGGACGCGATAGCGTGAAAGCACTAAAAGGCATTCAGGCAGAAGTCCTCGTCGGCTACTACTTCCTCTACGATGGCAAGGTATTGCAGGCCGCCCATCACGCCGATGCAGCATTCTCGCTTGCCCTTGCGTCAGGGTTTCACCAGGTTCGAGTCCCGCCCTCCGTAGGCCAAAATCGCCAAGGTCTTACTACCAGCCCGATGCAAGAATTAAAGGAACGAATTGGGGGATTCTGGGAAGCAGTCGCCCTTAATAGCCACTGCGCTATGTTCCTAGGATTGCAAGCTCCCATCCATAGAGTTCAGCTCGCCGACATCAGCACACCTTGGCCATCCAATCAAGATCACCCGGTCACTTCCGTAAGCCTACTCTCTTTCTCGGATACGAGCCTTACTAATTCATTCTTACAGCATGGCATTGTCGCTGAGCGGCCGTTACAAGCATTTCTCCAAGGCGCTAGCGTATCGGGCTTTTCGGTAACTGCACTATATATGAAGACCGTCATCTTACTAGAGCGAGTGGTGACATCACATAAAGATAGTGGTACGCGTACTCTATTCCATGTTGTGTCCTAGAAGTTTTCTAAACATGCACAGGTGGCGAAAACACTTTACCATGGCCGGAGGTTCTTCAACTCGAAGGACTTCTTGAAGCACTCAAGGGCGACCTTCTCCTCATTGAGGCATCCCCCGAATACGGCAGCCCAGCTTGGTTGAATCACAAAAAGACGATCACGGAGCTACTAATACATGCAACCATGATTCGTCTTCACCTACCCTACCTTGAAAATGACGAGCAATGCCGAGGAAAATGCCTTGAAGCTGCGAACGCAATTGGTCAGGCCGTGGCGTCTGTGGCAGATGGAGACCGACCTCGGCACGTCGAACCCACCCTCGGAGTACGTCGTTTCTTTGATGATACAATATGCCACTGACTCTAGTATGGTCGGCGCAGGTTATTTGGTCTTCCGCATGTCAAGTTATTGCGTGTGAGTTGATCGCTGGTCGGCGGGTGAACGGGCAATTTACGGCCAGCGTCTCCTCGCTGAGTGCGATATCCGACTTGTGGGGCGAGCTTTCTGCGAGCAGTGGACTCCTTCGTAAGCGAACGTCTAACGTCGTAATTTCACAGGATGCTTACCTCTGTATTCCAGTAAAACACCTCACGAAGTGCGAGGAAACGTTGGGCATCAAGATTAAAGAAGTTCTCGCAATGGCTAACGCGTAAGTCTCCCAAAAACGTTTGTCACGAACCACCACCCTGAACATATCACGCAGGTGCGTCTAGTAACAGCGTTCCCCGTATGGGACGATGCATTGGTAACTGATATCGCGTTAGTACAGGTTGGTTTGGGATCTGAGTAGAGGTCGTAGAATATGTTACGTATAGATGCGAATGAATATAGATAGTCATACCGAAGAAATTGAGTGGTATCGTGTGAGGAATGAATCAATATGTACCTTACAAGTTTCACTGGGTAGGCGGTATACTACCCAGTGAAACTTGTAAGATAGTATTTAGATAGTATATGTGTGTAATCCACCACACTGTCTCTACAACTGCATGGGGAAGTTGTCGGTATCAAGTCCTACAAGGGAGCAAGAGCAGTTCTTATCAGCGCAAGCGTCTAATCCAGGCAAAGGAACGGATGGGAAACGCTGAGACGTAGGAATAATGATAAGCGGCGAAAGGAAAGGGGAAATGCCAGTAAAGGGAGAGAAATGACCACGAGGATCGGCGTCGACTTGTGGAAGTGGCTGCAGAAACAAGTCTCCAGCTGTGTTGGGAGGTAGGGCAATGGGCGCGATGTGAGGACTGTTGGGAATGGCCACTTCAATAGGCGATGAGTACGTCCGCTGTTGGGCGTCTACGCCGTCGTTTAGGCGCCGGTCATGATTAATCATATATGAACTCACTCGGGACGTCTTCGAATTGGATTAGGTCAAAAATCGTGTCTTCTTCACCCGTAATCGGTGAAAGAACACCACCATCTCCCCCACCATAATCAAATTTGGATGTTATGTTCGTGTTGAGTACCAGTCCCAGCCGTGGCACTGTCAGCATCGGGTTAGTCGACGGTCTGCGTACTAGGTGACTACCTTACCAGATGCACCATCAGAAATATACCTCTTGGATTTGTCGTTGCGAGGAGAACCATGGAATGAGTCTTTATTTGAAGGTATGACGCTTTCTGGCGTGCGGCGAGCTTCGCCACAATTGAGTGGATCGGCGAGTTTGACACTTTCAATCATGTCCAGGATGTTCTTCAAGAACTAAAAGCGCTTTAGTAAGGTGTCACAAGCGTAGATATCCCCTTCTTACTGGACTGGAAGGGTTGCTGTTGCTGGAAAGGCTCTTGCCACACTCGTGTGGCGTAGCACTCGGCGACTTTGCACGAGAGACCAAACCAACGGGCGCCGCCTGGGCGAACTCGCTGTTCAAGCTTTCTTTCGTATCCATCATCACCCCAGCCTAGTTAGCTCGAGAGATAGCAGCGAGGGAGAGGACCTGACTCGAATTGGTCGCGCGGATGGGGGACCGGGAAAGGGAAGGGAGGAAGATTGATCAACGCACAAAACGGGTTGATATCATAGGCCCGGCAATATCGCCGTGGCTGTCATTGCACACCTATCATGTGTGCCATATCCTGTCACCTGGCATTGTGGGGAACACGCGTCAAAGGCGTGTTGATGGCAGAACCAGCACTAGGCGCTGGCTGACGGAGCAAACAGGGAATGGCGGCGTCTCGGGCGCCCACACGATCACGACGGGGTCCCTGGAAGCTACGAGTGACCAGCAAAGCGGAAGGCGAAGGTTCATTGTGAGCCCGGTACGAGACCAACACGGGTAGAGCAATGAATGAGCGAGATAGATTGCACGAGACCCCAGTGCCAATCCAGTATCATTGACGCCTCACACTTCAATATTCGGGATACGTCGACCTTCTCGTTGATGAGGATTCTATAAGCATTTAATTCTCCAGAAGATGCCGTTTGAGATAATCGTTTAACAAGAGTGCGTCACATTGATTCGGAATATTCCAGGATTGCATCGAAAACGAATATTTATTGACCGTTTCGTAGCATTAAAAGGGTATGCGAATGAATAGGCTACTCAAGAAATTGTGGTATACATTGTCCATTGACCAAATGCCTCGACGACGAGTCAATGTGTTTGATGTCTTCATTGGGTCCACTCGGCAGCCATAGACCTGTACGTCTCCGTCCCATCCTCGACGATAACCTCTACACTTTCAAGCGGCCCATCAATCGGGTTGTTTACGAACCAATTCTCAAGTTCATCCATAGAGTCGAGTTCATCTGTCACCCCGACAAACACGGGATCTGCTGCGAGTTGCAACTGACCGGGAATGGGCTCTCGAAGCCAGGAGTTCATGTCCAGCTCGGGCATATCCTCTTGGAGGCAGTCTTCTCCTCCATTGATAGGAGCCCCAGGAAGGAATGGGTGACACCTCGGGTTGGGGGGGAAGAACATTGGGTGTCTACGGACAGTTCGGTTGGGGGGTCCACGTTGTGCAGCTTGGGGTTGACCGTCGGCGGTAGGGGCTGACTCGGAAGCGTTGGCCGTGTCGGCGGTGTCGACAGCTGTTACGCCGTCTGCGGACTGAGAATTGGCGGGGGATTCAGCAGCTGGCTGAGGGTTCTCAACGGTGGATTCAGCGGCTGGCTGTGGGGTTTCGACGGGATTCATCTTGAAAGGAAGGAGTGTTTTTGGGAATAAAGACGCCGTTCAGTCTCTGTTACGGTCAACAGGGATGAGGAAGGTAATAAAGCTGAGCTGGTTGAGAACAGTGGTGAGGGTACTGGAGGTGGCTAGGTAATGTTCCCAGTGAGGGAATGAAAACGAGAATCGACCGCCGCCTTTATACACAATTCCCGGTGGCCCAATCGTAGCCCCAACAGCGCCAAATTGATGGCAGGCCAAAGCACTGACGGTGTCACGACAATAGTGCACAAATCCATCGTCAAAGCAGGTATTTCAAGCGAGATAAGAGAGCTTTGTAAGGGACCATGGACCAAGCAGAATTCCGACGTGTGGATGCGTCAAAGTGGATGGGCCTTGGGCATAGACCGTCCGGAGGTCAATGGCTCCACTGATGTGGCAGACTCGGGAACTTTGTTCAGCGCATTAGCATTGGTCACCATATTGAGCGCCACAACCGTATAATGGGCTCGCCTCCAAAGAAGGAACTGATCATTTCCATGCCACAATGCTTTCAGCTGCAAAGTAACGAAAAAACCTCCAAGCTCGCTAGCTTTGATCATGGTGATGCATTGACACAGATGCCGCTGACGTGACTTCGGCACTGGCTACCCATCCGGGTTTCCCCTTTTGATTCTATTTAATTTGAATGCTTCTCTTCGAACTTCGTGTACTATATGATGGGACTCTTCCTGTTATGCATGCATGCAGCTGATCCCCAGGATTCTTTGCTGATATCATCGATAACGCCTGATAACATTGCTCCTGGACGCATTAACCCAAAAGCCATTCACTTGACAATTTTTTATTCCATTCCTCGTTTCTTGAGCCACGATCCGGACGTCCGAGTCTTATCACAATACCCACCAGCACAAGGCGCTTAACGCACACTATAACGAATACATCCCTGTTTATCGAATACCCGACCCAGACTTCCGTCGTGACTATAGTCGTATTCTAGAGGACGAAAAAGAGGCAGCCAGCAACCGAAAACGACTCGATGTCTTCCCCGTCTACAAGCTTCTGGGACCTCAAGAACACCGTATAAAAGAGGGTTCTCTGGGGGTTGCTTGGCCTAGATCCATTCCCGTCAAACGGGAAGGTGATGGTACAACGAAAGTGAGGCCTTTGAAATAGTTTTAGAATAATTGCCCTCATCCGAATGTAATCAGCCATATACCGGACCCCTTACTCTTGATGACTTTCCTGCGCCTTTTCCAACGGTTCCGTTCAGCTACCAGGCCAGGCGCCTTCAGGCTTTTATCCCGATCCATGCACTTCCTTCTACGATCACCGTCCATGATCCGTGGAACGTGCTGGCCATGTCCTCGTCGAATGTCTACGGGGAACCCGACCCGCGCGTATATGAGAAGAACTGGCTGCATTTTGATGACAAGGTTCACAAATACCGGCTTAAACTTTTTGAAGAGAAGTCAAACGAGCTTCGGAACCGATGCAATATTGTAGACGACGCCCTGGACAAGGAAGCCAGACGCCTGGTGGAAGCTTTCTCGAACTTTGGAGAGAAGGACGTGTTTACCGTACGATGGGCAGGGGAGAACGGGTTAGATGCACAATTCCGCTTGAATGGAGCATACATCTCTCCCAAATTTCGCTTCGTCCCACCTGATACGACGATCTTCGACTCCGATGCCCCAGTCGGAACTTCTACGACGGCCACTATTGAACCACCTTCAATTGTTACTTCTCGCTGTCGCCATCCACCCAAAGATGGAATGCAGAGTAATCTGAGCAAGATTCACGCGCTCGGTGAAGAGACCCACCTTTACTTTACGCCCTCGCAACCTGCCGGGTCCGGACATCACAGTAAAGCCTATACAGTAGACTTGCTGATACGGAATAACGTCGGGACCCATGGCGTCCCAATGCGATATCAGGTTTATGCATTAGAGATAAATGTGACATGTGACCGTAGCAATTAGTAAGCGCTACTTTAGGAGGCGAAGAATTTGTCGATGGTTTGCTGCTTCGCGGTCTTCACATGCTCACGACGAACACAGACACGGAAACGTCGCAGATGGCGAGCAAGTTCAAGACCCTCAGCATCCTCTCCATACTCCATACTTAACCCCTCCATCTCGCGGCAGAGGTCCAGAACATCGGTCGTAGACCTGTGAGGCCGCCCTTCCTCCTCGTCCTCCTCATCTGACTCGATTTCTACAATCTCCCCTTGCTTAACAGCCTGCAAATACCGCGCTGCCGCAACTATCTCACCATCTCCACCCTCGAAAGCATAAGGGGACTTGCCAATCTCGGTTTCCTCAACAGGATCCAGGATCTCTTCAAGGGATAGGTCAGGTCCAAAGACTCGCCTCCGCCTCTTCAGCTCGGCCACCGACTGAAGAAGGTCACCTTCAACCTGTATAAGAGATGCAGGAGGACCTTTTGGTACTGCGGGGGAAGTGGCGTTGGTGGGTATACAGGCAGGAGAATGGGTAGGGATAGGAGCCTGGATAGCAATGGCATGTGAACCGTGAGCCGCCTTCAGAGTTTCCACAGCTGCGACAGCCTCAAGAACATTCCCTTCAGCATTCAGAACAGCATTCATGGCTGGGCGCCAGTCGCTATCGCGATAACCTTGGCCGAAGATGGATTGGAGCATGTTCTCCACTTGGGGCAGAGTCAAATCTGTCGAGATGAACTCATCGATGACAGCCCATGCTTGGGACTCCATCGAGGATACAGCAGGGGTAGTGGAGGGAGGGCGATGGGCAAGCGGGTGCTGGAAGGAGGAGTGGGATGTGCTGGGAGAATTCCGGTGTGTTCCCAGCAATGTGCAATGCTTTCGAACTGACCATCTTCCAGGCTTCCTGCACCATCAACATCGCCTCAAGAAGGTTAATCTTGTAGATGTCAACTTCCCCAGCTTCATCAAGACCAATGGCGCGAATACAGAAGCTTCGGCGGTAGTGGGCCTTGATGCAGCGGATGATACCTGCATCACATGGTTGCACCATGGACGTGAGGTTAGGCTCGAAGAACTGGACAAGGATATTGCGGGGCTCATAGGATACGTAATGACCAGAGAAGTTATCGAGCCACAGGACTACGTAGCGCTTCTGTCGAATCATCTCCATGTCCATATGTTTTAACCACCTGTATCGAACTTATTAGAAGTGAACAATGAACGAACCAGAATTACTCACTCTTCAAAGAGGTCTCTGTTCATCCAAGCTTTCTTATTGTTACGGTAGTAGAAGCCATAATCACCTGGTGTCTTCTTGTTGAAGCATCGAGGCTTCGCATATTTGCCAATGTAGATTAGTGGGAACTTCTCGCTGCCGTCGGCGTTGCAGCAAACACCGAGTGTGATGCGAAACTTGTCCTTCTTCTTGCCGCTCATCTGCTTGGTGGCCAGTCCACGGTCCGGAGGAGCACTGGAACAACATTGGTCAGTTAGAAAGACTTTGCGGCAATCGCACAGAATACTCACAATGGAAATAGACTCGTCTCGTCAAAATTAATCATGTCCTTCTTCTGAAACCCTGCCAGGATTCCCGCAACACGAATTTTCTCAATCGCAACAGCCTCCAGGTCAACGGATCCTGCCTCTCCATGTGCTCTCCACTCCTTCAGACCATACGCCTTACAGAACGAAGGCACCCACGCTCCTCCCGAAAGCCTCTCCTCCTTCGGCACGTTCATCCTCTCTTCGAAGATCACTCGCTTAGCAGCAAGCATCGGTCCGTTCACAACCTCTCGCTTCTCCTCCATATGCCGGACCCATAACACCAGCGCTTCCTCCACATCAGGACGGACGACGGCACGCAGGCGCTTCAATGACAGCGCGTTGGAAGTGTGGGTGATGCGTCCTTCCACCTCTGGACGCTGTTGCAGTTTCCGAGACAGAGCAGATTGAGTGAAGGTGAGAACACCATCTGCTCGAGTTGCGAAGTGTTTGACGACCTGAAGCTGGGAATCGGAAGGATGTTTATCGACGTAATCAAAGACGAGCAACCAGTCTCCAAGAGTGAGGTTATTGCGATGATTCGTCTGCAGAGGCTTAGCAGACGTCTTGGCATCGGAGGCCTTTTTGCGGGGAGCATAGACCTTGGGACGAGAGAACGGCTTGGTGGGCTTGGAGGCAACCTTACGCTTGGTAAGAACCATTCTGACGACGGTATCTGTTCTTCGCTCAAAACGTAGCCCGCTTTTATGCATTCTCTTCTATGGCTGCCTCCCTACGGTTCTCGGAACGGAAATTTGTATTTTGCAGTGAATTACCAATGCATATTCTCTTTACACGGCCCCAAAACCATTCGAAGCGAAAAGTACAGCTTAAAAGTGGTGCTGAAATATTCTTTTGGGGCAAATTCAGGACTCAGGCCTCAACATTTGTTATTACAATGCAAATAAAGGTTGAAGATATGTCAGAAATTCGGTTCCCACTGCTCTCAAAGGGCATCTCATACTGCATATCGGTCAGTCATGGCCGATGAATTATGCGGTATGCGACACTTAGCGCGTCCCGAGTTGGGGATTGCGCTCGTCCAATGCGTTATCAAGATTATGCGATAACGGGCTATGCATTATCACGAAATCTACTGTACCGTTGAATGGGAATTCCCCAAATCGACACTTTTCGGTTACAAGAGTAAAATCAATCCGAACGGCGTCAAGTTCCCGAAGTATATTGTTTGCGAACTCTGCATCAAGGAGGATATCCAGAAGCAGGTGGCGGAGATGGACGAGATGAGCGAAGATTGGAGAGATAAGAGGGGCGTTTTGAAGAGGGTGACGGTGGGCTTGAAGGACGGACAAGGTCAAGATAATGGTGATGCACCTAGAAAACCCTCGCCTACGGAAACGCCTAACCCGGAATCAGCTCCGAAGACAGACGCACCCTGTGTTCTGGATCCTTCAGTTCGTCATCTGCAACCCTCTGACTCTCGATACGAGTACGAGTACGAGTACATTGGTCCGCTCCGACCTATCCTCTCCGCTGTTCCCTTCCGAAACACCCTACACCCAAGTTGTTCCCACTGGGCACCATCCACCATCATGCGTCAAATCCTTGCCCTCAAGAAAGCATGTAAAACGCATACCCACTCTAGTCCTACTTCGACGTCCAAAGTTAGCGTCCTAGCGAAGCTTGCACATCCCAGTGGGCATCATCATTCGGAATGCCATCATGAATATTCGGAGGTGAAGTACCGGTCTTGTTCGGACTACGAAGAGCATTTGAAGAATGAGGCCAGGTGCCACGAGAGGTTCCCGCAGAAGATGTATGAACATTATGACGTCGTTGAGGAGAACGCGGGCCAGCTGGTAGGAACCGGGGACATACGAGTCGGAGCGATCGTTCCACGATTCTACGGGTACTACAGGCACGACGAAGAATGCCGATGCGGAATAGAGCTAGGGAAGGGCAAGAAGAGTGTTACAGGAAGCAAGACGGCGAAGAAGGATAAGGGATACTTCAGCGATATTCTGCTCATGAAACATTGCGGTGAGGGGCTTACAAATGAGATGAATTTGTCTTCGAAGTCTAGGTATGGTTTTCCTCGTCCCTCATCTATGTATCTCACACGTCATATTGCAGGGATAAGATCCAAACCCTTTTCGACCGCTTCCACGCCAACGGGTGGACACACGGATCTCCCGCCATCCGGAACTGTGTCATGCAGGCTGGACCCATCAACCATCCCATGTCGATTGACCATAATAATAAAGGTCCAAGGAATAGCAAAGTGAAGCCCCCGTTCAGGTTAGTGGATTTCGGGAGGTAGGTGTATCATGACGGATATGACGAAGATGAGGATGGAACAGTAAAACTGGGGAAAAGGAAATGGGCTAGGGCTTGTGAGGACGAGGATAGGATTTTGAAGAGGTCTTTTAAGTATGTAACGTGAATAAGTCATACTCATTCTCATGTAATGGACAATTTTACTTTGGTACAATTGAAATATAGTCCGTTCTGCATTTCGAGAAGCGTACTCTGAAACGTCTGAACACTGACGTTGGCTCAGCGAAACGATTGCCCAGACCAAATACTTATCATATAGCGAATGGTTATTTTTATACCATGAACAGCCCCGACCGACTACTGGATTGCCTTATTGAAGTACGTTATCGGAGGAGAGAGGATGGAATTAGGCGAAAGCCCTCAATCATGTAGTGACTATAACCCAGGACACTCAGTACTCACACCCTACCACGATGGAATTTCAAAGCCGAGTTTATTCATGGATGCTCCACTCGGCTTAGGCGGCAGAATCGGTGGTGAGGCAGAGTCAGAACTTAGTATTGCAACCAGAGTTGAGCCTGACTAGCGAATTGCGGTCAATGCTCGTTTCGGCCGGATGGGGGGGTGATCGTGCCGGCTTTCGCTGATTTCCTGCAAAAGCGGATCGTTTTTGGAGTAGATTTGGGAGTAAATCTCGGGTGTTAGCTGCATTTTGATGTAACTACTTTTACCGGTGGGGAAGCATGGCATTGCCCTCTCAACGATCAACGGGTTCCTGCCTTCGGGCAAGGTGACCTCACGGTGATTTGGTAACCCTCTATCTTTCACCCTATATAATGGAAAATGACGACCGATCCCACCTGTTAGATCGTTCTCAGATCCCCGTCAACTAAGATGGGAACGTTCACAATGAGAGTTCTGGTGTCTCTAGCCTTTGCTTTGGCTACCAGCGCAGCTGTCTACGAATCCGTAGATGACCTACCGACGCTTGAGTACGACTTCGTCATAGTAGGAGGTGAATTTGCTCTCTGAATATGTTCGCAAAATAGTGACATTTCATCATCTTCAGGAGGAGTTGGAGGAAGCGTCGTCGCCAATCGACTTACCGAAGACCCATCTACCTCTGTTCTCCTTCTCGAAGCCGGTGGCTCGTGAGTTCAATATCATATACTTCTCTTGTTAAATGCCAGCTAATTTGTAGAAATGAGAATGTTCTAAACACTATCGTACCGTTCTATTGTTCCCTCCTCTTGCAAAGCCAATGGGATTGGAACTACACCACAACGCCACTGATTCACGCCAATAATCGAACCCTTGGCTATACCAGAGGATACATCCTTGGAGGAAGTAGCTCCATCAGTGAGTTTAGGCTTCAGTGAGTCGCACCCTCTCAACATTTTGATATTTTGCCAGATGGTATGGTCTACACGCGAGGCTCGGTCGACAATTGGAATCACTACGCTCGTCTGGTTAATGATGATGGCTGGTCTTGGGATAAAATTCAACCGTATTTTGAGAGGGTATAGTTCTGCATTATGAATGTCAGCCAGCTCTTCTTACCGAGAACCCACGCCTTACAGAATGAACGGTTTGTCAAACCAGCGGACAACCACAACATCTCCGGCCAATTTGACCCATCTGTTCACGCCTTCTCCGGTGTCAACTCTGTCAGCCTGACGGGATACCCATCTGCAACTGATGGTCGTGTCATCGAGACTACAAAGGAGCTTCCTGATGAGTTCCATTTCAATCTCGATTATAACACAGGAAAACAGTTCGGCATAGGTGATTACTTCCTACCCTACCATTCAGGCCTCCGAAGACGAACTCACATTTTTAATATAAGGATGGCTACAATATACGATTGGAGGAGGAAAGAGGAGTAGTGCCGCTACGTCTTACTTGGGACCTCAGTACATTGGGAGACCGAACCTCAATGTTCTTCTTCACGCTACCGTTGCTCGTGTCCTACCATCCGGCTTCTCAGGGAACGATCCGATTATCCGTGAAGTTGAGTTCAGAAACGGCATTGATGGTAAGCCGCCCTGGCATAGTACTCGCATGCTCAATACGCTCATTTCTTCCCAGGTGAGATAGTCAGTGTTAGGGCGAAGAAAGAAGTGGTGCTTTCTGCCGGAACCATTGGTACACCCCACATTCTCCTTAACTCAGGAATTGGAGGTCAGGCGGAGCTTAGCGAGCTCGGAATCAATACTCTCGTTGACCTCCCCTCCGTTGGACGGAATCTCTCGGACCAACCTGCAATTGCGAACGTTTGGCCTACAAATGCGACTACCACTTGGGACTCCTTCCTCAGGAATGACACCGCTCAAGCGCTCGCATTAGAGGAATGGAAAGAAAGCAAGACAGGTCCATTAGTCGATGCTGGGCCTAGTCATATTGGGTGGATTCGTGTTCCCAAGAACTCGACCATATTCGATGATATACAGGATCCCTCTCCCGGGCCTGATACTGGTCATTTCGAACTTGAGATATCTGTGGGTGTAGGCAGCCTTGGGTCGTACCATTGTCCTAACGACTTCGTTCTATCCACAGAACGGGAACCCGTACCCTCCGCCCCCAGGCTCCGAAAGCCCCAATTCCCTTGTCATCGCTTCAATCAATCTAAACCCTGTCTCTCGTACGTTTCATACGGAAGCCACTGATCACGACCAAGTATAACGTAGTCTCCCTTCACTAGGTGGTACCATAACGCTGAATTCCAGCGACCCGTTCGCAGCACCTCTCATTGATCTGAACTTCTTTGCCGCCGAGCCAGATATTTCTATCCTGCGCGAGTCAATTCGTAGCGCTCGTAGATTTGTCGGCGCTTCTGCCTGGAAGAACTACATAACGGGACCTGATATTGGCAGCGGCGGAGTGACAACCGATGAGGAACTAAACACCTATATTCGGTCTGCAGTCGTATCAGGGGGCCATGCTGTGGGGACTGCTTCTATGTCACCGAAAGGAGCAGATTACGGCGTAGTTGACCCGGATTTGAGAGTGAAGGGCGTGGTGGGATTAAGAATTGTGGACGCATCCATCCTAGTATGTACACCCGTCATCCCAGTTACTCTGACCGACTACTGACAACGACCCAACGTTTAGCCTTCGGTGCCAGCTGGACACACACAGGCGCCAACGTACGTAGTTGGCGAGAGAGGTGCTGATCTGATTACAGCGTCGTGGTAGTTAAGAAACAATGTATGACTTCCCAATCGAAATCTCCCACCTTCTACCTTACACCCTCATTGGTGGCTTAACGTCCTCAATTCCCTCAAGCTCGTCGCAGAAAAGAGCATTTGAATTTTTTTTTGTCGTTCAAACACAGCTTCAACTACAATTCGAAAGATGTATTACGACGGGCATGCGTAAATGGGCCGAGACATCCTGGACTTCTGACCTGCTCATAGCGAACGCGACGCTTCTTGATCTTTAACCACCACCATCCAACCGTGGGAACTCGTCACTCTCACACAAATGGTTGGCCTTAACATACCAAACACCTCTCACTAATGTCATCGGGCCCCGCCACAGCCTAACTCGCCTTTCCTTTTGACAAATCCGTTCAATCACACACTCATTTTTACTTATCGGGGCAGATCGCGACAATCGCGCGGTTTGTCTCCCCTCCGCTCTGCTGGAGGCAATTAGGATCTGCTTACGCCTACAATCTCAGCATATACCTGGGCGGACCCTACTCTCTATGTTAGCGTCATCGCATCCACACATGTTTAGGAATATGCTCTGCTTCGCGCAGACCCGAAAGGGGCGCAACCGAGAAGGATCAACTGCTTTGGGATGGGGGGCTACTACTCACGATCTTGGCAGCCGGAACGGGTATTCTACCTCTGGAGTGGGTAGTGGGGTGTTCGAGTGGTGCATGGAGAGGGGTATAGGTTTAGGTTTTGGGTTCAGGATCCGACGTGCATAGTGGAAGGCAGGGTCTCTCATTAACATTCGTTTTCCAGTCTGCATCGGCTTAGAGGTTCATCACGTTGGAGCCATCCTATTCGTACACCACCTAGGTGGGACGCTATACCCAGTTGGGAGGCCATGCCGCGTAAGGCGCTTTGCGCAGCACCAATTGGGGAGGTCTTTGACCGCAGCAACCATCGTGTTCGGTTCGCCGACGGGTGGGAGCCTTGCATGTCACGGCGATCACGCGGATAGTCGGTGGGATATACACTCAGCAACCCCGGAGAATGAGGTGGAACTCCTATGAAATCCGGTCACTGAGGGCGGGCGTCAGAGCAGACTGATGAGGAGGATGATTTAGGTGTAGCCTGCCTCCTAGGGACTGCGAACGAGCACCTTAAATTTTTTTGTGTATTTTGTTTAGTCTAAAATACATCTTGAGACCCCTCCGGGGTCTCCTGTGGAAAAAAAAAAAAAAAAAGCTCATAGCGAACGAGCAAACGGCCGTCAACCCGTGCTGAAGTCGGAGCAGATGTCGATATGAGAGGCCGCGCCGTGTCCGTTGAAACGCATCTCGTGAACTATGGCAGAGATTGTTGACAACTACCTGGAATTCCATTAGCAACTGCACCGTGCAGAGGAAGAGAAAGCCAAACTTACTTGGGTTCTGACAACCTTACTTCTTTGCCAAACGTCTCTCAACCATTTGCCGACCCTCAATGGGCACAACATTCTTCTCGCAATGCTTAACCTGGTCGACCTTGGACTGGAGGGCCATTCGAAGCAGACTTGAGAAGCGTCAAGAAAACGGGTGGGATCACATGTATAGGCAGTTGCTCTCGATGCAATCCATGTTTTCTTTCGTCTCCCTGTCATCATAGATTGACGTGACAGGTAACTAGGCGTCGTGCTCTGACCAACACAGGTAGGGCTGGCACACTTGCCATTGGAGGCGTCGGCGTTGGGTCGGTTGGACAAAATAGAGGGAAAGATGCTCAGAGAAGCGGTCAAGATGGACCTTCGTATTCAGAGTTCGGCGAGGCATCCTTCATTGGGAGGAGGGTGGTCGGTGCCGTTGCAGCCAAGGGTAGTTGGAAGTGGTTCAAGACCTTGCATATGAATCTCCAGAATCAATAGCGGGTGTTTCGGTAAGGTCGCCGTCGTCGGTGGAGGGGAGGAAGGGAAAGTTTAAGGCAACACGATTGGCTCTCGTGAGTTTCCAACTTGAGCCTGGAGTAGGCCAGAGAGCTGCGTTAAGAAAGTATCTTCGCTGCCGCAGAGACTGGCCTCGATGCGGTATATGACAACGTCGCTAGCGAGCGCCCTCACAGCGGCAAATGTAATTGTTGGTGAGGAAGGAGATTGTGATTGACCAGGTCGACATGATGACGAGGCTTAAGACATGCACGGGTTGTAGTTGGCGGAGGCGACAGCAGTAAGGCTATCCTCGGACGAAAAAAAAGTCTGCTTAGGATGGTGAGTAGTCTGAAGGTTGCTATCCAGACTGCAACTTACCTGGTACGTCCGTGCTCTCACGGGCCTCAGGGATTCTCGGCTCATGTCCCAGCAGACCTCTAGAGACGGAAGTGCAGGAAATGGCCATTTCCGAAAGGCCGACGTGAGTTCCTTCCGACGGCTGCTGCGGACCGCCAAACCGTAGGTGAAATACGTAAGCAGGGCTCGGAATCCGGCAAGCCAACTCGAAACTTTCCCCCAAACCCCCCCAACTGGCACCCATACAAGATATTGCTGGCAATGTCCTACTTGTTAGTCCTGGATGTGGGCTGAAACATCGCTATCTTAAACATCCTGGCCTCCTAACCCTCGGACCGCCTGGGCACGTCGGTGAAGGAGAACTGCAGAGGCGAGTCTGCCTGAGGCCGAAAATCAGTCGATGGGTTTCCTGCGTGGAAATGAACGAAACTCTCTTATACTCCGCTTTGCGCTCGTTCTCTCATATACAAGCTCCGCCTCCAGCTTCTCAGAGCCCAAGTGCCGATTCAGTATTGCTGTCAGATCACACTTCCACATCCGTACAAAAATATGATTGCTAAACTACGGCTTTACACAATATCTGCATAATTACATCCCATCACATGTTATAAGTGGCTCCCCGAACCATCTGTGATTACCTTTAGCTGGAGAAGACATATAAACTCAATATTCCGAACGTACCAGATATCCTTTACCTCCCAGACGTCATTTCCCGTCTCCTGGCCTGTCGCCGCCTTGAGAGTAACCTTCGCTCCCTGTGCACCACCAACGACGACAAGCTTTGGACCCGTCGTCGTAGTCAATCTAAAAATCGTCATCAAGGTTTTGCTCGCGTCGTGTTGTATAGAAATGCAACATACCTAGCCTGGACGGGGGTGAGACTATCAAAGAACCAAATGTAGGGGGTAGATGATACGACCAGAGCTGTTCCCGGCTTGGGAGGGAGTACGCTTGGAGCTAAATAGGTCCCAGACCGGAGGTTCTTGAGGGCCAATCCTGATTCACTCCCGGTGTCCACGCTTTGCCACTAGTGAATCAGCTCGGAATGAGTGGGCTGTAGGAGGGTATGATCATGGTGGACGCACCTGTTGGTTGGTACCACCGTTGGCAGTCCAGGTAATAACTGCGGTGAAGAATGTTTTGATGAGCGAGCCGTCGGTGCATTCGTTCGGAAGTTAGAGACTCACCGGAAGTATTGTCATCGCCAGAGAGATCGAGAACGAGGTCTGGACCTGCGGCAGTATTGTGGATGGTGAAGATATTGGACATGGTAAGGTATGGAGGATGTTTACGTTTGGAGCGAACTGGGCTCTGCTTGCCTTTTATACGTTCACTAGATCGTTCTACTTTATCTCGCACAACTTCGCTTCACATATTGATACTGGCGTTGGCGGATCTCAGATTTTGTGCGTAAATCTGGGCTCCCGCTGAGGCTTAACTATTGCGGGAGACTTCAATTGTGCGGAACCCTTGAGGCATTGGACTATTACGATCATTCATCCACGAAATGAACAGTTGGAATGTTCGACCCTGGCACTAATCTTTGTTCGACCTTGAATTTTCTTCTATATGGCTGCTTTCAATCATTCATGCTGTCAATCACCCTCAAACCCTGAAATTTAGTACGCATACATGACGTTCATACTGGTACGGCGCATTCAGGTCTTGATCTCCTCAATACGTACGGAGGCGGACCCTAGCTTTTGAAATTTCCCTTGCACCGATGGGTGCTTTTAGTGGGTTGCAAATTGTGTCTAAGGCCACTGTGAGTGGGAAATTCTCGTGACAATGGTCTATCTATCAAATTATAGTGCGGGAATGCGGCGAGACACACGTTGGCACTACGTCGGACACAAACAAGCCGAGTAGCGGAGCATGCATAGAATCCTGACATGCCAGGGACAGATTAGCGTTTCTCTGAAGTGTCGATAAACTGTGGCTCCTCGTTTCGTCAGCCGCAGCCCCAGGCCACTACAACGCTACCTAGGCTAATACTCGGACTTCTTCGCAATCGCTGATTGAACACATGCGCCTCGTCTCTATTGCTCTCGTCTCCTCTGCGCTTGCCAGGATATCAACTTAGTAGTGTTCCGGGTTGGAGGTACTGAGGCTAACGCTACAGTATGTTGTATGATATTCGTGACTCCTTAAATACTTTTTTTTGCTGTCGAGAAACCCAGGAATGGAGGATAAAATTCATCGCACTGTGGATCGGATGGATGTCGGGAAGCGGACTAATCACCCGTGGGAATTTATGTCGGCTCTGGCATCCAAATGAATCATCTTGAGCCTCTCCCAACCAAACGACAAGGTCGACCTGTGGTAAGTTATCGAACGGAACCTTCAGCGGCCGTTGGGAAATACAACCTGCTTCGCCACTACCCCCGATCTTTTACGTGCATATTCAAAATCGAAATCACCAGAGAATGAAGGGGGAGATCCACCGTACCTGATCGCCCGCTGTAGACACCAACGGACTTCCCGCGCAAACGACACACCTTCCGCCACACCTTCGATGTCTTACTTCCCAACGTTCAGCGTGCACCTTGATCTTGGCCTTGGCACTGCACCAACCATCCGAATCAGCAAGTTAATGAAAATCCATCTCCAGACTCATACCATTCGAAGGCACTCAGACATGACCACAGAGGTATATAACCTTCTACCTCTCGCCGGAATCTTCTCTAACAAATCTTCTTCTGATCATGTCAGATATCGCAGCATTCAAAGCCTCTTTCAAAGGCGATGTCCTAACCTCCTCTGATGAGGGCTACGCCGCCTCTATCGCTCGGTGGACCGTCACCGCTGAACGTAATGCTTCAATCATAGCATTCGTCAAGGACGAGTCCGACGTCATCCTAGCACTTGCCTATGCTAAATCCAACAATCTCCCTATCGCTGTTCGCGGAGGTGGACACAGCCTTTCTGCATCCTCTTCCACCGAAGGAGGACTCGTCATCGACCTATCCAGGCACCTCAATACCGTCCGTGTGGATAAGGAGAAGAAGCTAGGCTACGTTGGCGGTGGTGCGACTTGGGAGCAAGTCGATAAGGAATGTATCAAATACGGGTTGGCTACTATCGGCGGGACTATTAATACAGTATGTTCGTCCCTTCCGAAACCTTTTTGAGCTTACAACTGATCGACTTCCACAGACTGGCGTTGGAGGGTTCGCATCTCCATTCTCCTCTCTCCTCTCCTTAACTAATAATTCCCTTCCAGGCTCACCCTAGGCGGCGGCTACGGCTGGCTAACCTCCTCACACGGCCTCACCATCGACAACCTCATCCAAGCCACCCTCATCACCTCCTCTTCCAGCTCCGGCTCCGGCGAAGTCCTCACCGTCTCCTCCACCTCGCACCCCGACCTCTTCTGGGCCATCCGCGGTGGCGGGGGAAACTTCGGCGTCGTCACCGAGTTCGTATTCCAGCTTCACACCCAGAGACCGACAGTGTATTTTGGTGTGATGATGTATGGGGAAGATAAGGTGGAGGAGGTGGTTGAGGAGACGAGGAGGTGGTGGGAAAAGGCTGGGGAGGGGGAGAATATGTTGCAGCTTGCGATGCTTAGGCCGGATGGGAATGTAAGTGGATCGCGTGGGTCGGTTTTCTGAGAAAGTATGCTAAGTCAATTGTATATTATAGCCTGTGATTATGGTCTGTCCGTTCTTTAATGGAACGGAAGCTGAAGGTCGAGCGAACTTTAAAGCGTTCCTTGATATCGGTGAGTTACTCGCAGCTCTGCTCCAAGTCCCACTTCCTAATAATTGAATGATATCGTAGGTCCGCTTGAGGATAAGACAGGGGAAATACCCTATGAAGCTGTTAATGGCGCTATTGTAAGCCTCACTTTCACTTAATCATATTCAATCATTCACTAAGGTACTTCATCACTTCTCAGAACTTCGCCGCCCCACCTGGTCTAGGTTTCTACCTCAAAGGTATCTCTCAAACCACCCCACCTTCCTATGCTACCTTCGCCAACGCATTCAAACGCGTCCTCGAGATCTCCCGCTCGTCTGCTTACCATGGTATTCAAGCCCGCATCCTGATTGACTATCATCCCCCATGCAAGGTCGATACGGTGGCTGAAGATGCTACGGCGTTTAATAGGGAGGTGAAGGGGGCGTATAATCTGGGGTTACATTTTGTGTGGGAGGGTGCGAAGGATAAGGAGGTACATGAGGGTGGGAAGAGGAAGGTCGATATTGCGAGGGAGTTGGCGAAGGAGGTTGGGGGGTTGGTTATTGGGGAGAAGATGGAGGGTTGTGCTGGGTATACGAACTTCGGTACATTGTTTCCCATTATCGCTTTCAAAGGCCAGATTCTGATGAACTAATGCTTGGGTTTAATAGACAGCGACGCACAGTATACGGAAGGGAAGGAATCCCTTGACGGAAAAGGAAGACGAGCGTTTGGGAAGAATTATACGAGGCTTCAGGAGGTGAAGAAGCGGTATGATGCTGAGAACGTTTTCTCCAACTGGTATCCTATTACTCCTGCTTGATTCGTCTCTTCTACGGTGTATTCATGTAAAGAAATTTGATCACGATTTGCAAGGAAAGAGATGCGATACTTAGCCTCATGCATGCAAAGGTCGGGAAACATTCCGGCACTTGTTTCCATCAGAAAAAGGCAAGAACTGCCTTTTTACCATAAAAACCGGCCAGAAACAGGTATAACAGGTTTCTTTGACACAATTCTCGACAGAAACAGTATCTGGCACCGACTCGAGGTGGAGGTTAAAGAACGGCCTGTCGGGCCGATGTGTTGATCATGATTTCGGAACCGAGAGGCTTGACATCTTGTTGAGCTTGATTCAGATTTGTACAGAAGGCGATCAAAGCCTTTTGCATCCCTTCAAACCATGGCTACAGGCGATTTCTGGTTGCACGCGGCTCATCACTTAAGCCCGCAAGGTCCCGAAGACAGAAACGACGTTCTCAAGCACGTTGTTACGTTCTACTTGGAACCGGAAGTGTATCTGGCGTTTGCTGCCCTTCGACTCGTCCTCGTTCACGAAGAAGGCGGCGGCAGACCGCTTCTGTTGG
Organism: Clitopilus passeckerianus; assembly: GCA_944990035.1. Lineage (NCBI taxonomy): Eukaryota > Fungi > Basidiomycota > Agaricomycetes > Agaricales > Entolomataceae > Clitopilus > Clitopilus passeckerianus. Next base: position 115,852 of record CALYLX010000067.1, read on the forward strand.
TATGTATCGAGATCCTCTATCCATCGCTATATCAGGACTTGAAATTAGCCACCACTTCTAGAGAGAACTACCTAGCCGAGCTACGGCGAATAGAGGCAGATCTTCTGGAGATACGTTGGGTCCCGTTTTAACATTCGCTCTCGTTCTCTCTTCCGTGGGCCACGAGCTCGAACCGCTCTGGGAAAGTTACGATCTGCGAGATTTTGGCTACAATCACCCCCTCCAGATCATATTTGACCGAATTTATCCTCTGTCTGCTGAGGATAGGCATGGCCTCACAGTCACCTTCGAAGACGCGGGCGTGCCAGCGAAGTCTATATCGAGTACGCGGCCTCAGGATTTCCTCGCCGGCTACCGCCAATCCCCGCAACTAGTTCGAAGCTTTTGTAATATCCACTATTCTTTCTGTTTACTACCTACTCGACCTCACAAACGCTCCATTCCCTCACTCCCTTCATCCATTGTACGCCTTATCGCAAAGGGTGTTTGTGATGAGGGCCTTGATCCTATTTCTTGCGCCCGGAATCTTCTCTACTTTACTCTGGTTTCAAAAGAATGGCGTCGCTGTGATATCTTCGGCCTGCTCTGGACATCTCCTGCATGGTCCGGCTACGAATTGTCACTCCCTGAATATCGCGCCCTTGCCCGATTCATTGGGGAGAATACCTTCATAGCACGTAAAATGGAAACATTTCCCCGGAAGGGCTGGTACACCGGCAATCCCAATCTAGATTGGAGGGGACTCTCCGATCTCATCCTCAAGGTTGCTACAAATCTGGAGTCTATAACGCTTCATGATTACGAATTCGAATACTCCCACTCAAGACTTGCGGATTTGAAGCGTGTCAAGATATTCAGATTGCTTTTGGGCAGCTCGGCGGTCCCCTGGTATAGCCCTGCATTACTCGAAAATGTACTTGGATCCATACACTCATGGTCGTTACTTGAAGAGCTTGTCGTGGACGACTTCATCAGTGGGTTATTCACTGGACTTCATTCCAACCCCTCTGACCACGTCTCTACACGCAGCTGCTGGCTCAGCCATATCGCAGGTAGCTCAGTCTGCTTATACTGTAAGCTATCTTGCTGACGGAAAGGTTCACGGTAGATTCACGGCCAGTCTGCCGATTACCAGCTCCGTAGACTTTGCCTCACAAACGGAATCATTCGGAGCGCACATCTGCAGCACCTGACCTCTCACCCTACACAGGTCTTGGAGCACCTCGTATTCAATAACCTCATCAACTTGACCAACTCAAATCTCCTACAACTTTTTTCCATCGTGGCAGGAACATTACTTTCACTGAGTATTGAGAATTGCAACACCTATCCACCTACGCCGCAGGAGAAGGGATTTGCCTTCGACTTAACGGTTGGGCGTATGATCAAGCTCAAATATGCGAACCTTGAATGGCAGCTAGTTTCGAGCAAGGCGATATCCGAGAAGCGCTTGCTGGAACCTGACGCTCAGCTCAGTGGAACACTCCGCATTCTTGATCCAAACGCGAGGATTCTTTCTCAGAGTACAGATCCAGCAGGCGTGGGACTGGTGCATGCAATAAAGCACTCTGGATGGAGGTGCATTGACCTCGCAGGTAGTCCTCCCAGTAGTCTATCGTCCGAACTGGGAGAAGCAGTAGCAATCGCCACAAGCAGAGGAATTATTATAACAAGCTAGTACAATTGCTACAGGACTCGCCCAAATGTCATCTAAGTACTTTGTTGTGATTCCACAAATAATTCTTCCTGTGGATTCCATGAGATGTTCAAGACTCGTTCCGCTGTGGTGGTTCTTGGTGCACCGGCTCGGCGTCCGAGCTTACCGAGCCTTAACCGCTTCCGAACTCCGCCCGTTGAACACCCGTTCTATCAGCACCTTGTGCCTTCTGCTTCGACATCCACTTGATCACTGAAAGGCATGCTGGCGAATCTCGTGGCAATGTTCCCCATTATACATGAGCGCTTAGATTGATCTGTTCATGATAACGAACTGCCACCCCATTTCTTGAGTCCTCTGAAGTCGGTATTTCATCGACAACAACGTCGAACTCTTCATACGACCACGGGCCTTACACGATGCTGCCATGGTATTTGAGTGCTGGGGTCTGTAAAGAACAGAGACTTACTCCGGACGGGCGTCTTGAGTGGGGATACTCCTACAACAATGTACCCGACTATCTCCTGCATAACTCGGCAAATCTGAGCTATGGTGATATTGTACATCGGGAAAGGGAAAAACGGAAGTACATGAAGCAGATGGAGGTATATCCTGTCTGGAAGATTATAGAGACGCAGGAGCAAAGTATCAGAGCTGGGAAGCTGGGTATTGGGTGGCCAGGATCCGAAGCAGGGGACGCTGCAGACGCTGTCAAGGTACGGCTACCTATACACGCTCTTGACCCATATTGACCTTATCTTGGTTCTCTCAGGCGTATCGTGGCCCTCTATCGCCCTCCTCTTTTCCACCCCAATGGCCTACAGTCCCGTATAGCTACGGGTGTCGCCGTCTGAAATACCTCATCCCCCTTCAAGCTCTACCTTCTCGCATCACCGTTCATGATCCTTGGAACATTCTTGCCGTCACCTCTGAGAACATCTTCGGACTCGCTCGGGACTATATTGCACCAGAGTCCTCTGACCAGGGCACCTGGATGAACGTGGAAGACAAGGTCCATCATTACCGGCTGAGTATATTCGACGAAAAGCTTACGAATAGACGAAATTGGTACGGGGACGTAGACGAATCTCGGAAGAAGGCACAGGAAATTGTGGATAAATTATCCACCCTCGGAACAACGGGCGATGGGATCGTCGTTCGCTGGAGTTCCACTAAAGGGTCTTGTGGTGAAGACTTTCAGTTCTTCCACGGCGGGAAAGAGATCATCACACCACCCTCAACGGGATTCTTTCTTCACCCGCCAACGTCGCCGAACCTCGAATCCGACTTCCATACCATCCCACCACCCATATACATAGTTCATTATCACCCACCAGACTCCACATTGGATTGCAATTGGGAACAGGATAACCTGAACGATATCGGCCCTCTTGGGGAGGAAACCCACCTTTACCTCTCGCCGAAAAATATATCTGGGACTGGGCATCATAGCAAGGCGTATAAAGTCGAATGGGAGATTCCTAGGTCGACAATATTTCCTCCAACTGGCGAGGATGTGGAAGCCAAGAGGAAGAAAGGGCCTGTCCTGTGCCAGGAATGCGTTGTGGAGGATGCATTAAGGCAGCTGAAGGAGATGGGCGGCGGGAGCGATGGTGGGAAGGATAAGGGAGGGGTTCTTAGGAGGGTGGAGACGGGGGTCGATGTGGACGTTGGAAACTTGGTCGAGGAAGAGACTGGCACTCACGGGGGAGAAGACCATAAAGCAGACTCTAGGACTATAGCGCCCTCCCCATCCTACTCCCATGAATATACGGGTTCGCTCCGGCTCATTCTCAGCACCATGAAGTACCAACACCCGCTTCGACCCACCTGTTCCCATTTATCACCCCTCCAGCAATACACCAACTCACCATCCCAATGTACGCCTCCAACGACGAAGGTCAACGTGCTTGCCAAACTTAGCATGTCAGACCATACGAGGCATCTTCGGAGGGAGGCCGGCTGTTATGAGCGGTTCTACCATGTGGGAGGCGCGACTGGAGGTGATGGCGATCAAGGAGGCCTAGGGATGTGGGGGCATTGGGACTTGACGGTACATGAGGGTGTTGATGTGGTCAAGACTTAGAGAATGCGGATCCAGCCGATGAGGATGCAGAGGCTCAAACCAGGGAAGGATCGAACGAGGCCAAGCTTGGCGGAGAGAATGACGAAGGTTCACAGATATCTCAGCTGGAGAATGCGACCGGAGATATCCAAATCGGAGCAATTGTACCGAGGTATTATGGTTCCTGGGTGCATGACGAAGAATGCCCATGTGGGGGACACGATCTCATCAACAGGGGGTATTTCAGTGATATCCTACTCATGGAAGACTGCGGGGAACCGGTAGAAGGTAAGACGCTCACGTCTGAGGAGATGTAAGTCTGAATTTGTTCATTACTGTAGACTCGCTAACATCTTTTGGTAACAGCGATGAGATTTCCTCTCTATTCAGACGATTCCATTCGTTGGGATGGACTCATGGTTCTCCTTACGCGCGGAACATCGTCTGGCAATTTGGGCCTATAAACCGACCTATTGAAGATCGCAAGAGAGACAAGCTCAATCGAAAGTTATCCTTCAGGTTGATAGACTTCGGGCGGTCGGCGTATCATGAGGGCATTCATGTGGACGAGGAAGTCAACGATACTACGATGGTTTCGGCTAGGAATTTGAAACGAAAGAGGTGGGAGAGTGAGTGCGAGGAGGAGGATAGGCTTGTCAAGAAGGAGTTCGAGAACACCAATGGTTCAATCCGTGCCTTGGTCGGTCGCTGACAAGGAAAGCCTACGTACGGTATTTGATAAGAAGACCTTGTTCAAATCTATGGTCCATACGTATTCGAGATTCCTTTCTCTGATGTATAATCCGAGCTGGTGGGCATTGGTCAGATGTCATGCGAGCGATTTCTCCTTATATGCAGTTTCGATGCAACCCGGAAAAGGAAGTTCTCTCAATACAGTTCTTCAGATAAGCAGAAGCATCCATGAAGGCACCTAACAGTCGACCTTTATCTCTTCGTCGTAAAACCTCTCAACACCATGAAGGCAGAACATTCCAGCTCTGCTCGAATCCCAGAACTCGTGGACGAAGCCATTGGATGCATCTTCGACTACATTATCCCACAGGAATTCCTCAAAAACGATCCTGCCACAGCGACGCTCAAAACGAGCTGTCTCGTCTCCCATCGATTCGTGTATTATGGGCATCGTGGGCTATATCGAGAAGTACATCTCTCTGGAGCCCGTCGTGTCCGTCATTATCTCGACCTCTGCCAGAGGTATACCGACATGCCGAGCCATATCAAGTGGGTCAGCGTAGGATCAGCGGGAGAGGAATGGGACGAGGATGGGGAAACCAACCCACTTGCAGCCATGCTTGACATTTTGACCTCTCATGGTGCCGTCTCCCGAGTCCGGCTATTTTTCCAATATCCGTGGGACCAATGGAAGCCAATCGCACAATCGCTCTGGTTCATTTCCTATTGGCAGGACCATTTGATGTTGTAGAGATTGCGAAGGCATGCGAATGCTTTCCATTTAGTTATTTACCCCTTCCTTGGATGTCCAAACGGATTATGGTCCACGGCTTAGCCAGAAAGGGGGGTATTTTTTCCTCCGCTTGCTCCGCTCCAGGCATAAGCGAGGAGATCGTAGAAGCGTGTCGCCTTCCCGGGGAGCGACGTCTGACTCCTTTCAATGCTCCTTTGGAGTCGCTATGGCTTGAGGCGGACCTCTTCTACGATATCGGCAGCTGTTTGATCTTCCCCACCTTCCAAGGGTTCCGGGAGCTTCATCTTGCTCACGTTTTCGACACCACATTTCCGGCCGTCGTGGGCATACTCTCAGCTTCTTCCGAAACCTTGGAACATCTCAGTTTCTTTGCACTACGGGCCCCTACTTGCAACTTCCCATGTGAGCTTTACCTACATATCGTTCCATTGACCCGTATTGACTCTTTTGGTTGAGATCTCTCCCAGATGACGAGCATCGCTTTCCCAAGGCTGCACACATTGTCTATCACCACCACCATCGAGCCCGACGATGGGACTCTCAAGTCAATGGCGTGGTATTTTCTCCACGCTAGGCGCAACAAAGAGTTTCGGGTTCAGAAGTTGAACCTGATCTTCTTCGACCTGGTTGAAAATCCTCTAAATCCAGTTACCATGTTGAACTCACCCATTCGCAACTTTCAAATCATCCAGAACACCTTCCGGGCCTTCGAGTTCTTCAAGTTCGATAGTATTCTGAAGGACTTGCTCCGGCCCGAAGGCAGGATTTCTATTTGGTTCCTGCTCACGGGGATACCAATGCATACCGAGCGAATGCTTATCAGGCAAGCGGTTCAGAAGTCACTTCCCGGGCTTTGCGAGGCGAAGAAGATTGAAAGAGGGTTAGGAGGGACAGAAGGACACCTGAGATTGTGGGATGCCCTCTCGTTATCTCCCTGGTAGCCATTCATTTCTCGGTATATGGTCGCCGAACAGCAAGTGCCACCCCCTGAAGATTTAAAACGCTGGTGCCCAGATCTATTCGAGGATTAGGTCTATTACGAATGCAATGTAGTACGACAATGGATTGAGGTAAAGTCCATCATTGCCCGAAGTAGTAGAAGACCGTAAGACTACAGAGAATCAATACCCTTCCTTACATCTCGATTCTCCATCCCACATCTCCCAATTACGGAGCCATAATGCCCTGCAATGCCCTTGCTCCTGCACAACCCGAAAACGCAGCCCAACACCCATGGCCCGAATCTTCACGTCCATCTGTCCAGCCCCGGGACGACGCTCTCATCCTTGACTCCGACACCTTCCCCCTGCGCTCTGACACACATTCCGCCTCCAGACCACCTGATCCCAAAGAAAATGCGATTTATCAACTTTCGCGTAGGCGCAGGGATCGTCGATGTGCAAGTTGAGGGCCAGAAGCAGTTTTGGGTCGAAAAGTCCGGACCTCTCGTTAGATTCCCACAGCTACGTCTCTCCCTGGTGTAACCAAGAATTGGTTGGTCCTGGTTTCGCAACCCCCACTCCTCGATGGTGCTGTGGCTGTCGACCCTCCTCATCCTCGTCTTCTCCTCTTTAAGTCGCTGCTCCGTCGTGACTTCCCGTCCCCCCAGGCTTGTGAACCTGCTTGGGAGTGGACATGAATCCATTCACTAATGCCTAGTGAAGATTTCTCGAAGTAGACGCGACAAGAAGGGAGAGGGTGAGAATGCCAAAGTCGAAGGTGGTGTAGTGGATGAGGAAGGCGATGGTGGCATCTGGGAGAAACCATGATATATGTTCATGCGACGAGGGCAGTGTCGACGTCGATGTTGAAGAAATCCAGTCATTGCTCCCCAAAACCGGTCCTCCTTGGCATCTTCCTCGTTTGACGTGAGACCCAAGCCCAGAACGCAGCCCGTGGACTCCAGCTCGCCATTCTCCTAAACACCGTCGTTGGTACTAGTTTTCGGTTTCTCCATCTCTCGACCCACACCCCAAGTCGTCTGTGGCAGGAAGCCCAATATCGGTGCCGCGGGGCTTGGTACGTGGGCAGGGGGGCAGGAGCAGAATCAGGAAGGGGAGACGAAGAGGTTGAGGGGAGAGGTGCAGAAGTTGGTTATGATGGAACAGGAACCGTACAGCAGGAGGGAGGGATGTCCGACGATGAATTCACTCCCATTATTACGTCCAGAATTCGGGGGTCTGGGTCTAAGGACCTGGGACAAACCAGAGCTTGGAGGTGCGGAAGACGAAGAGGCAAAGGGAGCAAAGGGTATAAGACGGGCGTCTTCTGTGCGCAGTTGTCGTATGGATTGAATCAGGTTGGATGGAGAGGGGTCATAGGGTCGTCTCGCCAACTCTGCAGGCTGAACTTGACGCAGAGGCTCGGAGGTGTTGGATGGGATCTGGTTCTGGTCGTTGTTGCCGTGCTGATGTTGGCGGTACAGTGAAGAAGATGGAAGTCCTCCAGGCGCTATGACAGTCCTCCAGGCGCTATGACACGATAGCCGTCGTCTGACCGCACGCCTCTCCCTCCTGGGCCCTCCTCCTCATCTCCTCCGGCGCTCCCAACTGCACCACACGAGGCTCGTATACCCAGCCTCGACCCAAACACATTCGTCGTGTTTGTCGTGGCCGTCCTCCTTCTTCATCGAATACGACCTGGCAGCTTGCATATGGTCTCTCCGCCTTCCTCTCGCCACCTTTCCTCTCCCGCCCACCTGCGCCCCTACTTTCCCAGCTCGAGCATGTACGAAATCACGACCAAAACTACCAGGACCCATGGCAGCTGGTACTACCCATCGCCTAGGGTATACGTCCGACCAAGCTGCAGTACCCACAGCTCCATTGTTTCGGGTTTTGAGTGTGTGGGTGCGGGTTGGGGTAGACGTCGGGTCTGTTGGGCCAGTAGGCAGGCGGTGGTTAAGGGTAAACGGCGCAGAGAGGTGCAAATGTCGGGAGTCTTCATCGATGCCATGCTCTATGACACGGGAAGCATGCTGGTTGCTGATAGAGGATGTAGTCGTCGCCGTTCTTCTTCTTCTTCTCCTCCTCTCTCGCCCCAATAATCCCTCGTTTTTGTTTTCCTTGCTCCACCGGAATCCTCCTCCTTCGAGTGACTCGCACTATGTCCGAACCAGATTCATCCACAGCGTAGGAAATCTGATGTGCTAGCAGGTGGACGAGGTGTGCAGGTGGCCCATAACTGCCAGCTTCGGGTTCGTGCCTGGAGGAGAGACGTCGGGCAAGGGATTTGTGGAAGTTGGCCCGTGCTGGCTGATAACGAGAGGGAGACGGCGCTGTCATGGATGAGGTGAAGACAATATGACTAACTGTGACGAGGAGAGCAGAGGAAGGGCCGTGAATGACGGGATAGGCGTGCGTAGGGAGGAACATTGGTGTAGCGGAGATTCGCCCAGGGACAGGCCGGGAGATGGGTCAGGCTACTCCTCATCTGAAGTAGGTTTTGATGAAGGTGCTGATATGGTGACGTCCAAGAAACCCAGCCATGGGTCTCCCGCCCGCCGTCGTGCACTGGGAAGTTCGGAACCAGAAAGGCAGTAAACCCCGTCTGAGGAGTGATGTATACCGTCCATAAAAGAACACATCCGAGGATCTTGTGCAGTTTGGTGTCGGGGTTGATGCCGACACCGATGTTTCTGGGCGACGGTTGGGATGCTGCCACCCCTGCACCATCTTCCACTTTTCGCGCTCTGGGTGGGGATTGCTTGACCAAAGTGGTCATAGGACGAGGACCTGACAAAGACGTCGCATATATGGGGCACTATGCATATGAACCAGAGCAGAGGTGAGGTGTGCGTATTGGAACGACGGAAGGGTATGGAAGAGCGTTTCGGTACTGCAAAGAGTGGATTAGAAAACGGACTTGTTTAGGGAGTAAAAAAAATAACAAACCAGGGCGCAGAGTTTCCAAGGGATCCTAACGAGCCCGGACACGTTCTCCCTGCCAAGCTGTGTGCGGGTCCACTGGTTTTCGCAGACGTTTCCCAATGTTGTACGATTTAACGTATCATACTATTCAGATGGTGCATGATGAAACAAGCGAGGAGAAGGTTTCATATAGAGATACGTTCTCCAGAGAGCTAAGAGATACGGAGATTTGAAGAACAAGAAATTCGAATTTGAAGCGATGGTGGTGGTCAGGACTCAGGAATGACGAAGCTGCGAAATTTGGAAGCTTGAATACGCCGCTTATCTCAGCGCCATTCTGGCGGTCCGAGGATGCCGGTTTTGGAAGAGAACCCGGACTCAGCTGAGCGCCCATCAAGCGCCCAAGGGCTGGGCTCCAAACTCAAAGCGAGCGAGCTGAAATTAAAAGAGGTGAGGAGAGGGAATGCGGGGACCTATCTAAAAATAGAATCCGGAACCTGCCGTCTGCCCTATCAACAGTGGCCATGCACCGACTTTTCGGGGGTCAATCCCTGGCGCATTATGGGTGCCATTCGATGCGTATCGATGTATTCCATATATATGGCAGGCTAAATAGCTATAAATACCTCTGGTGTGCACGAGAAATGTGAATAAGGTCGAAAAACTGCCACTTTAGAATTTTTGATGGCACCATAATCTCCACCTAGAGAGCATATAAGGAGGGGTTTCGACTACTTATTGGTGTGAGATATAAAGTATAGCATGTGACTACCTATATTACCAGTTTTGAAGGCGTGCGCAAGAGCTGTATTTGAGAAAACACTCGCCAGAAGGGCGAAATCAGCGTTGTGCCGCGACTCAGAAGCACTGCCACAAGCGAAGGCGGTTTATGGCGGTTTATACGTTCTGAACGTTATTATGGCAAAAAAACGTTCGTGAAACAATTGAATGTATGATGTATATATCATCCTACATACATACAAAGTAGCTCGTATTGAAATATTGAAGCAAAACGACCCCGATCGTGTTATATTGTCCAATTTCCCTCCAGCTCGGCTAAAAGTGTACAAATCAGCCGTAATGGCCATTTCATGCATCATCGACTTCGGAAGCATCCCAGCACATAATGTTGCCTCCCCAACACATTGGCCGTCACACCATGCAAGGAACCCATCAGTTCAGCAAGCCTCGGCACAAACTGCCGACATCAATTTAGACCATTGTCCCAGTCGGCGACCATAGTCCGAAGGATACCTTCCAAAAGGGATTACTCAATGGCGGTCTATAACAAAATGTCGTCACCTTTGGTAACTGGGGCTTTAAAGTGCCAACCACAGCCGATATTCCCATCATGTCCGTCTACGCTGCTGACCGCAAAGCCATTGTTGCCAACATCAATACCAGCAACGCGAACAATGTGAGAGCCCCTTCAGCCTACTATACCCCCGACGAGCCCGCGTTCGCGTCCTCTACATTATCACCCCTTTCACCGACATTCCCCGACGAATCATCGGTGTACTTCAAGGACTCGGCAGCTTTGAATCAGGTGACTGATCCCCCATCATTTGCCTGCCGGCCCGGTGGATTGGCGCCGATTCTCGACCCAAAACCCTTTGAAACTATGAGGAGGTTTGGGGGTACAACGGGTATTCTCAGAGGACCTGGGACGGACAAACATAATATTTTCTTAGAGAAGAGCCCTGACATTTATTCGCGGGACCTGCGAAGGAGGGGCTGCTTTGGAAACTGCGGCTGTGGCTGCGGGAGGACGGGCGACGGTTCCAAAATGGGCTCCAGCGAAAGATCTACAACGCGTCCGGAACGCGTATATCTTCCCCCAGATATCGAATCATTGGAGGATTCTATTTCTCACAAGATTCCCGATATACACACCCACGATGGGGCGGCTACGGTATATGGAGGAGAATTTACAACTGCTGGTCGGGACGTACACTATCACATATGTACGCTTCTCTACTCCATCCTCTTCATTGCAAGCTTACACATGGTATTAGATATTGCGCCAGACAATACTTCTCCAAACCAGAGCCGACCGCACAGATCTCGTGCACACCATAACCAACCTCACGAACCATCGAACCCCCATCTCTACGGCTACGGCCGCCCCCATTCCTCTCACAATCATTGTGCACAATGTTCGACTCCGTCAGAGTACACGGGTCCCGGTTCTCCTCCTTCGTGGCTGACCCGCCTTCGTTCTATCTTGCCCTCATTCTACCAACAGCCTCCATCGCCACCTCGAGTTTCTTGGACGTTCGTCATGCTCGCAGGCTGGATACCACTCGTGCCCGTGTGGTGGTACTGGCCGGTTAACTGGTCGCGGCCATTGTTACGATACTAACCTGCACTTCACATTGGCTTTCCAGCACTCTCGGTGATTCTTTCAGTCTTGGTTATCTTCGCACTTCGGCTATCCCCCCGCCCTCGATTGCGCTCGCTTCTTAGATAGATTTTCCTTTCGGCGTACGTCGCAGCCCGAGTAGATTTTGCCACACATCATTGTAAGATTATATCAGCAACTTGAATGGTGGCATATGGGCTTCGAAGAGGTTCACCCTTGTACGTGAGAGCCGCCAAAGTCGTGGGCTTGTGGATCTGGGCGTATCTTTCTTCGTTAAAGGGTTCAAGCAAGTTTTAGGAGACTTCCGGAACGTGCACGTGGGATCAGACGCACCAGAAAGTCTCACTGCTGTCCGTTCAAAGGAAACCTCACAAACTGTATTGAATAGGAAGGTTTTGCTCAATTGTATGATGCATTAGCATTCGATCCTCCTTTCTCTGTCATATTTCGAAGTATTAATCGAGCTGGTGGTCATTGGACGGATGTCAGGCAAGCGATTTCTCCTTATCTACAGTTTCGATGCAAACCAGAAAAGGAAGTTCCTTCGGTACAATCCTTCAGATAAGCAGAGCAAGCATGAAGACACATCACAATCGACATCCATCTCCCCGCTATCAAGCCTATAATACCATGAAGACAGTTAATTCTAGCTCCACTCGAATCCCATACCTCGCAGAGGAAGTCATTGGATGCATATTCGCCCACATTATCCCACAAGAATTCCTGAAAGATGATCCTGCCCGAGAGGTGCTCAAGGCCAGCCGCCTCGTCTCTCGTCGATTCGCTTACTACGTCGTGGGCTGTACCGAGACATTGACCTGTCCGGTTCAGGAACTCATCGCGTTTGTCATTATCTCAACCTCTGCCAGAGATATGCCGACATGCCAAGCCATATCAAGGGCATCATCATAGGATCAGACGGAGGAGAAGAATGGAATAAGGACGCAGGAGCCAAGCCACTTGCAGCACCGCTCGACATCTTGAGCTCTCGCGGCACAGTTTCCAGATTCCGGATCATCTTTGAATGTCCGTGGGACGAATGGAAGCCAGTCGTACAAACTGCTCTCATTCGATTTCTATTGGCGCGCCCACTTGACGCTATCGAGCTCATGAAGCCATGTTTATGCTTTCCGTTTAGCCATTTACCCCTCCCTTGGATGTCTAAACGAGTATTAGTGCATGCATTAGCGAGGAAAGGGGGTGTTTTCGCCTCTTCTTGCTCCAGTACAGGCATCAGTAACGAGGTAGTAGAAGCATGCCGCCTTTCTGAGGGGCGAGGTTTGACTGGTTTCAATTCCCGTTTGGAGTCTCTATGGGTGCAGGCAGACGGCTTCTATAATATTGGATCCTACTTAATCTTTCCTGCCTTTCAAGGGTTCGGGGAGCTTCAACTTGCTAATATCTACGAAGTCACATTTCCACTTGTCGTGGACTTACTCTCAGCAACTGCTGAAACCTTGGAACATCTCAGTTTCTTCACTCTTCGCGCTCCCAGCTGTAACTCTCCATGTGAGCTCGATTTGCTGGTTATATATATTACTATCGGACCATATACTGATTCTGGTGCTAAAGACCTCTCTCGCATTGCGAGTACTACCTTCCCAAAACTGCACACGCTATCTATCACTGCCAACATTGAGCCTGACGATGGGCCTCTCAAGTCAACGGCGTGGTTCCTTCTCCACGCGAGACGTAACAAAGAGTTCCGGCTTCATAAGTTGAATCTGATATTCCTCGACCTTGTGCCAAACACGCCAGGAATCCTAATGGCCTCGCCCATCCGTAACCTCCAAATCATCCAAAATGTCTTCCAGGCATTTGATCTCTTCAAGCTCGATGAAGTGCTCAAGGACTTACTTTGACCCGAAGGGCAAGTTTCTCTCTGGTTCTTGCTCGCCGGGGTGCCGATGCACATGGAGCGAATGCATATCAAACAGGGAATTCAAAAGTCACTTCCTAAGCTTTATGGGGCGAAGAGGGTTGTAAGAACCGTAGGAGGGTGCGAAGAGCACATGCGGTTATGGGATGCGCTCTCGATCTCTCCGATGAGCCCATTCGTGTCCAAGTATATGGCTGCCGAGGAGCGAGTGCTGGCTTCAGAGGATTTAGAGGACTTAAAGAATTGGTTCCCTGCTATGTTCGAGGATTAAGTGGATCATCCTGTACGCAGAATACAATGCATTGCTGTGATAGATCGAATACATCCCATCGAGTATACTCAGAACAAGAATATCCAGAAAACCACTACATGTGGGCCTCGTAGTGTTCCCATCCCCCGTCCGATGTACCCAATGAACGACATAGCACTCCTCGCCGAAGCTTTAACGATCACGATATACAGGGTATTGTAGGGAGAGGAATCTGAAATAACAATGTACAGGGAACAATTCTATAAACTCGACTTCCTCCTATGATCGAGAGATATAGGACAAAGTAGCAGAACATTCACAAGCACGAGAGCAAGGGGAAGAGGGGATGTGCATGCATCAGAGCGGAAATGACTACCAAGGCGGCAGGATCAGGCGTCGATAACGGTATTCCTGTAAGCAGATTGGCGGCGTGATGCGGATTCACCAAATCCCAGTCGTCAATGCTGAATGACATCCTGGTCTTGACGAACCGATTGTGGGAAGACCCTCAGAGGGAGTGCAGAGAGCGGAGAAGGGAACGTTGAGGGAAAGAAAGGGGCTATCTTCGTACGAATATCCTCTATTGTTGAAGTGGAGGTTGTGAAATCTGCAGGTCAAAATGGAGGTCCGGGTTGAGACCAAATGTCGGTCTGGATGGTCCCATCCCAATAATCCGTCCTCAGTTGACCCTCCTCTCTCCCTCTCCGTCACTTCATTTCCGTGGTTCCCAAGTGCGTTAGGGACGGCGAACATGCTGAAGAACGTGTTCCTGGAAGAGCTAGTAGCTGGTGCTTCTTGCTGTAACCCTCGACCTCCCCACTCTCGTCTTCTCCTCCTTAAGTCGCTGCTCCGCCATCCCGACTTCCCGTACCACGACTGTCGTGAAGTCCAGTAGAGTGGATGTGGATGTGTTCACCGAGGCACATTGGGTTCTCCTCGAGCTGTATGGTGATAGTAAAGGGGAGGGAAAACATGACGAGGTCGAGGTGAGGAGGCGAGTGAGGAGGATAACGCTGGCATGCTGAGGCAGCCAAGCTGTAGGAGGCGAATCCAACGTCTCCTAGTTCAGGTTACGAGGACCATGTGACGAGGGCGGTGTCGAGGCCGATATTGAAGAAATCCGGTCTGTGCTCCCCAGTGCTCCCCTGGGTGCCACCTTTCGCATTTATGACGGAAAACGCGGCATGTAGGTTCCAGCCCCCGGTCACAGTTGATAGCGGTGCGGGAGTTATGCCTCGTCAACATGTTCCACGACCCTTCCCTTGCATTCCTCGAATGCATGCAGGTTATGGCGTGCTTTTGGTTTTTCAGTTTCGTTTGCCAGTCGGGTGAGGGAGGAAGGGAAGGTGGGACGGGAAACGAGGGTAGATAAAGAGCCGAGATGAGAAGGTTCCAATAGAACAGGAACAGTAGGAGCGCGATTCCATGAGGATAGGTTTGCTCCTGCAGTGAGCGCGGTCGTCGTAGAAGCGTAGAAGTTGAACGTGATACGGACGGCTCGCAGTGTGGTCTAGTCAACTCTGCAGCTGAACTTGAGGCAGAGGTTCGGAGGCGTTGGATGTGTTCGGGTTCTGGTCGTTGTTGTTGTACCGATATTGGCGGTACGGCGAAGAAGATGAAGTCCTCGAAACCCCTCCTCATCTCCTCCATCTTTCCCAATTGCACCACGCCTACTAACGTGTCAGCCCCAAATCCAGACCCGAATACATCCGTCTTCGTCTTTGCCCTGTTTCATCCCTCGCCTCTCCACATCCATTTCGTTCATCTCGCTTTCCTGCCTTCTGCACTCCAAGCAAGCACCAGCAAAATCTCCAGGAACAACGACAGCTGGGCCCATCGATCCCGATATCCTAGGGTGTAGTCCGACCATCGCACATTGGTAACGGGTGGTTTTATGGGTGTAGGTGTGGGGAGAGGTGAGGTGAGGGTAGACATGAGCGTGGACGTGGAGATGGAGGAAGTCTTCGCCTAGAGGCCTGGCCAGCTCTCTCCAGATCCTCGGGTGGGCAATGACTACGAGCAACGGGAGGGTGGGTGCAGGAATCGGGCGTCGGGAGTCTTCATCATGATCCATGACAACGACGACTCCTCCTTTGCCCAAGCTGCTCTTGAATGTCATCGGAGACACGAGGCTGGAAAAGGATGTGGTCTTCCCTAGTCTTCTCCTCCTCCTGGTCGCAATCATCCTCGCCATCCTCTTTCCCTCCTTTCACCACCACCACCACCTCCGTCTTCGCGAAACTCTTGGCCGAGCCAGACCAAGATCGGGAGCATCCACTCCCTAGGACCATTCTTCGTGACAGCCTGGGTTCGACACTCGACGTGTAATCCACAACCCAACCGAATGACAGCCAGATGGCGTGTCTAGGCGTGGAGGGACGAAATCCCTTGCTTGTGTGGGATGATAGCGAGAGGGAGAGCGAGGTGAGAGCGAAGAAGCTGTCATGGATGAGGGGGCAACAATATGGATAACGATGGCGAGGAGAGTGGGGAGGACAGCGCCGGAAACAACGGCGGGGGGTAGTGGATTACGCGTGCGTGGTGAAAAATAAGGGGATGGCCCAGGGGATGCCGGGGGATGGGTCCAGCCGCTCTTCGTCCAAAGTAGGTGTCGGTGACGGCGCCGGTATGGGGACGTCTAAGAAGCCCAGCCATTGATCTCCTACACTCCCTCGCATATGGACAACGGCGGCAAGGCTCATACAAAGGGCGTTGCATGCACCCATGTAGGAATATCTTCGAGGAATCCGTGCAGTATGGTGTCGGCGTCGGCGTCGGTGTTGGTGGCTATGTTTCTGAGGAAAGTCAATCCAGAGGGATGTTCCCAATCCTGCATCACTTTTTCGCGTTCCAGATGGGTGTTACTTGACCAAATTGACCATAGTAGTCATCGGACGAACACTATGATCCCAGAGCAGAAAGGTGAGGTGTGTGGGTTGAAACAAGGGGTGCGCGAGGAAGAGCGTTTCGGGCCTCTACAGAGATTTGATTAGAAAACGGCCTTGTTTAGAAAAAAAGAGAAGAGAACGAACCAGAAGGCAGAGTCTTCAAGGGATGTAGATGAGCTCGGATGTGTTCTTCCTGCCAAGCTGGGTGTAGGCGACCAGTTTTCGCAGACGTTTCCGTATGTTGTACAATTTTATGTGTCCGACAATTCAGAGGGTGCATAGTAAAAGAAGCAAAGCAAAGGCTTCATGTAGGGATATGTTCTCCCGAGAGCTAAGAACATAGAGATGCAGAGCAAGAAACTCGAATTTGAAGCGATGGTGGTCAGGAAAGATGAATTTGCGAAAATCAGAAGCGCAAAAGGGTTGCTTACCTCATCATCATTCGGGCGGTCCGAGGATGCCGGGTAAGAGTGACCACTCGAGTGAAAACTGAGATTGAGGCCATCTTCGTGTCTTCCTCTTCCTCTAGTACAGCCTTTAGAGCAACTTTCTCGATGAATTCTCCACATGTTCACCAGGCATCGGGTGGATTACCGTCAAGTTCGGAAAACTGCGTACAGTAATCGAATAATGATCAACCGCCGTTGCTCCACCATGCACTTCCTGGAGGCCACTGGGGCGGCCGTTGAAATCAAGGGCAAGATATAATGCATAGGGACCAGGGGAGAACGTCTGGGGAACAGAAGCCCTGAGGAAGATCTATAGAATCTTCCAAGATCCTTCTATTGTGGACGAACAAAATGACCAAGAAAATGTCGGAATTAAGCCCATTTTAAGAAGGTCTCATCAATGATCGTAAGAACGGCAGGCAGTCATCCGCGGTAAGTTGAA
Organism: Clitopilus passeckerianus; assembly: GCA_944990035.1. Lineage (NCBI taxonomy): Eukaryota > Fungi > Basidiomycota > Agaricomycetes > Agaricales > Entolomataceae > Clitopilus > Clitopilus passeckerianus. The sequence goes on from CALYLX010000067.1 coordinate 133,160, forward strand.
ATCAGCGTCTATGGTAGAGGCTAGATACAAGCAGTAGCGGTATATATTGGCTATAGGGCACTGTAAAGACTTTGTATATTCGCTGGATCATCGTATAAATAGAACACTGGCCGGTAACTGCATAATAAAAGCCAAGGGCACGCCGATTCAAAATCTCAACCGTTAGAGACGAATTTGAGCCCGCCGTTATCTAGATTGTCTTTAACAACTCTGGGAAACTTTAATAAAGCCATCGCATAGCGCAATGTGCCTTCCAAAGTGTTCTACTCAGCCTCAAGACCATGAGGCGGGCTGCAGTGGAAGGCTGATGGCCGTGATGCCCACCTATCAAGACTGTGTGGGGTGTGTGTGTGGATAAACCATCATTCTTGTTGGAGCCCAGACTCAGTGATGCGCTGGAAGGCGAAAGACTGGTCAATGTTATCAAATTGCCAAAAGGGTCTAAAGGGCATGTTCTTTTGGGTGTACTATAGAAGGCTGTGCGTTCCCTATAATACCGATAGTGAAACCCGAAGCGAAATGTCCACTTCAGCTTTGGTTGCTGGGGCTTTGAAATGCCAACCAAAGACGATATTCCCATTACTCCCGTCGATGTTGCCGGCAGCGAAGCCAATGTTGGCAACAGCAATACCAGCAACATGAACCGCCCAAGTGGGCTCCTTTCCCCACTATCCACGCGAGCTCCTTCAGGCTCCTATGCCTCCGATCGTGACGCTGCATCCTCTATATTACCGCCCTCTTCACCGACGTTCTCGCAAAATTCATCGGGGCACTTCAATGACTCGGCGGCTTTGCATCAGGTGACTGATTCAGATCCCGTGTCGGTTGCCTTCCGGCCGTGTGCACTCGCGCAGATTCTCGATCCAAAACCCTTCGAGCCTACGAAGAGGTTTGGGGGCACAGCGGGTGTTCTCAAAGGACTTGGGACAGGCAAACAAAATATACTCTTAGAGAAGACCTCTGGCATTTATTCGCGGGACCCGCGAACAAGGCATTGCTTTGGAAACTGCTGCTGTGGCTGCAGGAGAACGGGCGACCATTCCGACATAGAATCTAGCGAAAGGTCTACAACGCGTCCGGGACGCGTATATCTTCCCCCAGATATCAAATCATTGGAAGATTCTATTTCTCACAATATTCCCGATATACACACCCACGATGGGGTAGCTACGGTATATGGAGGAGAATTTACAACTGCTGGTCGGGACGTACACTATCACATATGTACGTTTCTCTACTCCATCCTCTTCATCCCAAGATTACTCACGGTAACAGACATTACACCAGACAATATTTTTCCAGACCATTCCCGACCGTACACATCCCATTTGCACCACAACCAACCTTGCCAAGAACCCAAACGCTACCCCCCTTCGTCCCACAATTATTGTGCCCAATGTTCGACTCCGTCGGAGTACACGAGTCCTGGTTCTCCACCTTCGTGGCTAACCCGCCTTCATTCCATCGTGTCCTCGTTCTACCAAAGGCCTCCATCGCCGCCTCGAGTATCTTGGACGTTCGTCATGCTCGCAGGCTGGATACCACTCGTGCCTGTGTGGTGGTACTGGCCGCTCAGCCTTTCCTGGCCGCGGCCACACTAATAGGCTGCAGTTCAATTTGGATTTTAAGTGTTCCTGGTTATTCTTTCGGTCTTGGTTATCTTCGCACTTCGGCTATCCCCCCGCCCTCGATTGCGCTCGCTTCTTGGATAGATTTTCCTTTCTGCGTACGTAGCAGCCCGAGTAGATTTTGCCACATATCATTATAAGATTATATCAGCAATTTGAATGGGGGCATATGGGCTTCGAAGAGGTTCACCCTTGTACGTAGCTAGTGGTTATTGGACGGATGTCAGGCGAGCGATTTCTCCTTATATGCAATTTCGATGCAAACCGGAAAAGGAAGTTCCTTCATCACAATACTTCAGATCAGCAGAAGCAAGCATGAAGACACATCACAGTCGACATCCATCTCCCCGCTATCAAGCCTATAATAGCATGAAGATAGATAATTCTAGCTCCACTCGAACCCCATACCTCACAGAGGAAGTCATTGGATGCATATTCGACCACATTATCCCACAAGAATTCCTCAAAGACGATCCTGCCAGAGAGGCGCTCAAGACCAGCTGTCTCGTCTCTCGTCGATTCGCATACTACGGACGTCGTGGGCTGTACCGAGACATTGACCTGTCCGGCTCAGGAACTCATCGCGTTCGTCATTATCTCAACCTCTGCCAGAGATATGCCGACCGACATGCCAAGCCATATCAAGGGCATCATCATAGGATCAGACGGAGGAGAAGAATGGAATAAGGACGCAGGAGCCAAGCCACTTGCAGCACTGCTCGACATCTTGAGCTCTCGCGGCACAGTTTCCAGATTCCGGATCAGCTTTGAATGTCCGTGGGACGAACGGAAGCCAGTCGTACAAACTGCTCTCATTTGATTTCTATTGGCGCGCCCACTTGACACTATCGAGCTCACGAAGCCATGTTTATGCTTTCCGTTTAGCCATTTACCCCTCCCTTGGATGGCTAAACGAGTATTAGTGCATGCATTAGCGAGGAAAGGGGGTGTTTTCGCCTCTTCTTGCTCCGGTACAGGCATCAGTAACGAGGTAGTAGAAGCATGCCGCCTTTCTGAGGGGCGAGGTTTGACTGGTTTCAATTCCCGTTTGGAGTCTCTATGGTGCAGGCAGACGGCTTCTATACTATTGGATCCTACTTAATCTTTCCTGCCTTTCCACTTGTCGTGGACTTACTCTCAGCAACTGCTGAAACCTTGGAACATCTCAGTTTCTTCACTCTTCGCGCTCCCAGCTGTAACTCTCCATGTGAGCTCGATTTGCTGGTTATATATATTACTATCGGACCATATACTGATTCTGGTGCTAAAGACCTCTCTCGCATTGCGAGTACTACCTTCCCAAAACTGCACACGCTATCTATCACTGCCAACATTGAGCCCGACGATGGACCCCTCAAGTCAATGGCGTGGTTCCTCCTCCACGCGAGACGTAACAAAGAGTTCCGGCTTCATAAGTTGAATCTGATATTCCTCGACCTTGTGCCAAACACGCCAGCAATCCTGATGACCTCGCCCATCCGTAACCTCCAAATCATCCAAAATGTCTTCCAGGCATTTGATCTCTTCAAGCTCGATGAAGTGCTCAAGGACTTACTTTGACCCGAAGGGCAAGTTTCTCTCTGGTTCTTGCTCGCCGGGGTGCCGATGCACATGGAGCGAATGCATATCAAACAGGGAATTCAAAGGTCGCTTCCTAATCTTTATGGGGCGAAGAGGGTTGTAAGAACCGTAGGAGGGTGCGAAGAGCACATGCGGTTATGGGATGCACTCTCGATCTCTCCGATGAGCCCATTCGTGTCCAAGTATAAGGCTGCCGAGGAGCGAGTGCTGGCTTCAGAGGATTTAGAGGACTTAAAGAATTGGTTCCCTGCTATGTTCGAGGATTAAGTGGATCATCCTGTACGCAGAATACAATGCATTGCTATGATAGATCAAATACATCCCGTCGAGTATACTCAGAACAAAAAATATCTAGAAAACCATTAAATGTGGGCCTCGTAATGTTCCCCTCCCGTCCGATGTACCCAATGAACGACATAGCATTCCTCGCCGAAGCTTTAACGATCCTGTATTGTAGGGAGATGAATATGAAAGAACAATGGATAGGGAACAATTCTATAAACTTGACTTCCTCCTATGATCGAGAGATATAGGACCAAGTAGCGGAACATTCACAAGCACGAGAGCAAGGGGATGTGCATGCATCAGAGCGGAAGTGACTACCAAGGCGGCAGGATCGGGCGCCGATAACGGTATTCCTGAGAAGCAGGTTGGCGGCGTGATGCGGATTCGCCAAATCCCAGTCGTCAATGCTGAATGACATCCTGGTCTTGACGGGCCGATTGTGGGAAGACCCTTGGAGGGAGTGCAGAGAGCGAAGACGGGAACGGTGAGGGGAGGGAAGAGGCTATCTTCGTACGAATATCCTCTATTGTTGAAGTGGAGGTTGTGAGATCTGCAGGTCAAAATGGAGGTCCGGGTTGAGACCAAATGTCGGTCTGGATGGTCCCATCCCAATAATCCGTCCTCAGTTGACCCTCCTCTCTCCCTCTCCGTCACTTCATTTCCACGGTTCCCAAGTGCGTTAGTGACGATGAACATCCTGAAGAATACGTTCCCGGAAGAGCTGGTATAGCTGCTGCTCTTCTTGCTGTAACCCTCGTCTTCTCCTTGACCTGCTGCTCCGCCGTCCCAGCTTCCCGCACCACGACTGTTGTGAAGTCATGTGGATGTGGATGTGGGTGCGTTCACCAAGGCGTATTGTGATTTCCTCAAGGCGGATGGTCCGGGTGTAACAAAGGTAAGAGGAGATGACGACAGGGCGAAGTCAAGAGGTGCATGAGGAAGGCGACGATGGCTGCTGAGATAACGAAGCCGTAGGAGGAGGATCCAGTTACTCCTGGTTCAAGGTACGATATCCATGTGACGAGGACCATCTGAATGCCGGTATTGATATTGAAGCTCCTTCTTCCCCGACGCTGCAGCCTTGCATTCCTCCTATGCAGGATCTGGTATGTTTTCGGTTTCTCAATTTCTCGACCCATTCTCCAGGTTGTATAGGGCGGGAGCCTGAAAACGGTTCTAGGGTTTGCCAGTCAGGTGAGGGAGGAGGAGAAGGCGGGACGGGAAACGAGGTGGAGGGACGTGAAAACTGGTAGGTTCCAATGGAACGGGAACAGTAGGAACATGATCCCACGAGGATTGGTTTGCTCGTGCAGCGAGGGCGGTCGTTATACAAGTGTAGAAGCTGAACATGGCTGGGTCATGGGCCGGCCCGTCATCTCTGCAGGTTAAACTTGAGGCAGAGGTTGGGAGGCGTTGGATGTGTTCGGGTTCCGGTCGTTGTTGTTGTACCGATATTGGCGGTACGGCGAAGAAGACGAAGTCCTCGAAACCCCTCCTCATCTCCCCCATCTTTCCCAATTGCACCACGCCTACTAACGCGTCTAGCCCCGAATCCAGTTCTTTGCCTTGTTTCATCCCTCGCCCTTCTACACCGGTATCCAGCCCGTCTTCGTGACTTCCGCATTCCAAGCGAGCACCAGCGAAACCTCCGGGATTGGCGACATCTGGGACCACCCATCCAGATTTCCTAGGGTATACGTCCGATTGTGGTGCACGGTAATGATGGGTGTGGGTGTGGGTGAGGCTAAACCTGAACCTTGACGTGGAGATGAAGTGGCCAGGTCTCTCCAGATCCTCGGGAGGGTGGGTGCAGGAATCGGGCGTCGGGAGTCTTCATCATGATCCATGACAACGACGACTCCTCCTTTGCCCAAGCTGCTCTTGAATGTCATCGGAGACACGAGGCTGGAAAAGGATGTGGTCTTCCCTAGTCTTCTCCTCCTCCTGGTCGCAATCATCCTCGCCATCCTCTTTCCCTCCTTTCACCACCACCACCACCTCCGTCTTCGCGAAACTCTTGGCCGAGCCAGACCAAGATCGGGAGCATCCACTCCCTAGGACCATTCTTCGTGACAGCCTGGGTTCGACGCTCGACGTGTGACCCACAACCCCACCCCATGACAGCAAGATGTCGTGTCTAGGCGTGGAGGGACGAAATCCCTTGCTTGTGTGGGATGATAGCGAGAGGGAGAGCGAGGTGAGAGCGAAGAAGCTGTCATGGATGAGGGGGCGACAATATGGATAACGACGACGAGGAGAGTGGGGAGGACAGCGCCGGAAACAACGGCGGGGAGTAGTGGGTTACGCGTGCGTGGTGAAAAACAAGGGGATGGCCCAGGGGATGCCGGGGGATGGGTCCAGCCGCTCTTCGTCCCAAGTAGGTTTTGATGAAGGTGCTGATATGGTGGCGGCCAGGAAGCCCAGACATGCGTCTCCTGCACTCCCTCGCATACGGGCAACGGCAGCAAGGTCCATCCAAAGGGGGTTGCGTGCATCCATACAGGAATAACTTTGAGCAATCTGTGCAGTATGGTGTCGGCGTCGATGTCGACGTTTCTGAGCCACGTTGATCCAGAGGGATGCTCCTACTCCTGCAAAATCTTCCAATTTTGCGCGTTCCTGAAGGGAGCTGCTTGACCAAATCGACTACAGTGGTCATCGGACGAGCACTATGATCCCGGAGCGGAAGATGGGGTGTGGGTTGAAACAACGGATGGCAGAGTAAGAGCATTTCAGTACTATAAAGAGGATTGATTAGAAAGCGAGCTCGTTTGGGAAGTCAGAGCAGAGAACGAACCAGAACGCGGAGTCTTCAAGGGATGTAGATGAGCTCGGATGTGTTCTTCCTGCCAAGCTGGGTGTGGGTCGACCAGTTTTCGCAGACGTTTCCGTATGTTGTACAATTTTATGTGTCCGACAATTCAGAGGGTGCAGAGTAAAAGAAGCGAAGTAAAGGCTTCATATAGGGATATGTTCTCCAGAGAGCTAAGAACATAGAGATGCAGCACAAGAATCTCGAATTTGAAGCGATGGTTGGTCAGGAAAGACGAATTTGCGAAATTCGGAAGCTCGAAAGGGCTGCTTACCTCATCATCATTCGAGCGGTCCGAGGATGCCGGGTGAGAGTGACGACTCGAGTATGAAAACTGAGATTGAGGCAGCCTTTAGAGCACCTTTCTCGATGAATTCTCCACATGTTCACCAGGCATCGGGTGGATTACCGTCAAGTTCGGAAAACTGCGTACAGTAATCGAATAATGATCAACCGCGGTTGCTCCACCGTGCACTTCCTGGAGGCCACTGGGGCGGCCGTTGAAATCAAGGGCAAGATATAATGCATAGGGGCCAGGGGAGAACGTCTGGGGAACAGAAGCCCTGAGGAAGATCTATAGAATCTTCCAAGATCCTTCTATTGTGGACGAACAAAATGACCAAGAAAATGTCGGAATTAAGCCCATTTTAAGAAGGTCTCATCAATGATCGTAAGAGCGGCAGGCAGTCATCCGCGGTAAGTTGAAATCAGCGTCTATGGTAGAGGCTAGATACAAGCAGTAGCGGTATATATTGGCTATAGGGCACTGTAAAGACTTTGTATATTCGCTGGATCATCGTATAAATAGAACACTGGCCGGTAACTGCATAATAAAAGCCAAGGGCACGCCGATTCAAAATCTCAACCGTTAGAGACGAATTTGAGCCCGCCGTTATCTAGATTGTCTTTAACAACTCTGGGAAACTTTAATAAAGCCATCGCATAGCGCAATGTGCCTTCCAAAGTGTTCTACTCAGCCTCAAGACCATGAGGCGGGCTGCAGTGGAAGGCTGATGGCCGTGATGCCCACCCATCAAGGCTATGTGTGGTGTGTGTGTGTGTGTGTGTAAACCATCATTCTTGTTGAAGCCCATACTCAGTGATGCGCTGGAAGGCGACGAAAGAATAGTCGAATTTTATGGCGATCAAATTGCCAAAAGGGTCTAAAGGGCATGTTCTGTCAGACATACAATAGAAGGCTGTGCGTTCCCTATAATTCCGATAGTGAAAACCGAAGCGAAATGTCCACTTCAGCTTTGGTTGCTGGGGCTTTGAAATGCCAACCAAAGACGATATTCCCATTACTCCCGTCGATGTTGCCGGCAGTGAAGCCAATGTTGGCAACAGCAATACCAGCAACATGAACCGCCCAAGTGGGCTCCTTTCCCCACTATCCACGCGAGCTCCTTCGGTCTCCTATGCCTCCAATGACGCTACATCCTCTATATTACCACCCTCTTCACCGACGTTCTCGCACAATTCATCGCTGCACTCCAATGACTCGGCGGCTTTGCATCAGGTGACTGATTCAGATAACGTGTCGGTTGCCTGCCGGCCGTGTGGACTCGCGCAGATTCTCGATCCAAAACCCTTCGAGCCTACGAAGAGGTTTGGGGGTACAGCGGGTGTTCTCAGAGGACTTGGGCCAGGAAAACAAAATATTTTCTTAGAGAAGACCTCTGACATTTATTCGCGGGACCCGCGAACGAGGCATTGCTTTGGAAACTGCCGCTGTGGCTGCAGGAGAACGGGCCACCATTCCGACATAGAATCCGGCGACAGAACTACGACGCAACAGGAAGGTTCTCATCTATCTGGTAACCGTGCTGGCCGGAAACGCGTGTATCTTCCCCCGTGCGTCGAACCATTGGTGGATTCTATCTCTCATAGTATCCCCGATATAAACATCCACGATGGGGCGGCTGGCGTGTATGGAGGAGAGTTCACAACTGCTGGTCGGGACGTACACTATCACATATGTATGTTTCTCTATCCATCCCCTTCATCGCAAGCTAATTTTCTGTTCGGTGCCTTTTACTCATGGTACAGACATTACGCCTGACAATACTTCTCCAGACCATACCCGATCGCATACACCCCATTCACACAACAATCCACCCCATGTACATTCCAACCCCCATGTCAACGGCTACACCCACGCCCATTCCTCCCACAATCATTGTGCACAATGTTCGACTCCGTCGGAGTACACCGGTCCTGGTTCTCCTCCTTCGTGGCTGACCCACCTTCGTTCCATCGTGTTCCCGTTCTACCAACGGCCTCCATCGCCGCCTCGAGTATCTTGGACGTTCGTCATGCTCGCAGGCTGGATACTGCTCGTTCCCGTATGGTGGTACTGGCCATTCCCCTGGTCGTGGCCATGGCCACGCTAATAAACTGCAGTTCTATTCGGCTTTCAAGAATTCCTGGTGATTCTTTCGGTCTTGGTTATCTTCACGCATCGGTTATCCTCCCACTCTTCATTGTGCTCATCTGTTGAATTTTACTTCCTCTCGGTGTAACTCAGCCCGAGTAGATCTCGCCATATATCATTGTACGATTATATTAGCAACTTTAATTTGGGCATACGGGCTTCAAAAATCTTACATCCTTTACATGTTAGCACCTAAAGTTGTGTGCTTAAGGGAGGTCAACGATACTACGATATCAATACAACGATTTCGACTAGAAATTTGAAAATGAAGAGATGGGAGTGAGTGCGAAGAGAAGAATAGACCCGTCTAGAATGAGTTCGAGAGCGTCAATGGTTCACGGTTCATCTCGTGCCTTGGTCGGTCGCTGATGAGAGAGACAAGCAGAAGGCTATTGAGCAGGAAGGTCGTGTTGTAAATGTATGGTCTTTTCGCACTAGACCTTGTATTCTTTGATCTATTTATTTTTGTCTAATCTACCGATCATTAGGCGAGCGATTTCTCCTTATGTGCACTTTCAATGCAAACCGGAAAAGGAAGTTCCTCCAATACAATCCTTCAGCTAAGCAGAAGCATGGCTGACGATATATCAAGACTGGTCTTCATATCTTCGCTACCAACCCTAGACCATCATGAATTCAGATCAACGCAGCTCTAGTCAAACACCGCACCTCGCAGACGAGGTCATTGGATGCATCTTCGACCACATCATCCCACAGGAATTCGTTAAAGACGACCCTGCCAGAGCGACGCTAAAAACGAGCTGTCTCGTCTCTCATCGATTCGCCTTCTACGGTCGTCGTGGGCTATACCAAGAGGTTACGATCTCTGAGATTCGGCACGCTCGTCATTATCTCGACCTATGTCAGAGACACGACGACGTGGCGAGCCACATCAAGTGGGTCCACATACTCTCCACCAAAGGTCCTGCATGGAACAAAGATGCAGGAGCCCAACCCCTTGCCGCTCTACTCGATATCCTAGCTACACATGGTGCAGTAGCCCGAGCTCGGATCCTCTTCGAATGCCCATGGGACCGATGGAAGCCTGTCCTGCAACGGGCATTCATCAAGTTCTTATTGGCGTACCCATTTGATGTTATCGAACCTGGAAGGGTGTGTGAATGGTTTCCATTCAAGCGTTTGCCTATACCCTGGATGTCCAAGCGGTTCTCGGTGCATGGTCTATCGAGGAAAGAGAGCGTGATGTTCGGGTCCGACTGCTCTGCCAAGGGCATTAGCAAGGAGATCGTAGAGGCATGTCATCTTCCCGATGGGCAACACCCAAGTGCTTTCAACGCAAGTTTGGAGTCGACATAGATTCAAGCGGACGCCTTCTACAGTATCGGCGCATGCCTGATCTTTCCCACCTTTCAAGGTTTCAGGGAGCTTCAGCTGACCCATGTCTACGATGCCACATTTCCGATCGTGGTTGGCTTGCTCTGCGCGACTCGGGAAACCTTAGAGCATCTCAGCTTCTTCACCCTTCGCGTCCCTACGTGTAATTTCCAATGTGAGCTCTGTTTGTACATAACTTCCTTCGCGCCCACTAAAGCTTCGTTTAGACTTATCACAACTTACAAGCATTCCCTTCCCAAAGCTCCACACGCTTTCTATCACCGCCAACATCGAGACTGGCGATATTCCCCTCAAGTCATTGGCGTGGTTCCTTCTCCACGCTCGACGCAACAAAGAGTTCCAGGTTCAGAAAGTGAACCTTGTATTCGTCGACTTTGTGCAAGAAACCCCAGCTATCCTGATGACCTCACCCCTTCGTAACAAGCAAATCATCCAAAATGTCTTTGACGCATTTGATTTCTTCAAGCTCGACGGAGTCTTCAGGGACTTGCTCCGGCCCGAAGGCAAGGTGTCTCTTTGGTTCCTCCTCAAGGGGGCCCCAATGCACATGGAGCGAATGCTCATCAAACGAGGAATTCAAAAGTCGCTCCCTGGGCTTTATGAAGCGAAGAGGGTTGAACGAGCGGTTGGACGGTCTGAGGAGCACTTGAGGTTGTGGGATGCGCTCTCAATCTCTCCTTGGAAGCCATTCGTGTCGAAGTACAAGCTCGCCGAAGACCGAATGCCGCCTTCTGAGAATTTAAAGCGTTGGTTCCCTGCAATGTTCTAGGATTAAGTGTATTTTCCGATACGCAGAATAAAATGTATTGCTACGATAGACTGAATACATGCCATTCATTGTGTCGAAACGAAATAAGAGTGTAGGAAATAATGAGTTAAATCTCCTTCCCTGCCTCGCTATCTTCCCCTCCAATATCTCCAAAGAACGACAGGGCACTCCCAACCAAGCTGTAGGAGGCGGATCCTGGTTTCCCCATCCTCATCCATGAGAATACGTTGATGTGACGAGGGCAACGTTGACGCCGATATCGAAGAAAGCCAGCCTGTACTCCCCGAGTTCTCTTCCGTGTCGCCACCCTCTTGTAAGGCTTAGTGGGAGCCGCTCTCGTCGAGGTTTCTAAGAACCTGCGAGACTGACGAGGAGCCAGGAGGAGAAGGGAGGAGGGAAACGAGGAGAGAGAAGGTGGAGGGATGTGGCGGGATGGGTAGGTTCTGACAGAACAGGAGCGGTAGGAGCTCGGTTCTGCGAGGATTGATTTGCTCCTGCATCGTGCCTCGACGGTAACGCCGTTCTTGGATTCAGAACCCCACCTGATGGTGCTGTGATCTCGTAGTTTGAGTTTGGGCATAAGATGTGAAAGGCGGGGAATGCTCGCAAGCGTCGTAGAAGCTTATGTTGAGCGTAGCATGGGTGGGGCAGAGTCGTATCCCGCTTGGCCCTGCTGTAGCTGGTAGTGAAGATGAGAGTTTTCCAGGCTCCGAGGACGCCATCCATCATCCAACCACTTGCCACTCCCTCCCTCCCTCCTTCCCCACTGCAACGATACCAGCTGAGACATCCAGGTTCGAGTTCGGCCTGAACCATTCGTTTTGTCGTTGTAGTCGTCGTCCTTCTTCATCGTCCCTCAACCCGACGACCCCTGTATTGAGAGTTCTCTCCCATCATCTTTATCGCCCACTCAGCCCCCATTTACCCCACTTCTAGTGTACAAGCACCAGCAAGGTTTCCAGGATCGACGACAGCTGGGACGGCCAATATAGATTTGCTAGGGTATACGTCCGCCCACGCTGCACGGCAATCGCTGGGTTCGTGCGTAACAGTAGATGTGAGGGCAGACCTGGCGGTGTAGCGGCGTGGTCAGGTCTCCTGGGTGTGGGATGATTACGAGCAAAATGGAGGGCAGGTGCAGGAGTTGAAAGTCAGGCTGGATGACCAGGAGGAGGTATCCTCCACCCTGCTGCTCTTGAATGTCCTCGGAGGCAGGCGACTGGTCGTGAATGTGGTCTTGCTCATTTTCCACTTCCTGCTTCCCTCGATCGTCACCCGCTGTTTCGCAATCGTTTCCCTTCCATCCTATCTCGCCTCCTCAACCTTCGGGTGACTCCTTGGCGTATCCCAACCTGGATCGTGACCGTCCACTCGCTCGGAACACCTGACGTGTGCTCAACGACCACCAGCTTCAGGTTTCCTGCCACAAAAAAACAGTTTTCGCGCGAGCGTTGGGGGAATTGGCTCGTGTTAGGTGATGACGAGAGGGAGAGGGAGTTGTGTGCGAAGATGCTGGCATAGATGAGGGGAAGACGATATGGATAATGACGACGAGTAGGGAGGGGAGTAAGCGGTTACGCATACGCAGTGAAGAACACTGGTGCCGTTCGAGCGAAGAACGACCCAGGGACATGCCAGGAGATGGATCCAGCTGCACCTCGTCCGAAGTAAGTTTCGGTGACGGCGCTGATACGTTGACGTCTAAGAGGCCCAGCAACGGGTCTCTCACTCGTCCTCGCGTACAGGGCAGTTCCGAACCAAGAACGCAGCATACCGCGGATGCGCCCATAGAGGAATGTATTTGAGTATCCTGTGTAGTTTGGTGTGGGTGTCGATATCGATGTTTCCGAGCCACGTCAATACTGAGAGATGCTCCCAATCCTGCATCATTTTCCACTTTTTCGCGCCCCAGATGGGTTTTACTTGACCAACGCGTCCATGGCACGAGGAACTGACAAGGATGCTGCGTATATGGGGGAGGTTGAGATGGACGGATTGGAAGGATTCGGATGCGAGACTATAAAGAGATTTGATCAGAAAAGGGGCTGGTTTCGGTGTGAGAAAAGATAACATACAATATGACAGAGTCTCTAAGAATACCAGCTCAGATATGTTATGTTCTCTCTGCGAAGTTGGTTGTGCGTCGACTGGTTCATTCATCCGGCATCAAAGAGGGTTCCAAATGTTACGTCGTTTCCGTTATCCGACATATCAGGTGACGGAGGATGGACCAAGACAGCCAGAGGCGGAAAAGAAGAACTCAAATGTGAAGTGATGATGGTCAGGAAAGACGAATTTGCGAAACTCCCAAGGTTGAAAATGCTGCTTAGTCACTGTCGTGTTCACGGTCCGAAGATCCCGGAAATAGTGGTAAGAAATCCGAGATCAAGTACAGTACTTGAGTTTAAAGAATCGGTCACCACAGATATCGCTACCAGCTCCCACAATCATTCATCTCTGGCACACCTAGAGATATGGGGTCGTACTCACTGGCAGTGTCCAGTGCAGGCGTGCGTGAGCCTAGAAGTCGATTCCGAGTCTCCTTTCTATGGTGAGGAATCATCTTTGCATTCGGTGTCCTCTTTCGCGGCATCGGGCCCGCTCGTTTCCCGGTTAAATCTCGTGCATGAGGTTGAACCATCATTGGGTTTGGCGCCATAAAGCGGAAGGCTTCCACCTTGATTTAACATTTTTATGGCCCCATTTTAACATGTGATGGGGATTCTACGCTATAATTTCCCAGTTTCACGGTATTAAACCCGTATTATAATGCCCTTAGCTTCAAATCCGACTACCTGACCCTCTGAGGCTACGCATTATAATATTGCCCACTCAGAGGTTCTCGGAAGTAGAGTCTACACCCACCTGAGCGCCCGTCAAGCGCCTGAACGGCTGTGGGACGTTCCAAACTAGGGGCTTGGCAACCGAGCAGAACTGACATGAGCCGTTTGCCAGTCACTCAGCAACACCTTCCCTGGGCTTACAAGCCTAAATTTCGCGTTTTCCAGGACGCAAAGATCGAATAATTCTCGATATCTTTCAATAATCCCTATAAGGTAATTCGCCCACTGACGTATTTTCACCGAGTCCTCAAGGCGCATGACCCCCTCAATCACATAATCAACACACTTCCTCTTTAGGCAATACACAATGACCCACGCGATGACGTCGCGATCGGCACGTGTGTCCTAGATGCGTCTGATGTGTTCCTCATCGCTGCATCAGCTGTGGTCATTGCCGGCCACAATGAGCTCAACTGTGTAGTGCCCCCTTCGTAGAATTTGGCAATTTCTTGCGGAGATCACTCAGATATACAATATATAATGTAAATTAACGCTAAATAATAGTAATATAATGGCAGAATCAGCCAAAAATGTGTGTTTTGTTCAGGGAATGAGGAGAACGTCCTCTAGGTCTGGTTTGTATCTCTCACCAAGCACAGGTCAAAATACCTACCCGCATGCTCTCTACCAGAGATTACAGTGACATCTAAATTTTGAGGGTGGCAATTTGTTAGCCCTTATGCGCGTTTCTTGTGCATACCAGAATTATTTAGGACTATTTAACGTATCGTATATTTGTAATACCTCTATACGTGTTGAATGACCACCATATTGCGCCAGGAACTAACTGCCATCCTCCAAAAACGCGAAGTGCGCAGTTGACCTATACTGTACAAGTAACCGGTTAAAGCCTGTATTCGGCTGTCGAGTGCGAGCCGGCAATGCTGGCCAAGCCAGTGTCGCTATAGTATAAGTAATCGAGGCAGAGGGCGGGCCACAGGAACCACTCGGCGAATGAATGGCTCATTGCAAGTTCCTCCGCCCCTAGGTCCTACCCCAAATACATCCAAAGCGATCAGAACAACTCTTTGCCCCACTCTAAGAATAGAACCCGGAGCTTGTGGTCGAGCCGGCCATCCATTACCCATTATACCGACTTTTCAACGTGACTTCCTCCCCTTACGAGCTTCTCGATGAATTACGCAATCGTGGTAGCTTCCTAATATTGCCGAACTGTTCAACCTTTTGCAAGGTGCTACGACCATCTGGAGAATAAGAAAAAAATCATAAGCGATTATGAGCAGTTATAAGATGAATGATTGGTATGCTAACACAAAATTGCGAAAGCGGGAGTCATAACTTCATATAATCCATGACGAGCACGTATTGAAACCCGCCATTCACTCATCATCAACCGTGAATATCAAGTGAATACGTCCAGAATCTTGACATTCATGTCGTTTGACAGCAACCACTCGTGATGAGGAGACCACATAGTGAGAAATATATCGATTCTTGTCCTTCGTTCACTTCGGCTGACTGGTTTGGTTCAGAGTCGGCTCACGCCATGAACTCGGAAGTGCAATTCGATCGATTATTATACCGGTTACTTATACGATTACATGGATGCCACGGGTTCGTCTATTGTGCTACACGTCGGATCGAGAGCTATCTACAAACAGACCTCTAGAATCATGGTTGTGGATTAGCGCCACTGTTTGAAGAGAGTTAGTTGGAAGAGTAAGCTTCGGGAGCCAGTGGCGAGGGCAGAAAGGATGTGTGCTTACCGTAAGATCAGTCACTGTTTCCCGAGCTCAAATGTTTGTACAGGAGTGAAGCCACTAAAGACAGGACGAGAGGAGTTGAAGGAGTGGCAGAGACGGACGTACCTTTATAGGTTGGCTTGGTGGGCGTAGTGGGGTTGTTTCTAAACCTTTCTAAACCTTTCTAAAGTACTCCACCCGGCTCCCACAGGGTGGTTACCAATGGTCCTTCAGACCCCATGGTTCCGTCAGCTCAACAGGTTTGGTTCAAGAATGTCAGTTCAGGCGCTGGAGAGCCGGTTCGGAGGACCTCATGAGTGGTTTACTCGTGGAAGAGACTGGTGGGCCCTTTCCAAAAGCGAAATCTAGTAGGCGCCGCTGTAATGTGCATCTTTCAAGTTGTCTCGGGGTGGCAGTATGAGGGAGCTACCGTAATCGCTTCTAATTCGGAGTTCTGAGGGAATCACGATAGGCGCAGAAGTTGAGATTGCTCTCATAATTTCTTGTGATCGTCTCACCAGTCTGATGAGATGTGAAAGTTGAGTCCTGATTGCTGAAAAGGGTGAGAAATATAACCTTATTTCAGTGTCCTCCGGAACGGCTGATGACACCACATGACATCGACAAATCAAATGTCATCCAACGGTGCAGTAGTGTTGATTGGGTGATTGGGTCAAACTGGGCCTCCGGAAGGCTCGCAAAAAGAACATCTGAGCGAATCCCCCGAAAGGGGTAAAACAAAGGGTGGTGATTGGGCCTCCGGAAGGCGCGCAAAAAGACCATCTGAGCGAATCCCCCGAAAGGGGTAAAACAAAAAGCATTTCAGGAAGTGGACCAAGGCTATGCGTTCCACCTTTTATACTGGAAAGAAGAAACCGCGAAAGGTCCACTTACCTTTGGTCGGGCCTTTGAAATGCCAACCACAGGCAGCATTCCCGTCATTTCTATCGACGGTGCACCCACATTCTCGCATAATTCATCGGTGTACGTCAGTCACTCGGCGGCTTTGTGTCGGGGGACAGATCCTTCATTGTCTACCTTCCGGCCGTGTCACGGAGCGGCGCAAACTCTCGACTCAAAACCCTTCGGTAACCTCAGAGAGCTTGGGGCGGACAAAAATCACATTTTATTAGGCCAGAACTCGGACGTTTGTTCGCGGGACTTGCAAAGAGACTGCCGGCATGGTGGCAGGAGAATGGACGACCATTCCGAAGTTGACTCCAGCGAAAGAACAATGACCGATCGGAATGGCTCGCACTTATCCGGTGATCGTGCTGGTGCTGGTTGCAAATGTTATCCTCCCCCGGATGCCGAGCCATTGGACGATTCTATGACCCTCAGTGGTCCTGACATACACATCCATGATGGGCCGGCTACGGTATACGGAGGAGAATTCACCACTGTTGGTCGGGACGTACACTACCACATATGTACGTTTCTCGCCTCCATCCTCTTCATCGCAGGCTAATTTCTGTCGGGTGGTAATTTACTCGTGATAACAGATATTACTCCTGACAGTGCTACCCCAAACCATACCCGATCCTGCACATCCCATTCACACAACAATCAAACTCACGAACAATCCAACGACCACCCCTATGGCTATGGCCACCTCCCTTCCTCCCACAATCATCATGCACAATCTTCGACTCCGTCAGGGCACACAGGTCCTAGTTCTCCTCCTTCGTGGCTGACCCGCCTTTGTTCCACCGTGTCCTCGTTTTACAAACGACCACCATCGCTACCTCGAGTGCGTTGGTCAGTTGTCATGATCGCGGGCTGGATACCGCTCGTGTCTGTATGGTGGTACTGGCCGGTTAACTGGTCGTGACCATGGCCACAATACTGACCTGCAGTTCAGTTTGGCTTTCCATCGGTATTCTTTCGGTCTTGGTTATCTTCGTACATCGACTATCCTCGCGCTCTTGATTGCCCTCGCTCCTTGAATAGGCTTCCCGCTCGTCGTACGTAGCAGCCCGAGTAGATCTCGCCATATACCATTGTACGGTTATAGCTTTAATCGCAAACATCGTTTTGAACGAGATCCTGATTTGCAGGGCGTGTCCATCTGAACTACACGATTGGAGCATAGAGCAGAGTAAACGGGTGCAAAGAACAAGGGACGAGGGACGAGGCGAAGGCCCAAAAACCGACATGGAATTGCGACGATAAGGATGTACAGGTGGAGCAGAAATAGTCTCGTGATAAGGAATCCGGGACGTCTTAAACCAATAACAAAAGTACCTTCGTCGCTAGCGTAACCAAGGAAGTGTGGTGGGTTTTCAACTTCAGCCTCCCGACACAGCCCATACAATACGCAGAAGACGGCGAAATAGCAACAAGCAAAAGTAGGAACAGGAAGATGAGCAGACTTGACGAATGGGTCGCATCCATCAGGGAGAAACAAGGTCGCAAGGTCGCGGTACTACGCCTTGTCAAAATGCTCCCAGACGCCACGGCTTCGCATGCACCGTACGCGAGCAATGGCGTGTTTTTGGTGTCCCGGTTCGACCCCAGCTCCTCGAATCATGCTGGTAGAAGCTTATCGTGGTTTGAGGATCTGGAGCGGCCAGGGAGGGAGTAGGTCGAGAAGGTCGAGGTGGAAGGTGGAACGAGGAGGTAGTGAGAGGAGGGTAGGTTCCAATGGAACAGGAACGGGTTGATCACTACCGATCGCAAGAGGATGGATTCGCCCCCCGCCTCGTATCCGTCAATGCAAAGCCGGAGTGGTGTTCTTGACTTTTGAACCCCTAGTCTTCGACGATGGTACTGGAGTCAATCTCGGGCTGAGCGAGCTAAGCGCGGGCTTAGGGGTTAAGCCAGAACTTGAAGGTGAAAACGCGGGGGAGACGAGGTAGTAAGGGGACGTCTTGAGAGCATAGTCGTCGCGGGGACGTAAAACCTGAAGCAAGTAAGCGTGAATTGGGTCGTAAGCTCCAGGTGCAGTGCTTGGTGCAGGAGTGTAGAGACGTGCTGTCGGTTCTAGTGGTTGCCGTGGTGGGTCGTGAAGGTGCACCCATCATCCAACGACCTGAGTCCTGATCATCTCGATCTTTCCCTACCACCCAAGATCCACCACCCAGAATCCCAGCCTAGAGCGCATTAATTGTCGCCTTCCTTCTTCATCCCACCACCCTCATCGACTCTCCTTTCGCCACCTTTCCCGCCGACCTCGGCTTCCTGACCGTATTCCAGCCTGCAGGTACGAGCGAAATCACTGGAAGCAGGACCAACGGCAGCTGGGCCTACCCATCCCTAGAAACCTCCTCCGGATCGTATACATCCGACCATAGCCTGCCATTCCCGTCGATTGGCTCGATATATAGGCGCGGCTGGACGTGGTCATGGATGTACGTAGTGAGGTTTTCTCGAGCAGGTGATTATATCTTCGTCACCTCGACTTCATTCGAAGGAGGAGGGAGAATCCCAGAGATAGAAGGGTAGGTTACGAGGGCAGGGGTAAGGCTTAGGATGGCGGTTGGTGGGGTATATGGACCAAGGGCGGCGCAAACACTTAGGAGGGACGTGCAGGTATGGCAGATGTACGAGGTGAATCCATCCGAAAAAGGTCTGGGTGCAGGTCGAGAATGATCTTGGGGTTATATCCAGCATTTTCATCGTCGTGGCGAGAGGTGGAGTCTCATCGCCACCCTCCAAGAGCCGCCCTTCCTTCAACCATGCCCGACTTCTTCTCCTGCCTTATCCTCCGTCACTGAGCAAGCGTCCTCAGGTACGTTCTCCCTAAGTATCCTCCTTTATCCCCAAATCCTCCTCCTCCTCTTTCGCCTCCTGGATTTCCCTCGCTACGGCGGCATCGTCACCGCAGCATCGGCATCGGGGAACATTCGTCCCATGGGACCTATCGCTGAATCGGATACATGACACCACAGTGCTTGGTACCCGTCATCCTCGGGAGACGTAGGTTTGGTTACGATGAGGGCGAGATTGACGAAGATGAGGTCGCCGTCGAGGGGGGTTGGAAGGAAGAAAGAGGCGGATGGGGAGTAACAAAGTCCGGCACAGTTTGACGGAGGAAGAATAGGCAGAAGGTATCCAACTTGTAGGGAACGGAGATAGATTCCCCTCATTTGAGGATGAGGAGACATCTGATGAGAAGATTGTCGATGGCGAAGTAATTAAGGTATTTCGACTGTTGCTCCCCAGTATCTCTTCTTCGTCGTCACCTGCGTCATCCGCCCAATATCCAAGACCAAGGACGCAGCAACAGCGTGGGAGCGTAGCGTGTGCGCCGGGGTAGAATAAGAATGACGAGATTGGAAGCTCCAAGGGAGAGTGGTTCCTCGTGTACCTAAATGGAACGTTGGTTAGAGAAGGGATTCGATTATGGAGTAAGGAAAGAGAACGAACCAGACACGTAGTCTCCAAAAGTATCACCTCTGCATGCCAAGCTGGATGCGCGACAACTGGTTTTTGGAGATGTTTCCAGATGTTGCTCGTTTCACTTATGCGACATTGCAGACGGCGGAGAATGAAGTAACGGGAGGAGAAGCTTCAGGTAGCGACATGTTTTCGTAAGGCCTGACAAGATAAAGAGCAAAGAGCAAAAAAAACTTTTGGAAGCGACAACGAGAGCGGTGGTCAAGAAAGAGTCGAGTTTGGGGAATCGGAAGTTCAGAAATCCTGCTTACCTCACCATTATCCGGGCCGTCCGAACATGCCGGGTATTGGCCAGTACGGGGCCTGGCATCATCTGCATCGCTACAACCATCTTTCTTGTCTCTTTCTTCAGAGTCAACAGAGACGGCGTGGGTTCACATCTGCATAGCTTTGTTCAATTCATGCAGCGCACGTCTTTGGCACGTCTTTGATTCTCAGGGCAGCGCACCAATATCGACATTGCCAGAACGGAAACATCGGATCATCTGGACTATTCATCTCGTTCTTGTGAAGGACGTAAGGCAAGATGGCCCAGTGGTAATTCTGCCATGCTCTTGAGGATCGACTCTCAAGTTGCCTACTATAGTGGGCGACCACGTTTCTCTCCCATTTCTCCCTTTAGCTCGCGTGCTGCTTCCGACGATCGATAATCAGCCTATCTCAGGCACACTCCTCCTATCGAACATCATCCAATCATAATCCAATGGCAGGTGGCCAAACGGTAACTCACCATGAACACACGTTTCGCACCTATAGGCTCATATGATGTGGGTCCGACTCCCTCCTAGGCGGGATGCCATAAACCAGTTCAAGTTGGGATTTTACCTTTTAGCAAACCTCTTTGTCCTCTTCCCATCGCCAACTAGATAATATAACCCTCGACCTTATTCAAGAAAGCGACGATGGCACCTTGGTACCATCGGCGTGTACTCCTCGCACCGGGTTCGAATCCCGTTCGCAGCTTGGGATACATGGGTTGTCGAACCAAGCGAGTCTTTTGTCTTCCTAGGTGACATTGGGATTGACTCACTGAATCGTTCTTAGTTGTAGACAAGACGAGCTAACGCAACAGTTAGTGACATAACTACTGCGTGCTCTTGAGCTCTGATTCTGGGTTCGATTCCCCGTCATGACACATATCGAATAGAATTCATAGTGGATTTTTCACGTCAAATTACACTCAAGCCCGCCTTTCAAATTGATCCACGCATCCTAAACCCCCAAGCCGAACCGTGGCTCAGTTGGATTCATCTCCATCCTTCGAGCTGTGTTGGCATCTGGCAACCATTTTTCGATACCGGGATTTCTCCTGTACGTCTAAATCGATGGACGAGATGGATTATAAGATTGTGAGGATACCCGAGGCTGGATGGTATAGTGGTAGCAGTGTCAACTCGTCACGTACCCTGGATTTAAATCCAGGAACCTCAATCGCCCAGAATAGACTGAATTTTAGTGAAAATGTCAAGTCTACCCTACCGCGCTAAGCACGACCTGGGTTCAATGTTACATCCTCGACGCCAAAGTGGTTTGCATTCATTCTGATGTACGGACATTTTTATCCCCAGCGTCGCAGCCCAATGCTCAATGACGTTACTTCCTCCCGGGATGCTTTGAACTCTGATCATAGGCTCGATTCCCAGTCACGATGCATGGCTCGGATCATACGGTCAAGTGTTTTTAATAGTATTCTCCCCTTGAAATCTCACCCAAGCCGTTTGAAAGGTTCGCGGGACGAGATCCCTAAACTCTATCACGGTGCAGCCACATTCGTCTCCATAGTCCATGCTAGGAAGTAGAATTCTGCCGATAATTTTTCCCAATACGTCTGTGTGAGGCTCCAGTACACCTGAGAGGATGGCTAGTGGTAGGTAGTAATGCAACCAATCAATGACCAGGCCACGATGCTCTAAGATCACGGTATCTCGAATGCTAGACCCATCCTTTTCGCTGCCAGATC
Source organism: Clitopilus passeckerianus (assembly GCA_944990035.1). NCBI lineage: Eukaryota > Fungi > Basidiomycota > Agaricomycetes > Agaricales > Entolomataceae > Clitopilus > Clitopilus passeckerianus. The sequence goes on from CALYLX010000067.1 coordinate 154,929, forward strand.
TCAAAAATTGGTGAGTATTGACTCATAAATTGACGACGATAACAAATGCCCCGAAGGTCGAACAACATATTCAGGCAACAACAAGAGTAAATCGATTTGAATGTAACACAGAACTCCTGACAAATGTGTAATATACTAGTTGGAATACGCTGAACGATGTTTCCTAGTCGTATTGGACGGACCAAAATCCAGCTCCAGTGATTACAAAAGCCTGGGGGAGTGAGACATTCAACGATCCGCTGACGGATACATCACCCGAGATTGTCAACTGGATGTCGGTCGGACCAGCCCGGCCAGAAAGGGAAGCCTGGCCGGTTGGGGGGGTGTTGTAGCTGATTCTAACAAATGACTTAATAGGTGGGCCCGTAATCGGAGGTGTAATATTGGCAGCGAAGCTGTATCCTTGGCCGTTGATTTGAGTCTGGATTAATAGCCGTGTACCGGTACATTCCAATGTTCCAAAGGCGGACGACCTTTTGAACAGTTTGCTCACTCGAAAGTCACGATAAAACTCGAAGCCACATTACATTGTGATACTATCTCGAAATAGCTAAGAAAGTGGATTAGCGTGCTGACTGAGTGAGAGAAATTCATTGATACACACCTGGAATTGGGACCGTTGAAGAGTAAAAGAGTATGAACGCTGAGTGGGTTGGCGAAGATGCTCGAAACTGGGCAGAATAAGAACAGCTTATATAGGTTCGTTCTCTGAGGTCTGGTGACGTCTGGCGGTGTGAATCTATCACCGAGTCGGAGATTACTTGCGAGGAAAAATGGGAACCTACATTCAAGAGCAGCCGGTTTTGGAATGGTACGACTCACAAATGAAAACCTGGCATCCAGTGACGACTACCCTAATTGCTCGACGGGCCAAATGGAACGTTCAGAATCTTCTAAGATGGCCGATTTGGGTAAGTAGAGAAGCTCCGAAACCCATTTTCAAATGAAGATGAATGGGAGGAGACACATTTTCATGTTTCTCGACAGTCTGAATTTTCGGCTTATGTGGCGCAAATGAACCTTGGTTTCAGTTATACTTGAATGGGCAACTGGCCCTTCGCTCCTCCCGCCGCGTGTTTAGATAGGTCTGATAGGATATATTCTACAAGCTCCCCCGACTCACCCGACTCACGTCTGTGTGTGAATGGTGAAATAACATTGAACACGTTGGTCCCACCCCCAACCTGAACGCCAACCTGAAGTTCCTGTGTACGTCGGATGACCCTCTGCTTCTCACTCTGGGTATGAACGTTGGTGCGTATAACTTGGTAGAATGAGGTGCTACGTCGAATATCGAGCATTCAGGACGTCCTGAGACTTAGTCCCGATCGGAACGTGTGTGGTAGGGTAATGAGAAATGAACGCCGCAGCTGAGATCTTGAGAGGTGGAGCATGTCATCGAGCGGCGTAGATATGCCTGGGATCATGCGTTCTAATTTTATTCTACGTCGGTTCGAGAATCTGGGTCCGTCATGCGTATTGAACTCTCTTTATTCCTTGAGCAGCTACAGGATCCGCTCGTAAGCCTCCTTGGATGTGTGCGCAGCTGTGGTAGGGTCAAGGCCGCTAGATACAGACTACATACACAGAGCGACGGTGTGTGTCACTGGTTGATGGTGGGGACCGAGATGCTAAGTGGAAGTGGACCGAAGAGAAGAGCGTGCGCGGTTGAGGACAAGGATTCCAAGCGGTCCGTGCATTGACAAGTCCCCATTTGGCTAACTCGTCGCTTAGCAAGTGGACCAACCACGACAACAGGCTCAGAGACATTCTCCTCAACCAGCCTCCACCATTCAACTCAATTATCAAAACCGAGGGTTCCTATAGAGGATGCTTGCTATAACTACTACCATGCAGCGAAGGTCAACTTTTTAACCCGTGGCGGTATCGTTTCCACCCGCATCTTGGCTCTAAATTTCGACATACCGTGTAAGTCCTTTTTCTACCCATACACCGATGGATAACTAAACGTCTTCTCCTATGGTAGATGCAGCATCATTTGCGGCTGGAACTCTACTCTACCGCTGCTTCTAACTGCGACGAAGAAGACTTGCAGTCATCATTGCCGCTTCCTACCTCGAGGACGAAGAACACCAGCGAACCTTTCCACTCCAGGTGACGGATGCCAATTCCACCTCGACACTGATCGAGCATTTGTTCTTCACCGGTACGCAGCCCTTCTTCCCTTCCCCATGTCCGTCTCTTCTAACCTCATATTCCTCACGCCTCTGCCCATCTGTCACACTTAATCCTCACTGTATTCCTCCCTCGTTCTCTCCCTGCAGTATTCCATGGAGGCTTGCTTGCAGCTCGCCCCCCGGCACCGGTTAGGACAATGAGGACCCTGCCCTGAGTGGCCGATGCAGCATCCGGGGAGGACGAATCAGTTGCGTGCAGCCTCTTTGTGCTGGCGAATATTGCAGCATGCCGATGCTGGCGTCGTGCACCATGTTTTCATTTCCTCGCTCTTGAGAATTCGCATAGCCCACTTGCTCTGGCTACAGTCGTACGTCATTTTTCACTCATCCACATTTGCCCTCCTGACTGATCTTGGTATTTCGTGCTGTAGATTCCACTCGAACGTGCACCAACTTTCGTACCCCTTCAACAAGAGGATGACGAATGAGGGGGCTATGGCCAGGACATGACACATTCGGTGCCTATTTCGTTGCCACCTATTGTCGCCCCCTCTCGATTTCGACTTCAATTCCGGGTGCTGCGGCCTCCGAGCGTGATGATAGGATATCGGGAAAGGCGAAGTTGAGGTGAATGAGTCAAGTATGGGACGAGGTTCACCCGAAGCAGGAGGAAGGGGACAACACTCTTCTCCGTACCTAGTCGCCGTCCTCAGCCTCCTTCGCCCTTCCCACATTTCACCGCTTCTACCACCCCGCGTCGTCATTCGCCGCCACCCCCAAATCTCCATCCAAACCGCCCGATTCTCCACTCCCGCCTCCTACCCCGCCCCTGCACAAATCCGACATGTTGTCGGATGAATGTCCACCAACTTCCGCAAGCCTGAGGGTCGAGATCCACTGGCTTGAAAGGTGCTATGACCACCTGGATGGAAGGTCTCTCCTGAAGCTCAACTTCGTCCTCAGGGGCAGGACGGCATGGAGGCGACTACGGATAGGGTCGTATGCTCTCCGGAGAAGACGCCTCTTCTCCGGTTCTTCTGAATCCCACTTAGTCAACGACGAAGGCGAAGGAGGGGAGGGATAGGTTGAAGAAGCCTGGGCGACCGTGATACCTCTCCCATACCTTTCGCACTGGCCACTGGTGATCTTTACCAGGACGTTCTTGCTCCTTGGACCCGCGTTAGGTGTGTACGGGATCGGGAGGTTCGGGTTACGGGACGCACGGGGAGATGGTTGTCGGAGGAGCGAATGGCTGTTGGTATCGTACTTGATGTAGAGGAAGACAGCAAGGTGTTGAGGAGAATGAGAAGAAGCCGGGAAGCGGAGGAGCTGAACGTACATAGTTAGTCGTTCATGTGGTTTGTATTATTTAGTATTCGTGTTAATGGACGCATTTGCAGTGAATGACAAGCTACCGAAGATTGAGTGTTGTTTCCCTGGCATCTTTGATACCTACACGCTACACACGGAGACAGCGCATTTAACTGCTAATGTATTGGAACGCTCTCATACACGATCGAATTTTTGGTGGCCAGTCATCCTCGCCTTCTTCTCTTACCCCTCCCGACCTTATTTGCACCCTCCGCAAGTATAGGCTGCATCGTGCTGCTTGCGTGCCCCGAGAGTTCGCCTCTGCCAACCATACTTAGTCGCAGAAGAAGAATTTATAAGGGTCGTGTGGCTGCGATGAAGCTTTAGCGCCTACAAAAGCGCCCGGATGAGTCAGCTGGGAAATTAGATTTGGGAATAGAGTCGCACGCTCCTCGACTTCTGGCCGTCGTCCTCCCTCTCCTTCAACCATTCAACCCATATTCCGAAATATCCATAGCTATACTCTGCTCGGAGTTTCTACCGAATTACATGGTGACTTGCTCTGCTACTGCCACGCTCGAAAGGATAAGACGTAAACCAGCCAAAACACATGGCAGTCATTATAATCATGGCCGTTGACTCGCTGCCAGGGGTCACCAAACCTGGACTTCTTTGAGTACGTGCAGAAATTCTTCTTCCGCTTCCCTTATGCATGTCAGTGTCTGACCTCTCCCTGATAGATGTCTTGCCTATCTCTGTGCTTTTCTACGCTGGTGTTGGCCGCCAATACACCAAACCTTGATGTCCTCATCTTGCCCTACCAACACCAATGTTGGACGTTCACCTCATTGATACGCTGTCGACCGCACCCCATCACACCGACGTATGCCTCCCTTTGAATCCACCCCTTCTCTACTTAGCCTAATTCGTTCGCAGGTCCCGCCGGCATGTTAGCCAAGCTCGCCAAAATGTCTTCAAGACGAATTCGGCGCACCATCCGCGAAACTTTCGGAAACTAGCTCCACAGCCGTCTCTTCCACACCATCAAAGCCTAGGCCTCACCCTTCGCCAGTTCCAAGGCTTCTGCCACACCTCTACCACCTTCTTCCGCTCGTTTCCTCCTCCATCTATTCCCATCTGGCCTCATTTCATTATCCCTTCAACGACGTGAACGTTCGATAGGGAATAGCCCGCAGCCTGTCTTTGGACGAGTCAATGAAAATGACGAATCTACCCAAAGTCGCCGACGTGGAGCATGTGTCGCTTCCAGAAAGGACGAGCCTGTTGCCTCTCCATACGCTGCCGAACGCTATGGCATGCTGCTGCTCCTGCTCATACAACATGTCATCGATCATTTACTCTTCAAAACCTCGTTTCTATACGCGGTTAGTGGCACCCTTGGCACACATGTGCATTACCGCTGTTGTATGTCTCTTTTCCGCCTGTACTTACCTTACATTTCGCTCACCGTTCACAGGTCCTACTTGCCACAATCCTTTCCCCCGAGACGAGCTTGGCGCACCCGGCACTTTACTCGCTGTCGCCATCATGGGCCAAGTCAAGGTTGACGAATATGTGCCAATGATGAAGGCTTTCATGACCAATAGCCAAGGCCTCCCACCTTCCAGCTCGAAGATGCCGGGGCAAATGCGAGGGCCGAACAAGGACTACAAACAAGAACAATGCAATGTCACCCCTCCTACCCCGCCCTCCCTCCCATCCAACTGTACCCATCCGCTTCCAAGTCCGAGCTATCAGCTCCTCTGTTCTCTTGGTCACCACTCCGCAAATCCATCCAGCAGGGTTCCCATACTCTCTGCCAGACACTCCCTCCGCAAATTCGACCAGCTACTGGCACTACCCTCCTCCGTGTCTTCCAGAATTCGAAAAATGCTTGAATCCGAATTCACGATGGATTAGACGTAGCGAGGTGCACGGAGAATTGGAATGGGGATCGATCGAGAATGCGAGCTTACAGCGCTCTCGATCCTACGCGTCACGATTGCTATTTGCCATTGCAATGTATCATCCTTCCCAAACGCAACTACTTGGCGCCCTCGCCTTCCTAACTCTGCCGCCCTTTCCCAGAGCTCGAAATACCTTGGCGTTGCCGTCTATTCACGGATGTCGGGCCTCTGGGGACTATGAACTTGAATCTTCGTTCAATACAGGATGAGACGTTTGAGTCTTCTGTTCGTCGGGACAGTTAAAGCTGCGGAGGATTCTAGAGGGGAGGATAACGAGTGACGTGTTAAACCAGGCGAGGCACCGAGAAGAAGATAACCGTGAACGCAGCCGGTGCCATGTCCTTGCTATTGAGCCATGCTGGCATTTTCGTACCATCTCATCGCCTCGAAGGCTTGACCAGATCTTAGATTCGGATGTAGTGGGTGGACTTACTACCTACTTTCGTTGCATATCTCCATCAAAAATCAAATCTCATTTCCACCCGTCCGAAGCGAGGTTCAAAACCTGACTTCGCCAACCTTAATCCAAGGACGGATGACCCAACCGCAAGCCATGAACGCGTATTTTACGCCTGTGGGTCATCAAACGCGGGGTTCGATTCCCTCCAAAGCAGGATGCTAATAGACGGTAGCGAAACTTCTATCTTTTGACCAAACCGTTTTTGCTTTCACCTCGAGTTGGGCACATCACCGGCACCGCCGAAGTAGAATACCTCCTCGATGTGTGTGTGCACGTTACATGATACAGGCAAATGCTTGGACTCTGAGTGCCTTGGAGTGCCAGGAGGCCCGTGCGTTGATTGTAAAAAGCCCCCATTTGGCAAAACCCATCACTTAGCAGGTGAAGTTGACCACAGACTCGTTCGCCTCAACCACCTCCATTACCGGACTCATTTCAGAGCACGGCAGAGATGTTTGCTACCGTTAGCAATCTGCAGCGAAACTCAAGTTCTCAACGGACCTAGGAGTCGTTTCGACCACGTGTTGATCATGACTTTCGACATGCTTTCGTGTAACGGCTGTAAGTCTTTTCCTGTTCATGCACCAAAAGATGGCTAAAAGAATTCTTCTATGGTAGATGCCACATTATCTGCGTTATTTAAAACAGGAAAGCTGGCAAACCGACCGCGACAAAGACTCAAGTGCTCACGCCTTGGAAGAAGGACGAAGCGACATTTGTTGTATCAAGGGCGAGCTGGTGACGAACGCCAGTTCCAACTAGACAAGAACCAAATGGCCGTTCTTGACCAATACGTATGTGCTTTCCTTTCCCCCATTTTCGCCTTTCCTAACCTCATATTTCTCCGATAGGTTCTGTCATCACCGCATCCTCTCCTTCCATGATCGACAGCGGAACCCTCAGAACTGGCTCAACAGCGTTCTATTTCGCTCCCTCATCTGTCCCTGGTTTTGATATCCTTCGCGCCCACTGCAAGTATAGGCTTGCTTACTCCGCCCAAACCATACCCGGACATTTCACATCTTCTCCCCCCGGACCCGATACGTCTGTCTAGCACACTCGGCATACATATCTGTACCCTGTAATTGCGAGCAATCGATTCGAGCAAGGATACAACAATGTGTCCACCCTTTCGCGCCGTACCTTCTTCCTCCGGCAGGCCTAGAAGGATGGAGGAGATGTTCGAGTAGAGAGTCGTCCTCGATTAAAAAATACGAGATTTATCCACTGGCAGGAGGTGTTGGTTACATTTGGCCGATTCTGGCGAAGGTTTAGGATAGTGGGATGGGGAGGGTTCGGTACAAGTATCGTACAAGCATCGTTTCATATGAACGCTGTACCGTAAAGATCCGTTGTACTAGCAAAGGTTTATGTAAATATGTTTAGGAATTCCGTGAGTAAAAAAGTAGGTGAAGATGTGATAACGAGGATAGTGGTATGTATAATAGAAAGAACAGACGTGTCGAATATTGTGGTCATCTCGGAAGCAAAAGAGGCCTTGGTTTGGTGTATATAGTGTACGTGCATTGTAATCAGGAGGGGAAAAGCCAGCCAGCGTCGAATTCGGTGACCATGTCTTCATCGGCTCCATCTTCAGCACTCTCTGTCTCCTAGACATCTACAGCCCGCCGTGCGCCTGCCTTCTCCATCAGTGCGATGATCTCCGTATAACCTCTCCAGATGGCAAAGTCCAGGGCTGTCAAGTCAGCTTTGTACTTGAAGTAGCCCCAACGGTTCCTCCTTGGCATTTTTGTATCGATATCAAGAGAGGAGCCACAATCCAGAAGGATTTGGACACATTCTATGTTCCCGAAGTTGCATGCTACGAGAAGGGGAGTCCATCCGTCATCGTCCTTTGCATTTATATCCAACCTCTTGGACTGGGTTAGGAGCGCAGTGCACTTCGTGCTTCCCCATTGACATGCAAAATGCAGCAGCGTGAATCCCTCCCTGTCCATCGTGTTTACGTGGATGTCGGCATCCGGATGTTGCATTATGGCTTTGAATAATTCATCCGCATCATGTCGTGCCGCCAATTCAAGCGGCGTTGCCCAGTCCCCATTCCGAGCGTTGAGGTCTATCCCTGGACAATTCAAAAGAAGGAACACGACTGGCGCGTGTTCGTGCACGATGGCTGCGTGGAGAGGTGTAGAACGATCGTAGGAACTTTCTGAATTGATATCGACCACCGGGTAGGCAATCAGTAGTTTGACAATCTCAAGGTGTCCTTCAGCAGCCGCGTACCAAAGAGCGTCGCTGTTAAGAACATTTCCTGCATGGGCTGTGCGAAAAGAGTGGTTGAGAAGTAGCTGGATGATCTTGATGTCGCCTCGCTTTGCTGCTATGCAAAGGGAGGCACTCTTGGACGTATGTCCTTGATTTGAAGTGGCACCAGAGTTGAGCAGGAGTTCCACTATGTCGATATGGCCACCAGCAATAGCAAAGTCAAGAGCACTGTAAGGGAATTTATATCGCCAACGATGAATCCTGTCCTTTGCGATAGGGGCATTAATGTCAATCACCCCTGTCCTAAGTAGAAATTTAACGACCGATGCATGCCCTCCAGCACATGCCTGCATAAGTGGTGTGATCCCCAGGCTCGACGGCTTATTGAGAATAACAGTGTCTAAGCTATTCTCAAACCAGCGGGAGAGGCCATAGAAGGCAGCGAAATGTGCAGCATCTCCAGTGTAATAGAACGTCGCTGGCGTTTCGATACACTGGCACATTGGCTCCTTGACGGCCAATCCGTGAAGTTCCCCCCTAGATCGTAGGAACATCTTCACATGGTGGGGGAGTTTACCTTCATGTTCAGTTGTAGACCCATAGGTGTGATGTCCCAAATTCCGGATGGCATATTCAACGAATGGACGCTTTTCCCGTGCCAACGCTGTCAGATAATCACCCAGCGAGTATGTGCCATGCTCTATTCTGGAGTCAACACCAGAAAGACCTCGGTACAGGACACAAATCGTGGCGGCGAAGGTATGGGGATCATTAAACGGCGCCTCATGATAGCTCATGAAGAAGTCGTGTGTGGTATAGTCTAAATTCGGTCAGCCTGTTTAACCGAAAACGAAGAGCTTCAACTTACGGATGAAGCGAACACCTATCTTCTCATTGACGGTGAGAAGCCCACAACACACAGACACCAAAGTTCGCTCATCGGCGACGGCGTCTGGGTCCAACTCAGTGGAATCTGGCTCTACTGCAAGAGCTGCCAGGAGTTCGCCGGCCGTGAGAGGTCGCACAGCGTATGTGACCCACAGGATTGCTCGAAGCGCAAGTGAGCGCTCCTCATCGCTCAAAGCCATGATTCGTGTTACGGTCATTTGGTACATATCTGCGAGTGTCGTGGGCAGATTTTGGATTGCTTTTCGCAACGTTTTGATGGTAGTTACGCCTCCTAAAGCAGAGACTTGAAGTGCAGGCAGAAGAAACCTTGAATGGGAGATATCCCTATGATAAGTATTGAGGATCCCCGAGTGCGGAATACCATCAACTCACATTCCGTCGGCTTTCAATCGTATACTCTCGACTACTTCGGCGACAACGTCTTCCCTATTCTTAAGAAGGGATCGGAGTTTGGGTAGACGTCCAATCTCACGAGTAATGAATGCCTCAAAATCTCTCTTTGGAGCCTCAATACGTATATTCGGCGAGCCCAGGAGGAAGAGGTCGAGCTCTCGAGAGGTAGCAAAGAGAGATCGGTCCAGTGAAGTGAGGATATCTATAACCTCCTCCCGAACGGATTCCTGTAGCTCATCGAGCGCGTCCAGAATTATGAAGAGCCTCGGCATTCGACCTACGGCAGCACGGAGAGTCGATTCCAGTTCGGATTGGGTGGGCTCAGTCCTCTGCTGTCTGCAGTCTTTATAGAGGCCGCCACGAATATGACATTTGACCGAGTCTGACTGATCGACGAGTTGTTGCACGAGTGAAGCCAGTATGTTCGATACGGAGAGGCTGTCGTTGTAGCGACAATACGCAAATACTGCAATAGCTCCCGTCTCAGCTCGCTCTTGAAGGTGATGAACGAGAAATGAGCTAGTTCTCCAAGTATTAGCCCATATTATCCAGATGGATCATGATATTGGGATGCCCTCACGTAAGGATCGTCTTCCCAGCTCCCGCTACCAAGGATATTCATTAGCAAAATGAATCTAATGCATAGCGACGGATACGCACGAATTCCTATCCCCCAGAATGCACCCGAACTGTGAGTCATCCAGGTATCGAATTCCGGCTCCTCGAGGATCCAGCTACACGTTCCTGGAGCCACCTTCTCGTAGGTCTCTTTCTGGATTGCGTACTGATTCACTGACGTCAATTTCGCTAACCAGTCGGAAACTATCCAAAACGAATTCATTAGAGGTATATCAGACGGCTATCGATGTACTCTACCTTCTGTGGAATCTGAGTCCTGATCTTTAGCATTGACCGTGGTCGTGATAGTCACATTCGTGGCGTTGTAAACATTGTTGGAATGTGTCGAATTAGCAGTGACATTCATCGCCGAATTTGGCATGTTTGATGAGATTGTCGGTATTGTGCCCTACACTATCTCGCTGGGAGGTGTCACCCGGGGGAAAGAGAGGGAACGGGAAGAAAGGATATGGCTGAGCAACGATCCGATACCGAAAGCTACCGGGTTCAGTACACAGCATTCATGGTGTCAAGTGACCCAACGACAGGAAGGTCGGTAACTGCCTGTGGACCCACATGCCGTCAAACAACGATGCAGAATCAAGCCATCCATCAAGTGTCTTCTTTCCAAAAGAGATCGTATTAGCGCTCAATCATTTACAGAGGAGTAACGATAGCATCCAGGTATCTGGATCCGCCGAAGTCCTCTCTTCATAGCTTGTCTCCACCCAACTATCTTCAACGGTAGATCAAGACTTGGCTTTTCTTCCCTCCTAAAGAAACCAGATAAACACATGTCAAGCACCCAAGTCCTGATTCGTTGGAGAGATCACCTAGGAAAGGATTCTGCTAACGTATGAAGAACAAGGGTGGCATAGCGTGAAAGTGGGGATGAGATATGACAAGCAGTGGATGATGACCACCTTGGGGTCTACAAGTCGAGCAAGCACTGGTACTCCCCCCGTCATCTGCAAGTGTCATAGAACACGATACGACCACAGATCCACCAATAACGCGGGTCAGTTATCCGCCGCAGCCAAGGTCAATGAGGGAGATGGAAGTAAAAAATATGAGCGACGAGACCACTTTAGATGAGAGATGTCGTGGAAGGAGGGGGCCAAACCAACGGTCCGTACATCACGTTGGGATTGAGCTTGGTGGCGTGAGCGGGACTGGCGAACGACGGGTGTCATCTTCCACCGAAAAGAGTAGATCTGGTATTCGTGAATGTGGGCTCAAGCGTGGAGGAATGCGGTGAGCGGCGTACGTTCGGGGTACCAGATGAGTGCCTACGTGACACCGGGTCATAGGTCTGCATTATCTTGAAAAACAAAGGATGCTCGTGGTGATGTGGACCAAAGCCTCCGAGTTGATGGCCTACAGGGAAGGCTGCCCGAGTGGTTTTGCGGTTGTCTCCGGCACAAGTGTTTTATCTGTAGTGATAGGATAAGGGTACAACAGGTTACGAGTCTGGAGTTTACGGAAGCGAGTCCTTTTTCCTATGAGGGTCCTAAGCGACCGTCCGCATCAGTGATGGGTTACGTCTCCGCTTTGCAATTGGTTCGCTTGATACTCTATTGCCTCTTTGGGCTTGCGCTCCACAGAAATTGCGTCATAGACCCATGTATGGTATACAAACACATGGTCCCCACCTCGACTATCACTGCCGAATACATGGCCATCACGCACTACGGACATAGCCGCACTTGCCGTACCACGCCTTTGGTCCTCAAGAAACCTCTGAACTTGACGCTGCCTCTCTTCTCATACACCAGAGAGGAATCCCGAATGTACATCTGCAATTTAGGCTTTACAATCGTTATCGGACAACCAATCGGCTTCGGAGCGTTATGCACAACATGTTGCGCCTTAAAGGCGCGTCGGACAGAATCATTAGAACAGGTAGTAATCACAAGTAGGGTGTGGTTCAAAGTGTGGTTCATTGCATCTCGGAGTATAGATAACTCGGATAGAAGAGGTCACCATAATAAAATAAACTCCAGACTCGTAAACCGTCATGCGAAGCATTGGCCATCCCCACAAGTACTGGAAAGAGAGCATGGCGTACCGGATTGAGAAGGAGAAACGCGGAGGCGTTACGAGTTGAACACTGAGCGTTTCCGGTGAAGGAGGGCCGTGGTGCCGCAAAACTTTGAAGGTAAGTTCACTGAAAGAGAAGCGAGAAAAGGTCGGTGCATATTTAGGCTGGAGATAAGCAAAATCGTCCTTACAAGAAGCGTATTTTGTCTGGCTTCAACAGTTGGACGGCGGGCAATGGCGCATCAATTATTCTCGTGTACCACGGGTCAAAAAAAGAGAGGATAAATTAGAGGAGGAGGATAGAGATCGATATCGTTAGTGACAGGATCTTGAAGCGGTGGATATGTATGACTAGCGCTTGCAGCTTGCTCTCCTCAGCATTATGGTTGCCGGAAACAGGAGCAGTCACGGTGGCTGTGATCGTGGCTAAACGCCTGCAAAAGCGCCTGGATGAGTCAGCTGGGAAAATAGATTTAGGAAGAGACTCCCACACTGTGACTTAAATCCAGACATCACTGCCTTCTGGACCTTCAATTTGTGCTCAGCGCTGCAGCTCAATCTCCCTCTTCTCGTATTCCGAAATCTGAATAATACTCTGCTGGGAGGCTCGACTCTACGACGCATAACCTTGCCCCAATGGTGTCACACCCAAGCAGATTTGTCCCAAACGAGCCAAAAATGCACAGAAGTCGTCGTTGAAATTTGAAATTTGAAACGTTGACCAGCTAGCCGGGCATGCCACTAAACAAGACAAAACCAGGACCTTGGGTACGTGCAGACATTTTCCCTCTTCTGCCATGCCTTCCCTTCCCTTACATGTTCTCGACAGTCACCTCGTCTATCCCTGGGACTACTGCAAATCGACGCCAGATGCATCATCCACCAAATCCCGACATGCTTGTCGTATGCCTCGTCCATACAATTTAATCCTCGACCAAATCACTACTGGGGTACGTGTATGGTTCCTCTTGAAATCTACTCTCGTTACACTCAAGCTAGCTTGTTCGTAAGTCCTGCTTGGATGTTTAAACCGACCTCCCCGACGCCTCTCGAAAATCAAGGCGAGCTTTGTCCGCTGGGGGCTCTGCTCACCGCTGCTGTCCTCAGTCAGGCTGATGTGGAGGAATACGCGTGTACTCTATCACGAGGAGGATGTTGAAAATGTTGCTGAGGATCGACTTTCAACTCGAACATGCCAATGCAAATTCGGCGGAAGAACAAGAACGGCATAATACCACACCTCCTTCTATCTCTCCCTCCCCATATTAATCTACACAGCCGGCCCCGAGCCCAAGACAGCGTTGACCCCCTCATTCGCACTAATTTATCACCGCCCAACTTCATCCCTGCGACCTCGCCTCCAAGAACCTACACTCGTTCGCTCGTTCACTCAGGACCCTCGCTATCTTCCTCTGCGAATCTGATAGTTACTCGTACATCCCTCCTCCTCCTTCCTCCAACTGGCGTAGACCTCAAAATACTTCGTTATGACTCGCGACGCATGGGGTCCAGCGAGCGCAATAACGAAACTACGGCAGCGATCGTGTCTCCGATTCTTCCACTGCCGATGAACAAGTGAAATAACTCGTACTATTCCTGGGCTTGGAATTGGAGCCGTGCTCGCGCTGCACCTGTTAGGGGAATTCAGAGAGCAGAAGGGATGTGGAACGATCACGAACACGATCCGCTTGCGTATGGTGTGGACAAAGAGGACGTTGGATCTGGATGCGAAGGCGAAGGCGAAGAGAGAATAGGAGCCATGCAGCACCATCTCGTTCTTGTTCTTGTTCTCCCCTCTCCCTTCGACTTTCCCTCCTTTACCCCCAGACAACCATTCCTCTTCTCGTCTCGTCTCCTGAACCATATCCCCATCCCTCATCCCTCGCCACCCATGTCCACGAAACTCCCCGTGCTCCTGCACATATGCTTGCTACACGACGGCGGCTTTTGTCGTTCTCCACAAATTCAACCACATCCCACTTCCAGCCTTTCGACTCTCCCCATCCAACTTCAGGACCCTCTCTCTGGATTAACAAACGTGCCAGGACCAGTTTATGGACCCGGAGGTCGAGCGACCCTTTGACTTGCGATAAGTGTCTGGAAAGGAGGATTTTCGTTCGTAGAGAGGCCGCTGGGGACGAGATGAAGGATGGATGAGGAGCCTGGACGAGGACGAGGCAACGGGGATACAGTTATCGCATGGATAGGCTGGGAGGACCGTGAGGGGACTCCGGAGGAACGGCAGAGTATTCGCGCAAGATTCGTCTTATTTATGCGCGGTCGGTCGCTGCTTGGATCTGTCGCATGTACATTCCATATATTATTCATTTTATTCGTCAGATTGTTACTTGAGGGGACGTGCAAAGACGAAGCTCTGAGGGCCAATTTCCCAATCAGATTGATGGTCAAGCCTGGTGAACGTCATGGCTTTTGTACTCCCCGAGTTAAACCTCCTGCTGCCATCACATCAGCTCCACAGTGTTCATAAAAATGCCTCAGTAACCTCCCATTTATGAGTCTAGATTGGATGGAAACAGGACAAGGGACGTAGTGTAGCTGTAAATGGCATGTACGCTGCTTTGTTCTGATGAATTGTGAACTTCGGGTTCGATTCCCGTCTTTGCAATCAAATGGGTACCATAGGTCTGTGTTTCCCTGTAGTGTGCAACGAAATGGAATTGCTTTCAAAGTTCATTGAGCGTGGTGAATGCAGCGCGATGGCCTAGCGGTAACCCTCGTAGCAACTAAACGGATTCCTAACAATGCTCGTCACAGCCGGTGACCTGAGTCAGATAGTGAATTCACCGATCTGATCTGTTCGTCTTAATACTTGGGTACAATCGTTCAGTGGTTCAGACCGTCAAAGCTTGAAGTAAGAAACGAGTCCTCGAAGTTGGGTCCCAATCCAACGACCTCTTAAACGACTGGATGTATTCTTTTTCCTCTGGCGCACTGGTATCCAATCGAAAGGTTGACCGGGATGAGCCGAACCAGTGTGACATAATTAAACATCATCAGATCTGGGCTCCCCCCATTGACTTTTGACTACCTTGCATCTCGCCCGAATCTCGCCCAATGTCCTCAACCAAGGAAGAAGGTACGCCCGATTGTATCTCATCCCTCCTTTTCCTTGAACGGATATTTACAGCGGTAGCCTGCACTTTCAAGCACCAACAGCCGGTGGCGGAGAAGGAGACCGTCTCTACAGTCAAGGTCTCACTTGATCCGACCATTCTTTCGCCAGCAGGTTCACAGAAAGCCGAGTGCGAGCTTCTTCAAACTGTCGTCGAAGAAAATGTTTCAGCGGGCACCTCGGGACGTACAATTGCAGACGCTCTCACACTGTCTGAGAGGGATGATCTCAACCAAGACCGCTTCGGGAAGGTCACGCAAGGATGGAACAAAGTCAGAAATATTGAATATAGGCGAAAGGAAGACGCGGGCAATATCGTGCTGTTACCTACTTATCCAAATCGTTGCGTTTCTTACATCCTACTTCAGGCTCTCCTTAAAGGAATTCAAGACCAGGAAGTTAGTATCTTGGCGCTAAAGGAGGAAATAAAGGCAATTCAGGAGGAAACGAAGGCAATTAAGGACGAAAGGAAGGCCAACCAGGAGATAATGATGAAGTGGCAAGCAGAATCGCTCATACTTGATGGTAAGCTGTAATCTTCTAGATTCTGGACAGCAGCTTACCCACTTGCGAAGCCACGGACGACTTCATCTGGCGAGAACACCTGGAAGCACATCGAGAAAGCTTGCTACAATATGGCATCAGTTCTTGTGAGAATCACGCAGGCTTTTTGTGGGCATATGGCTTACGATGATTTAGTTTGGGACTTGTACCATGTGTCGAAAAAAGATCGCGTTCTGGCGAGCAAGAAAAAACTTGCTCAAAGTGTCCTTCTAAGCGTAGAAGAGAGCGTTACCAAAGTTGCTACAACGTTCCTGGAGAAGAAGACGTTGGTTGTGGATGACTGTACATGGATAACACCTCCCAGGGTTACGCAGGATTGCATTCTAGAGTGCCTGAATGAGGTTTTCCCTCCCATTAGGACACCTCCACTTGATCGCCTGTTTGAATATATAAAAGCGAAGTCGCTCAGCTTGCAAAATGACTTGGCATAAAATTGTCATCACGTATTCATTTTCTTTCCTTCATATAATTTGAATCTGCAAGGTCTACGCGATGAAAACTCTTGATTGGATGAATACCGGCGACATGGTCTGACGTTCCTGTGTATCGTTTGGTTGTACTGGGTACAACGTGCCCTACACACGTTCAAGATCAAGGTGATTACCGTGATATGAAGCCAATATGAAGACGTGGTGACTCAGTGGCTTAGATCGTCGACTGGCACGGTGGGATCGAACCCAACACCATCATGCGGATGTAACATGACCTGTAACTATTTTGATAACATCTGGTTGTTGGTGCCCTCTATTCAAGGTTTGATCAAGGTGAATGAAAACCGCGGTGGTTCAGCAGTCTAGATCGTCAACTAATGAGATGATCTTGGAGCTGTTTCAGCTTCAGAGCTATCCACCTCCTCTGTTCCAGAGTGGATCTGTTTTTAAATCAAAGTGTAGATGGCTTCCATTCAGTCAAGTCGAAATCTACTAATATGGCGTTCTCATTTCAATTGAAACGCTCACACAACGCGAGGCGGATCGGGAGTCGGAGGCTGGGCACACATGCGACGTGCATGGTCAAGTGGTCAGTCGTAGTAAACCATTGCTGGGTTCGACCCCCGTGTCTAAACGAACAATTCGAATCTCTTCCATCAAATTTTGATAGTTCTCTGCGAACAAGGGTCCGATAGCTCAGTGGTTTAGACCGTCAAGGTCGAAACCTGTAACGAGTCCGTGAAAGTTGGGATCGATTCCAACGATCCTATTCGTCAATCCATGCATGCATTTTTTGGCAGTGTCGTTCTTGAACGAAATCAAAGATTCGCCGGGTTGTAACCCGTGCAGCTAGCTTTCTAGCCGTTCAACGATTCGGGCATCATATTCATGGGCCCGACTTAAGGACCCAGTAATAGAGTTAGCGATCTTTTTGGTCTTATTTCCTCGCAATACATAGGCGTTGACACGGCAGAGCCGAATATAGCTATAATTTTGCGATTTTAACACAATTTCGTACAATTATACTGTCGTCTCTACTAATGTAACTGCCTGTGATAATACCTACTTTATTAACCTTGAAACGACGGCCAATATACCCAAAGAAACAGGCCTTTGAAGTCGTCAAAAGGCCTTGAAGTTGTATTCAAAGTCAGCTGATGACATCGCCGCGCGTCGGCTATGTCCGGACCGAGCTCTGTAGACTTCGAACCTCACGACTTCGAAAACCGGCTATGCCAAAAAGTAATAACCGGAAGTTTTGAAGTAGAATTTTCATTGAAGTGACTCACTCGGAAGCCAAGAAAACACGGCAGAGATATATTTAGAATACTAAAGATATCTTTGGACCGCTAACCGAGTACCCGCGCATCAATCCGCCGGTTGATTGCCATATTTGGTAATGCTACGCCTGGAATTCGTCAAAGTCGATTACTTTCGACGGATGTCCACCATATGCTCGTTTCTTGGCATTAAAACTTATATTCCTATTCCTTTAACCTTTACCATAGATAGAAAGAGTTCCTTATATGTACCATGGTCTGTGCACGATTTCTGTAGTTATAAAAGCCTGTATATTTGGTAGAAGAAATGCAAGTACTCTATAGACGAGATTCAGCTATCCCAGGGTGTGATAAGCCTAGATTTCGTTGCGAGCGAACTTCTTAGAGTCAGACGACGCAATCCCAAGTGGTTTCGAAGTCTTTCTATTGATTACCGAGGGTTTTGATCTTACCGCCGCGTGAGATCGCATTTGTGTTCATTATAACGCAATATATTCATTTGAACCGCTACTTTACATTGCGAAGGCTATCTAATAGTCTACGTACTTGTGTGAAGTGTGATATTAGTTGTACTAAGCCTTGAATTGATTGGTGTTCGCACTTACCTTTCATTTCCCGACGCGCTCATCAGCGTATGCGAAATATGATGATGCGTCCAATACTTCACGCTGTAACATATACCATTCACGAGCGTCTCGTTTCCGTCTCTCTACATATGGCGTATTCGGCGTAGTTGCTGCATGTTCATAAAGTTTGAACGTCCGGGCTCGACTCCCAGCAAAACCTTCAGGTCATCCCATTTTTTCCTTGGGAGTCGTTTGATCTTTCTGCCGCCCTGTGTACCTGTGACATTCTTGTGCTGCCAAGATCGATATGGGCAGACATGCGACGGCCATGGTCTAGTGGTCAATTACCAAATACATCATGCATGGTTGATCTCTGATCATGGCGGACCGTGCTGGGTTCGACTCCCATTTCCACATGGAAAATGCCAGATGATATATTTTGTCAAAAGGTCAGATAGCTCAGTAGTTTTGATCGAGCCAAAGATCGAAAACAGAATGAGTCCGTGAATTCGGTTGGGTTCGACTCCAACGACCTTACTTCAGGCAGAAATTCCAAAAAGTTTTCTTTCGTTGATATCCAATCTGGTTCTAAATCGCAAGATCCGCTGGACTACAAGTTCACCTTCTGGCAGCTGTTCCACGACAGTCATATGGGCAACCTCACCAAACACGCGAACAACCATAGGGGCAGACATGCGACGGCCATGGTCTAGTGGTCAATTACCAATTACATCGAGCGTGGTTAATCTCTAATCATGGCGGTGCTGGGTTCGAATCCCATCTCTGAACAGAGAATAGAGCGTCGAGTATGGCTGTTTTTGGTTGAAGATGCTAACAAGGGTCCAATAACTCAGTGGGTTAGATCGTCGAGATCGAAACCTAGAATGCGCACAGTGCGAGAAAGTTGGGATCAGATCCAACGGCCTTACATAGTTTGGTTGGGATAGGGAAGTACCTGAAATATTTATTTTTTTCCCTTTGGCCGGTATCAAATTCGCAAATTCGACTCAAAGTTGAGTGATTTGCAGAGCTTCCAATGAAACCAGATGACGCTCGTACAACCGGATGGTTTGATGCTGCGCTCATGGTTAGGGTAACACGTCAGCGCTTTCGACCATAGCGGTTTCTACGTGGTAGTCTGGTTGATCACCACGGTGAAGGATGCACACAGAAGTGAGGTGGCTCAGTGGGTTAGACCTCCTCAGCACAATTTGCAGGTGGCAGGTCGGTTCGAACCCAGAAAACATCATAATAACAATCCAGCTCTTTTTTTGGGAATCTTTTCGAGTCTCGTGTTATTCCCAAAACCTCACTCGATGATATATTGGAAGCCTCTCACAGAGTCGTATAGCGGTGTGGCAAAGTGGTCTGACGAGCTTATCATACGAAGCAATGCCGTAGTTATGCCAGCGCGATGGGATGTGTGGGTTCGATTCCCGGTTCTACGATGCACAGTAGATCTGTAGGGTATGTCCAGAATTTCTCTTTTTTTTATTTAGCCACATACTTGACATTGACAAGGCGACAAATGGGTTGAAAAGGTTGAAGAAGCCGGAATGAACTGATGTCTTCGCTATATCTGAATACGAGGTCGGTGAATCAAGGATGGGATTGAGTAGATCGCCAGAGGAATTAAGGTACCGATCTAATCTAATCTTCTGTTATGAAACGAAGCAAGGGAAGCGAGGACTTCTTTTCGATCCTGGGTTCATGGTCAAAGTGACTCCTCGGCGTTTTCGCGTCTACAGAGTCAAGCCACCTCAAACCTCACTCTCCCCAACGGACAGCTTATGAGATATACCTCAAAATCAAAGTCGACGCGATGAAGACAGCAGAAAGCTCTAATTAGCTCGGGAGGGCCCTGTGGATGTGTCCATCAACCAAGGGCGCTTCCCTGACCCAACTAGTTCGCTTCCCTCTCCGGAAGCAAGCAAGATGTCGTTCATATGAAACGTACCTGTCACGTCTCCCTCCCTTCTCCCTTGCTTTCTCTCTTCACCTAGTCTCTAACTCTTCACGATCGCAATCGATAGGATGCCCCTCCCAAACATCCCACCCATCCCAAACATCACACCACCACCTCTCTCATCACTCGCGCGCACCCTCTCCTCCGACCCCGGGTCGACCGTCACATCGTACTTTTCCTCCCCAGGCCCGTCGTCGACGTCTACGGCTGTTGGGTCTCCCACCTCTCCCTCTGCCCCATCGCCGTTTGGTACATTATCGAGGTTATCGAGCTTAGCGTCGACATCGCCGACTGAGTTACTCAAGGCTAAAGTCAATGAAGCGGTTGGAGAGAGGATTGAGGAGGGGAGGGAGAGGGTTTTGGGTCGAGTGGTGGGGGAGGTTACGCCTTTGTTGGGTGGCAATAAGACTACGCGGGGGAGAGGAGGGGTAAGAAGAGGAGAAGAGGAGAGAGAGGATGAGAAACCGTGGGTTATGGTGGGGCAGGAGATGAAGCATATTGTTGGGTTGGCGGGGTATTCGGTGACGTACGTCATGCTTCTTTTCCTTCTTCCTTTCTCTCTTTCCTTCCCCTCCTTTCCTCCCATCCATTCTCCCTCCTCCCTCCTCTTACCCTCCCCTTCCTCTAAGTTTGACGAACGCACGCTAACCTCCTCCTCCCCGACAGCTCCCAACTCTTAACCCACTCAATCTACGTCGCACCGATAATCTCCCTCGGACATCTCTCCCTCCAGTCGCTCGCTGCTACGACGCTGGGGACTGTGGTGGTTAACGTTACGGGGTTTAGTATCCTCAATGGGATGGTTACGGCGTTGGATGAGGTGTTGCCCAATCCGAATGAATCGAAGGGAGATGGAGAAGATGGCATGGACGGGGAGATGGAAAGGGAGAAGAAGAAGAAAGAAGTGGGCGTTTGGGTGTGGAGGATGGGTGTTATTGTGGGGGCTGTTACTGTTGTAAGTTCCATGTCTTTCGCCCAGATCGTATTCTAGGCTAACCTTACCTCTAAGCCGATCCTCCTGACATGGCTCTCCGCCCCATCCCTCTTCCTCCTACTCAACCCAGAGCTGGATGGGGAGGTTGTAAGGTTGGCGGGGACGTATTTGTGGTGGTATGCGTTGGGGTTGCCTGGTATGTCCGATCCGATGTTCCCATCTCTCGTCACTCTTGAATACTAATGAAGCGTTTTTTGATAATGGAAAGCATACGCACTAACACTCCTCACCCGCCGCTACTTCGCCTCACTCGCTTTGGAATCGGTGGAGACGCAGATCGCGGGGTATGCGAGTGGGGTTAATGTTGTTTTGAGTTGGGGCTTGGGTGCGTTTGGGTTTCTCGTTACGTCCTTGCTAGTTCTTTCGTTTTGTTTCCGTGCCACCTTCGATCTCCCTCCCCATCGCCTTACCTCCGAAATATTTCGCCATACTGTTATCGTGGTTGCCAGTCGTTTTATCTCCTTGCCATCTTCCATTTCTCTCCTTCGTTCGCCTACCCCGCCTCCCAATTTTCGTTTCCCGCCTCTCGCCCCTCCACATTTCACATCACTTAAATTACTCGTTTCACCCCATATTCTCCTCCCATCTTCCTATCTCAAAACGGTTCACCGCACTAACACGCACTTGTGGTGTTAGCGAGTTTTTTTTCCCCTTCTCCTTGTCACTCCGTCCTTCCTCATCCTCGCTTTCGCCTCTCTCTGCTCTCTTTTTCCTCACCTCCTCTTCTTTTCAACCTCCCTCCCGTTTCCATAACCATTCGCCTCACTAATATCCTCTTACCGAGGCGGCGAGTTGTTTTCTCGTCTCCTCGTCGTTCCCTCTTCTACATATCATCTCCTCCTCACTCCTTTCCTTCCTCTCATTCCCCGTTTTGGCATTCCTTTCACCTCGTTTCTTTGACATAAAGTAACCCTACTCTCGTCTCATTCTCGTTCGCGTTCGCGTCTCCCCACTTGATCACCCCTACTAACGCACTCCCATTTCACAGTCCACGGCCCGAAATCCCTCAACCTAGGATTCATCGGCGCCCCACTGTCAGCGGCTATATCGTACTGGACCATCGCCGTCTCTTCTTTACTTTACATCCTTTTCCGGGTGGAACCCTCGCTCTGGCCGAGGCCTTTTGAAGAACTGCCGACGATACCAGTCCCAACAATTCCGGTACTGGGAGGTGAAGTGGGAGGTGAAGATACGGGAGGTCAGGAGGACGCCAGTGGTCCGGTGAGGAGAGGGAGCATATTACTCGATGCTGCTGAGGGGGTGGGGCAGTTGGGCGAGGCGCTGGTTAAAGAAACGAAGGAGGAGGTTGAGGCGTATTGGATGTTGATGAGGAGGGGGTTGGAGGGTGTTGGACATGAGGCGGCGAAGGGGTGGGGGAAGGAGGTTCCTAGTTTGGGTGTTGCTTTGTGAGTGGGAGTTATGTTTGAGTTTGCATTTCGTTCTTTCCTTCACGGCAACTATTTTCGAATCGTTTCGTCTGCGTCGAGCCTTCTTTCCATCTTCCCCTTCCTCAACGGTAGCCTACATATCATGCTTCCTCTTCTTCTCTTCTTCTCGACTTCGACTCTGTTCTGCGTGCTGTCGCGTACTCCATCACTTTCTCCTCCTTGCTTCCTTATCGTTCACTTTGTCCTTATCTTTCTTTCTCCTCATCTCTCTCCCCTCTCTCCTTCCGAGTCCGAGGTACTAACCACCTCCCACTATCCTTAGACTCGGGCCAGTCGCAATGGGCACGCAATCAGTACTCCTCGCCACGGCGTCGATATTCGCGCAGATATGGATCGGATTTGGAGGTGTTGCGAAGGCGCGGTGCGTTCCGTATCTCCCTGTCTCCCCTTCATTTCCTCCTCTTCACCTCGAAATCAATGCTAATCAACCTCACGACAAATAGGATCCAACACCTCCTTTCATCAAACAAACACAAACGGGCCCGGATAGGAACACTGCTCTCCATCGCGACGGCTATTGGAGTCTCGTGGTGCACGATGTGTTTGGTATTGGCGGGTCCGGGGAAGGTGAGGGAGGCGTGGGCGGGGGTGTTTACTGGGGATGAAGGTATGGTATTCCATTTATCATTACAGTTACGTAGTTGAGAAGATTCGCTGACTCACAAATGAACAGACGTCCTCATCCTAACAACGTCCCTCCTCCCTCTGATGGGTCTCGTACATATCGCGGATTCGGTCGTGCATATTACGAGTGGGATACTCATGGGTGCACGTGCTGGGTCTGGCTCTACCTCGAGTTCTCGACCTGTATCTAACGAGGGTGAAGCCACTGGTGATGACGGGAGTAGCACGAGCAGCGGAATGTGGGGCGGCTTGATACTCACCAGGTACGTTTCTCTCCTCTCCTCTCTATGACATCCAACTAACTCCTTCTTTCCCCCCTCTCTATGATACACAGCGGCCTTCCAACCCTCTCCCTCCCACTCGGCCTCTACCTCGCCTTCTCACCGCACTTCAGGCTTGGCCTGGCGGGGCTTTGGGCTGGGACGTTGGTTGCGCTCGTTGGAGCTGGTTTGAGTGGGGTGTGGGCGTGTTGGAGGGGTGTAGGCGTTGGTGTTGGTGTTGGGAGGGAAGGGACGAGAGGTAGGCGACTGGGTTGAAGAAGATGAAGATACGAGTGCAACTTCGTAGTCTAGGTGTGTTCGTAGATTCGTATCATGTGGTATGACTCAACAATGACTGTTCTGCATCAATCGGATATTGCGGCCGAATGGATTTTTCGCGTTTTGGTTTCATCAATTACTGGCATGGTCGTGAGGAATCCAAGCCACGATGGTCTAGCGGTATCACCGTCGTGGCATTATAATTGCGAATGAATCTTTTTCGATACGACTTCCGCATTGTCAGCTTTGCATGATGGATTCCCGATTCTGAGCTTCACAAGCTACGACGGCCTAGTGGTACCGTCGTCATGTCTTTGGTCAGCAGAGGTTGGTTGCTTCAAATACAGCTTCCTCTATAAGGTGGAGAATAGTCTTTTAGCAACTCTCAGTAAGATTTCTACCACAGGAATGGTGGGTATTTAAGGAACAGTTGTCTCATTTTTCCTTTGCTGTGAGCTTATTCTCACCATGGAGCTCTGAGGACATGGCGGGCTGGGAAAGATCTGCAAGTGAACGGTTGCCCTGGTTGAGTATATCGATCGTCAACTACGCAAGCCATAGCGGTTCATGGTTCCTTCGTACATCAGCCGTTTCCGATGATGAGCAGAGGTGCGTATCTTCATGACCAAACTTCTCTGTGCCACAATCTACCTAACGATACCTACTGTCCATCAGGGAGATTGGGAAGAGGGAAGTCTTTCTGCATTGCTCCAGTCTGTAACGAGGAATCATATTATATTCATATGCTGACAGAAATGAGAAGGAACGACGTACGTAATGTCGGAAATGGACCGTTTTTCCGACCCCCGTAATCTCGTTTACTTCTTCCTGGGTGAGCAGACCGTCAGGCAAATAAGCGATCTCTGCCAATTGCTTGATGCGGTCGTGATTCCCGCTAGCCGTAACCGCAACCACACCTTGAGCCTTCGTCCAAAGGAGGAGAACAGTTGCAAGGTCAACTGGTTTCCCAGTATCCTTGGATAGTCGCAGCGCGATCTTCTCAAGGACAGGTTTGAGAGGGCCACCAGGGTGGCGAAGGATAGGGGTGAGAGGGCCGAAGGCTTGAGTGACTATCCCGTGTTCAGCGCGGATCTTAAGTACGGGCTCGAGGTGGACGAGGAGATAGGGATGATACTCGATCTACGTCATAAATAAGCATGTGGATTGAAGAGTAGTAATTTGACCATACCTGGTTGACGACAGGTTTATACTTCGCTCCCTCCAGGATTGTTTGAAGATCCTGAGGACGGAAGTTACTGACGCCAATACTCTTTAGCTTCCCTTCGTCCTTGAGTTGCTCGAAAGTCTTCCACAGTATCTTCTGGCTTTCTGCACCACCTGGAGCGATGAAAGGGTTATGAATGAGATAGAGGTCGGGAATAAACCCCAGTTTCTCTAATGAGGTCTCCACGGATGCCCGAATAGTCTCATAGGTCACTGGTTCGTTTGCGGGGAGCTTCCAGACTAGACAATATTCAAGCATTAGAACATTCTATCCGAATCATATAGAACACTCACTTTTACTGGTCACGTAAATCCGTTCCTTCGGAATCTTGGATTGAGCTACCACCTCCCCTGTAGCGCTTTCTGTCTTGTAGATCTGAGCTGTATCGATATGACGAATTCCAGCCTCGAGAGCGATGTTCCCGGACTCTACTGGTGTATCATTAGCAGTACCAGTCCCGTTTCCCCAGCCAAGCCAAGGAATGCTGGTACCGTCAAGGAGTTTGAAGTATGCCTGTTGCGTGCCAGACATGGTGGTTTGGAGAAGACAGGTTGATTAGTCGATTATAAAGCACACTTCAGCTCCATGTCAAAACAATTACTCACTAAGCACTAGTCATTCCTTATTCATTCCTTGCCCATTCGTGTGGAGAGAATCACGACATAGTGCATTGAACTCATGCATGCATCACGAAAGATGCCAAATACTGAGTCGAATTGAGGTGCGGGCGCGGTGCGCGTGACATCCACGATTCAGGAACTTGGGCGGAAGCCGAGGTCGTTTTACGAGTGACGAGCTCATTGAGTCCGTTTTAAGTGGCCATTTAACGATCCTGAACTGATAAGAGCAATAACAGGGACACATGACCATCTATCAAAGCCCACGAACTATTTTTAACCCAATGGGTGGTTCAAAACGAAGGAATCACGGGCACGGATGTCCGAGCTTGGGAATCGGGAAGCTCTTGGTTTCCAGCGACCAAAAGTGAGCAGTTCCATGTTAAAACACGAAATTGAGGCATAAATAGATTTAATTGGTTCTGTTATACACAGGAATATCAACCCAAAAAGATACATAAATTACGCAGGCGTAATGGGGAACCATCTGTTGAAGACGACCTCAGGGTCGTACTGCTTCTTGACAGTCTGAAGTCTAGCATAATTTTCTCCGAATGCGACCTTGGCCCTGGCTTCGACCTCCTCTGGTGTACCCGGTAAGCTGGCATCACCATCTAAGAAAAAGTGAATCAAGGTCAATGACAAGGAATCTGGCAGTTAAGACATTAAAGGCGAACCGTAGTTTGTGTATCCTATGCTCGATGCCATCTTTCCGCCAGTAATGAGGTCACCAACCTCTTTCGCCAGCTCCCTCGCAATATCGACCTTCAGCTTTCCGTCATGTAAATCCTTGTCTTGCGCACCGAGCCACGAGAAGTGCAACACGATGTTGTGTGCCTTGGGAAGTCCTCGATTGAAGGCAGTTACGTTTTTGGGTAGCGCATCGATCTTGCCAGTGGGGTGGTAGTCGAAGAGCATTTTGGCTTGGATGCCATGGTATTCGGGTGATTTGCTAATCTCTAGGCAGCGTTGGAAGGCGGCGGAGAAAGCAGCAGGGTCGGGGGAGGTCCTGTAGACGGGTTTGCAATAGACACCTTGACCAGGTGCAGCAGCGAAATTCTGAGAAGGACGGTGATTAGACAGATGTTTTGAGATATTAGACCTTCACGTACGAGAGCACCATTGACGACTTCGTAAGGAGTCTCAGCGGTATTATCTATAACAGGACCTGCGCAAGCTTAAGAAAGTGAAGCATCAAGGAACGTAAATGAAACGTACCGATGTCGAGGAACGCTTTGAAGTTCTCCCTTCCCTCGTCCACAGTGCCGTTATAGAACGGGAATGCGAGGATGGTTGGCTGTCAGAATCATCATGAGCAAACCAAACGCCGAATGACTGGAACGGCCGACTCACGTTTCCATCAGGCATCAGGAGGGGGATTTGCATCATCCCTTGCTTTTCGCCTGCAGTCTCCCACCACTTCTTCGTAACCTCCAGCAGCTTCTCACCCTGGTCTGCCGTGAACGCCAACATACCAAAGTAGACGGTGGGCCGTTGAGGATGAAGCTTAAATACGAATTCAGTGACGACACCGAAGTTGGAACCTCCGCCTCGTATACCCCAGAAGAGATCGAGATGGGAAGTCGAGGAAGCTGTGACAACCTCTCCAGATGCGAGGACGACCGTTGCTTGAATGAGGTTGTCGACGGCTAATCCGTGCGACGACGTTTGCCAGCCATAGCCACCACCTGTTGAGACACTATTACACGGTCAATTACCAATTTAGAACTAGGTTGAACGTGAATACGAACCCTCCGACACCAGTCTAGAGAGGTATCATGTGAGTACTGCGTTTCATAAACTGAGATGAGACTGCTTACGGTGTTGACCGTCCCTGCAACGAGCGCCAATCCATATTTTATCGTCTCTTTATCCACTTGCTCCCAGATGGCACCACCACCAATGTACGCCAGCTCCTTCTCCTTATCAACACGAACTGAGCCGAGATGTCTTGAAAGGTCGATGGCTAGGCCACCTTCAACAGAAGAGGATCCGCCGAGGGTGTGGCCGCCTCCACGGACGGCGATTGGTAGATTGTTCGCCCTGGCGTACTTCAGAGCGAGAGCAACGTCCTCCGAATCTTTGGCAAAAGTGACGACTTCAGCCTTGCGTTCCGAAGTAACGCACCAGCGTGCAATTGAGGTTGCGTGGTTCTCGTCAGAGGACGTGACGATGTCGCCTTTGAAAGACGATTTGAAGGAAGCGAAGTCAGACATGGTGAAGATGCTTCGCCTAGGTGGATCGATGAGCGGTGGGATGTAGGAACGAGAGCCTTTTATACAGCTACAAGATCTCCAAACCCGAGAAATCGATCAAGACGGTAGCTGTCATATCAGCGCAGCCTCGTGTTAGGTCTTCGATCACCGGGAAAAGAGACTAGGATCAGTGGGGTATGGAGTAATGAGCGGCAGTGGTCGTGACCGAAAGCGGTGTGACCGCTTCTGAGTAGAGCGCTCTCTTTCCTTTCTGTTAAACAGGTCAGGGTCGAGGTAAGTTCAGAGTTTGAGGAAGATATGGGGAAACATACCGTTTGGAACCGTACTTAGTCCTCGTAATTCCGCGGGAGGCCCGCAGATGTTACTCGCATCCCATGGCGTCGAGGACATGGTCAACTCTTTCGAGCTACTGACGTAGTTATGGAAGGATCAAAAGATATCGCGAGTTCAGATATATCGACTCTATAGGCTTCATATAACATTGATTGATAGATGACAGTGAGGTAAAAGGATGCCGCTGGCTGGTTCGACCCTCATATTCGTCAAATAGATGGCCTCGCTTTCACTATCGACGTTAGATCGATGGGTATCCAGATAAGAAACGGAGATGAGGGTTTGGAAAGCTCGGTGGCTTTGAGTCTCCGAGATATGGGCGCGTTGACGGGCGTCGACCATCCCAGGGACGCAACTTGGTTAGTTTGCGAGAAAGTGTTGCAAGCGAGGTCCATTCCCATTTCAGAAGTATCGGTGGAAGAAATTCCTCTGAATTCTGGCCAGCAGAAGCTGTTGGATGCTCGCAAGGACTCGTTGAGGAGTGGAAACACAATGCCTGTTTGTTCGCGCTTGCAAAGGCTTTGCTTCGTTGATCGGGACGGGCGGCCCGGAGATATGTGGCTGTGCGCGTCGTTGCAGTCAGGCTATTAAATACGAACAAATCGACTTCCTCCCTGGTTTTCGTTGATTACACGCTGGTGATGAACGACGACAATAGACAGGTTCTTCAATGGAATATGGAAACAGATGAGCTCCATATGCTTTCAACCTTCGAGGAATTGCTACAGAACCGTCAGGGTATAAGGGGTTCCTCACTGACAACCTGATCGTAAGCGGTGCCACAGCCCCTGCCAGCCCCCATTCATCGTTTACGGCCAGCTGCACTCGATAAATGCCCTCCAGCAGACAGCCGACTTGCTAACCTACCTCTACTATCCTCATGAACTCTCTCGAAACCTTTGAAGTCTCCCTCAAAGGTGATGTCGTTCTACCGACATCCCCAGACTACCAGTCCTCCATTCGTCGTTTCGCAGTCAACACTGAACGCCCTGCCTCTCTTGTCGTCTTCCCCAAAGACCCTGCGGACGTCGCCCTCACTCTTTCCTTCGCTAAGTCCCAGGACTATCAGATAGCAATCCGTGGAGGCGGCCATAACCTTGCCGGGTCTTCGTCCGTCGAAGGAGGACTAGTGATTGATTTATCGAAGTACATCCATCACGTCCGAGTCGACGAGAAGGAGAAGCTGGGATATGTCGGTGGAGGCGCCCTCTGGGAGAAAGTCGATAAGGAGGCGATCAAGTATGGCTTAGCAGCCGTTGCCGGGACTATCAACACCGTGAGTTCACCATACGCACTTGTGAATCTCGGAGACTGATACCCTTAATATTAGACGGGTGTAGGAGGCTTCACTCTCGGCGGAGGCTACGGCTTCTTAACATCCTCCTACGGACTCGCAATTGATAACCTCGTCCAAGTTACCATCGTAACCGCCTCTGGTTCCATCCTCACCGCATCCGCTACATCCCAACCAGACCTATTCTGGGCCATCCGCGGTGGAGGGTGCAACTTTGGGGTCGTCACGGAATTCGTGTTCCAGTTGCATCCCCAACGGGCAACGGTTTACTTCGGGATTTTGATATACTCGATCGACAAAGCCGAGAAAGTTTTTGAAGTTACGAGGAAGTGGTGGGAGACGGCTGGGGAGAAGGAGAGTATGATGCAAATCGCTGGACTTGGACCAGATGAAAAGGTACAGCGCTCTATCCGATGTCTCCACCAGACGAAGCTGACTCGCTTGAACTGGGAAAGCCCGCGATTATAATAGCGCCATTCTACAACGGATCGGAAGAGGAAGGAAGGAACAACTTCAAGGCTTTTTTAGACATTGGTAAGTCGACCCTACTCCCGGGCTGAGCTATCTCAGTACTGATAAATCGAACGTTATAGGACCCATCGTTGACAAAACCTCCGAAATGCCATACGAATCCGTTAACGACTTCCTCGTAGGCTCTCCCCCTTCTCCTTGATTTACCTACCCCTTAACCATGCTCTCCCCACAGAACTTCGCAGCCAAACCTGGGGCAGGGGTTTACACCAAAGGCGTCGCCCTCTCCCTCGCCACCGCACCTTATACCACATTCGCCGCCGCCCTTACTCGCGCTCTTACCATCTCCCGAGCTCCAAAGGGCATGTATGGTGGTATCCAAGCGAAGTTCATGTTCGACTACCACCCTCCCGCAAAGCTACAAAGCGTCCCAAGTGAGGCGACTGCCTTCAGTCGAACTTCATTGGTTGATAGCAACGATAAGCCGTACAGCGTCGTCTTGCACTTCAGCTGGTCTGGAGAAACGGATGGAGAGAAGGTGGTGTTTGGAGGTGAAGAGAGAACGAAGACAGAGGTAGCGAGAGAGCTGGCGAGGGAGTTGGGTGAGATTTTCACGGATGGGAAGATGGATAGGAATAAGAGCTACACGAATTATGGTTAGTTCTGATTTTATTCCTTTCCTAAGATCCAGCGTTTGACCGACCATTTGTGGTGATAGATGGTGATGCGAACTATACTCGTACGGGAGAAGATTCGGTATATGAGAAGACAAAACTCAAGTTCGGGGGAAACTATGCAAGGATGCAGAAGGTGAAGAAGATGTACGATCCATCCAACATGTTTGATCGTTGGTTTCCCGTACAACCCGCAGCGTGGTAGCACGTTTATGTTTATATCTACCACCTTGGTACATTGTATGCGGAAAGAATATATTGGATGTCTTGTCCTACTCTAGCTTCCAGATCTTTCCGGAATATTTTGGAGGCGCCAGCCTTTAAAGGATGGTGTAGCAACTCTGGGAGGCTGGACCAATTGGCTCATCTTATGAAGAAACGTACTTTGCGGAGAGGATTTATAGCTCAATGACACGGGCAGCAGGGGAGGCAAATCCTCGACTATGTTATCTCGTGGGATTCGAACTCAACACCCCGAACTCCTTATACTGCTTCTTGTGTACAATTAGAAACCGCTTTCTTAGCTGGACACTTATATTTGAGCGAGCCAGGACCCCAAGCTCCGGAACCCACATTAGAGCGCCAAAACATTTGGCGCTCGGTACTAACAGCTTTTCCGAGAAATCACCGGCCATCCTACCCCGCTTGGACCATGAAAGTCGCGACTTCTTCGAGCTTCTTCGTCGCTTCGTGACCGGATTCTGGAGTGCCAAGAGTTCTCAGCACCCTTCCACACGTCTATATGCCGTAATTCATCGCGATATCCAGAATACGCGAGGAATACCTCACGTTTCAACTGTCATATGTGTGCAAGTCTTCAGGTCACTTGTACATCGAACTAGACAGGTTTACCTCGGGATGTGGATTAACCTAAGCCAAGACTTTCCAAAAGAATCTATAGAATGTCGAGTAAGTGCAACACCACGCGCTCGAGGGCCTGCTGATCCCTCCGAGATGACCAAAGAACAGAAAAGAAGCACGGTCTTGATCGGTGGGGAGAGGTGAGGAGTACGATTTGCTGAGAGATACCAAGTTATGCGATGTCATGACACGTTCGGGAACGAGATGGGAGAAAAAGAGACGCGTTGAGACCTATATTCTGCCAGAGAAATCGGGATTTTCTGACCGTTTAGCCTGTCGTTACTCGCTAGCGTCTGGTTCCGTGTTCCTTTAGTAAGGCCTTAGAAAAACCCTATAAAACCTGACCAATCGGCGTCCCTTGCTCATCCTTTCTCCTCGCCTTCCGAGCATTGCTTTTTTACATCCACCAATATCGGCCCGTCACTTAGAATGTCACTCGCACCCGCTCCAGCGCCGTTCTACCTCCAACCACTACACACGACCCAAGCCGCACCAACCACCTTCCCCTTCAATTTCACCGTTCCACCCGTCACCGACCTCTGGCTCAAACCCGCCGCTTTCGACCACCCCGTCGGACCCGACAACTCACCCCTAGTCACCATAACCCAGCCTTCCTTCGTCGCATCCGTCCCATTAGGGTTCTTCCTCAAAGCGAGCGTCACTGTCTCGTTCAAGCCAGTTCAGCTGTACGACCAAGCAGGGTTGGTCATCGTCTTCCCGGAGGATCAGAATAAATGGATTAAAGCCGGGTTGGAATATACCGATGGGGAGCCGAAGAGGAGTAGTGTTGTTACTACTGGGGATGGGAGGGGTGCCGATTGGACGGTGGCGCCTCCTACTGCGAATACTACCAATCCGACGGATGGGAGGGTGAGGACCACGGTGGAGTTTGAGAGGGAGACTGGGAATACGACGAGTTTGTTTATTAAGATTGGGGGAGAGATCACGAGGGAGGTTACTTGGGTGTTTGCGAAGGGACCGGGGCAGACGAAGAATAAGGAGATTAAGGTTGGGTTCTATGGTGCACGACCGGCAGAGGAGGAAGCGGGGAACTTGGATGTTCTGATAGAAAAGTTCGAGGTGGTGACGAGAAAATGAAGGATGGAAGACACGAGGCACCGGGGACACAATCGTATGCTATTGTGCGAGTAGTATTGGATCGACTGAGCGAACAAATGTCCAAAGCACAATAGAGTAATTGAGGCAATAATGACGGAATGCCCATTCTGCTAAGTCAACACGGTGTTTAAAAGCCACAGAGCTGGCTGGGATCGGGTCCTGTAATTCGCGTGTCTTTATCATCCTAATCTGCGTACATTGGTGCGTTACTTCAACGTAGATTAATCAACAATCCCCCCTACTTTGTCTCAACCTCCCACCCCTCAATTACAACCTCCAAATCCCCCTCCCCCTCCCCCAACGGCCTCGCAGCATAAAATCCAACCCTCACCTCCTCATCCTGCCCCGCAAACACCCACGTCACCTCCCTAACCATCTCTCCCCCAATCTTCACAAACAAACTCGACCTCGTCCCATCCGCTTCCCTCTCCACTTCCACCAACGCCCTCACCCGCCCAGTTAAGTCAACCGAATTTTTGACGGGAGGCGCCATACTCCAATCTGCGCTCACCCCGTTGCCGGGGGAAGAGACGATTCCGCGTTTAGGCTCGCCGTTGTATTGCTCGATGCCGGCTTTAATCCATTTCTTCTCGTCGCTTCCGAATAGAAGGACTAAGCCAGCTTGGTCGTAAAGCACTGTTGGTTGGTAGGAGAATGACACGGAGGCGCGGATGAGTTGGGAGAGTTTGAGCGTGGTGAAGAAGGTGGGTTGGTTGGATGCGTGGATGGGTGAGACGTCAGGTGGGGAGTCGAACGAGCGTGGTTTGACCCAGAGGTCGGTTTTGGGAGGGGCAAGGAGGGTGAATGGGAATGAGGTGGGGGCGGATTGGGATGTGTTGAGTGCGGTGAGGGTGGGTGCTGGTGCGGAGGCCATTTGTGATTGTGAGTTATTTCACGCTTGTGTCGATTTAATAGAAGCAGGTTGTGGCTTTGGTTTGTAGGAGGATGCGATATGCGATGGATGAAAGAGCCAGGGCTATTTAAACGCCCGTAATACCCCAGATTAGATCATCGACGGAGAAACCTCGGCGATGAACTTCGTCATCACCCTCCTCCTTCGGCCTCCTGTCCTCGACGCTAGCCCAGAAATATGGAAACGGATTAGCAAGCCCGAACGTGTTCAGGCGTGTTTGAAGGTCAGGTGGGTGCTTGGCGACTGCGACGAACGACGGGGAGGCGAGGAGTACGGAATTGAAATGGAACTTGACAAAGAAGACGAAAGAAGAGTCCATCAAGATTAAATGGTACCTAAACGCTACAGAAAAAAATTCTCCTTCTCGTAGTGGTAGGAACACCGTCTTGTCCGTACAAATGAACGTGTGGATGAGAAAACGAAATACAACCAAAATCAAAGTCAAAAGCAAAAACTAAAAAAGAATAAAGATACGCCGTCCAAACGTCCAGGGTATTACGGGGTATGAAACCGCATCCTCTCTTCTCTTCTCAACTCCCCACTCTCTCTCCTCTCACACCGCCCTCCCAGTAACGATACTACTCGCACTCGACAACGCCCTCGCCAACGGACTCGGCTTCTTAGGTGTCGCAGCTCCCGGCGGTAGATGTCCTCCTCCTCCTCCTCCCTGTGTTGAACTCGAACTCGACGAATCCGACCTTCTCCCCTCCCCATCATTCCCACCTCCACCCAAAGTCGTAGAGACAGGGAAATACACACTCCCATCCACCCTCCCACCTTTTGTAGGCGAAGACGAGCCTGAGCTTCTAAATGGGTCGTTGAGGAGTGAGCCTTGAGTTGATGTTCGGTCGAGTGGGATGCCGCCACTAAAGGGTGAGCTAGAGGCGGAGGCGTAGCTCGAGTCTGCAGTGTGTCCACCGGGGGAAGGACCCATAACGTCGTCCACTATTCTTGTTAGATCCAAGCTCTCTCCTCCCCTCGTGTGCGTATTCAATTGCGTCGATTGTGGATGCGTGTTCGTGGGGTATGGGTCGAAAGGATCGGTATACACAAACCCAACCCCACCAACCGCCGAATTCGTCGACCTCGCCTCACTCTCACTCCTCTCCCTCTGCCCAGCCCTCTCAGCCGCAGTAACCAACAACGTCTCCCTCTCCCCCTGTCCCACGGGGTGCGGAACGACAGGCGGCGCGGGTGGTTGTGCAGTGTAGAGGGAGTGCGCGAAGGAGCGGGGGGTGAGGCTCCTAATACTGCTATCTCCACCCCTCCCCGTGCTAGGGTTGGAATATGCGCTAGGCATACTAGTCGCAGAGGTAGAAGCGAAATCCCTATACGCTCTCATAGCTACTTCTTCCCTTCTCCTTTCCGCATCTTCGTCTTCCCCATCTACATCGAAT
This sequence comes from Clitopilus passeckerianus, assembly GCA_944990035.1. Taxonomy (NCBI): domain Eukaryota; kingdom Fungi; phylum Basidiomycota; class Agaricomycetes; order Agaricales; family Entolomataceae; genus Clitopilus; species Clitopilus passeckerianus. The sequence continues at coordinate 189,656 of CALYLX010000067.1, forward strand.
TCCCCATCCAAAAGCCCCCTCCTCTCCCGTCGACTTCGTCTGGGGTGTAGAATGGTATCGAAAGTGCGTTGAAGTTGTTTTCGGCGGTAGACGAATATGATGGAGAGGAGTAAGAGGAGGAGGAGGATTCCGGCGGCGGTTGAGCCTGCGATTATTGCGTTGCGGGAGGTGTGGTTTGGGGAGGGGAGGGAGGTGGAGAGGGAGGTTGGGAGGGGGGACGTTATCTGGAAATAGCATCAGTATCAGTTCTGACCAAGAAGAGAGAAACGAAGGAAGGAAGGGGAAGGAGAGAAGGAAGAAAGGAGACGTACGGTAGTAGACTGCCCATCTATAACCGTAGTTATCGTAGTAAACGGCTGCGACGACGGAGGGCTCGTGATCGTCTGACTCGGGTTCTCACCAACTGGTCCTTGCGTTGTCCCCGTAGGCGTATTCGTGGGTGTAAACCCTCCACCCGTCTTTGTTGTATGATTCTCGTCATGTGACGACGTAGGCTCAGGCGTGGAAGTAGGCGAATCAGTAGAGGAAGTGTCGGTGTCGGTGTTGGTATCGGTGGTCCGTGTGGTTCGGGTGGTAGGTTCAGTCGTGTGGGTTGGTCTGGTTCTCGTTCTACTCCTCCATCAGCATCACCGACATTAGATTCCGCATGGAGGAAGACTCACGTAGTTGTTGTAGGAGGAGGAGTCGTTGGGGGATCCGAGGTGGTAGGTGGATCCGATGTTGTTGATGTTGAACCTGGAGGTGGTGTGCTCCCACCACCATCTCCCGTTCCGTCCGATTCTGCACGCTGTCAAGTGTGAAACCAATGAAAGTAGAAGAGAAAGAAAGAAAAACCAAGCGCCAGTTAGCGAATAATGAAAAAAGCCAAGTTGAACCCAAGTACAAACCTTGCCACCCCTGCCTGACAACGACGATAGGCTCTGACTCGGCGGCGCTGGGGTCATCACCGGAGACGATGACGAGGAGGGCGTGGGGCTAGCCATGACATCGAAAGCTTGTCCTTTCTTGGTGGTAGACGGCGAGAACGTCGAGCGCGAGCGTGGGCAGGGACCAGGAACACCAAGAGAGTGTGGATGGGAAAAGAAAGAAATGATCGTCAGAGGACGTGGCTGTGCATCAACGAAAACGCCACTCCCACTCTCCGTCATCGTCTCCAAGAGAGTTGGTGGGTGTGGGGAGAAATCTCTAGAGAATTGGAGGAGACCTAGACTCGTGGTGGTATGGTAGAGGAGTCTGTCTGATTTCGCCAAAGAAAATGTGAGCAACTCTTCTTAGTTCGTTCTACAGATTCTCTTCTCCCAAGAACTCACCCATATTACAGTTTCCTCGCTAGCCTATTTCTATCTTCTGCCATATATACGCCTGCAAAGCCACACTCTCAATCTTGGCATCCTCTCGCCGACCTCGATCTAGTATTACGGCACCAACGGCATCCTGCACCTACCTCACGATACGCAAAATATCACCTGTCGACCTCGCGTTTATTGATTAATGATTACTTCTCTCTGGATTGAATGCAGAGGAGTATGCTCGACCAACAAGTAATTTGGGGTTGCAATTCACGACGCTGGATTTCGATATACGAGGTACATACAATCCCCTCCTCAGCACCCTACCCTTTCTCACCGCCCTCTCCCCTGAAGCACTTCGCCCAATCCAATCCGTGCTTATATTCACTCATATCAATCTCCGTTGACAGCTTTCCACACAATGCAGTCATACCAGGCAACCATAACCCAGCCCGATGCGCCGGAGGTACCCAAAGAACTAGCTCTCCCTTTGGCCCTTCAATCCATCCCGTCTTAATGTCAAACTTCAGAGCCAAGTCTCGACCGCCCAAATTCGTGCCTGCTCCCAGGGAACCAGGATCCATGGCATGTTCCGGCTTTGAGGAGAATGCTTGTACTTCAGCTCCGAGTCGTGGCCCAATATCCCAAATCCTTATCCCGCCATCTGCCATAGCAGAAACGAGCCGTTTCTGGTCTGGGGAAAGCGATATCCAGGAAACGGAGCGTCCTTGATAAACTGTTTCGAGTGGTCGCGCTTCCACCACATCCCACCTCTTGATTATCCCTCTCCCGCCACTCGTGATAATCTCGTCTTCGCCCGTTCCCGAATTCCCGCCCGGTAGGCAAACCAACCCAGTCGTCCGAATCTCCGTGTCATCCCTCAACTGCCTCACCCTGTCCCCCGTCTCGAGATTGGTGAAGTCGATCGTCCCCAAAGCTGCATATCCCGTTATGAGCTCCCTCCCGTCGAGTGAGAGCGCCATGGAGGTGACGATGCCGGAATCAGGGAACGTGAATGTTCGAATAAGTTCACCACTCTCGGCCTGATGGATCCGAATGATTCCAGTTACTGTCCTGCGTAAACACCCGCCCACGAAAAGTCGCTCTCCGTCGGGGGAAAAGAGAAGTCGGTTGATGACGAGTTGAGCCTGAGGTTGGTCTGTTGAATGGGGAGGGCCAGAACAAACTGAGGCCGCCAGATCTTCCTCGATATCCCAGATCTTAACATCCCCGTCGTCCCACCCTAACGCAATCAGGTCGTTGTTCGTTGGTGAAAACGCGAGAGATACGCATGACGCGGTGTGGTCTTCCCAGATCAGCTCTTCCTCTTCGTCTCTCACATCCTCTCCCTCCTCACCATTCACAATGCTCCAAATATGAACACACGAAAACGCCAACGCCGCCACCCTATCCCCATTCCTCGAAAAACTCAGCGCAGAACACTGAGCCGCACCCTTCTCTCCCGGGCCCTTCTCTTCGTCCTCCCCCCCCCTCCAAGTCCTCGCTAAAGTCCTCCGGACACCTGAACGGCCCCCTCACCATTTCACCCGTCCGTGAATCAAAAATCCGCACAGCGAACGTGGAATCCTCAGCGACGTTCAACGAAGCAACGTACTCCCCATCAGGAGAGAAAATTACTTCTTCCACATCTCCTTCTATTGGTTCATCCTCTGCCTCCTCGAGTGGGGGCCAAGTATCCGTGTCTTGACCAATATGCCAGCAATGGATCATGCCGTTCCACGCCCCAAGGCTGAGTTTCGTCGTATCGGGGGATAGAGCAACTGAACAGATGTCGTTGGCAGGTCGACCGTTTATATGAGCTGAGGGTTTCAGCTTCGGTTTGACCTTCGAATTTGGATTTGGATGGGGAATGATGGGGAGAGCCCAGAGGTCGATGATACCGCTCTGGGAGCACGTAACCACCCGGTTGCAGTTAGGAGAGAACGTAGATGAGAGAACGGTGTACGTCTCTTCGCCGAGTAACTTGGTGACTTGTTTGCCGGTGGTAGAGTCCCAAATACGGACGAGTCCTGTATCGGATACGGAGAAGATATGGGAAGTGGAGGGGGAGTAGGTGAGGTTGGTTATTGCGCCTTCGTCGTATTTGGGTTTGAGTTCGAGGGTGATTTGGTGGGAGGCGAGGGACCAGATGAGGATCCGACCGTCGTTTGAACCAGAAGCGAAATATGCACCGTCTCGGGCGAAAGAGAGGGACCGAATCTCGTCTGTATGGCCTGTAAGTTTCTCGCTCAAAGCCTTGCCGGTCTTCGTACACCACACCACTATACTGTTCTGCCTCGATCCCGAAACCAGCTGCTCGCCATGAGGTGAGAATGCGATAGCAGACACTGGTTCTCTATGGTGAAAATCGAAAGCAGAATGCGGTTCATCAGCTGCAATGTCCCAGAGCTGGACAACGCCTTCATCCGATCCAGAAGCAAGAAACTTCCCGTTTGGAGAGAAGACTAAAGCTAGTATTCCTCCATGAACACTATCAAGTGCCTGTAGCAGGTTGTTGGTCTCGGAATCCCACAGCTTTATGGAATTATCGGTAGAACCGGATGCGATGTGGGTTCCGTTGGGAGAGAACGTCAATGCACGGACGGCCTTTGTGTGCGCAGGGAAGGTTTCTTCGATTAGTGGCCATTGTTCTGTTCGGCCATTTGCTACAACTGGAAGGTTGGAAAAATGAGGTTCGTAGAACTTGGAAATGGTGGAGAGAGATGGTGAGAAAGGAAGAGGGGATAGGTAGATGTGGGATGCGGATTCGCTGATTGCTGCTCCAAATATGTGGATGAAATGTTCGAGGTCGAGCATCATTTCAATAGTATCTTCTTGAAAATTTGAACTCTGCAATAGTTAGTCAAGGAGGGAGCTTCATAGCATTGATGGAACTCACCTCAATCATCACTGAAAGGTTTGTGTGAAGACGATGAACCGAATTTATACCTCCCACCAGACTCAAGACGTCAAGCCAATATAGAGCTTTATTCATCAAAATATCCACGACACGCAATTCGATCTTTGATCCAAAAGAATGCAATTTTGAAAGATGCCCATGCCAAAACCGACAGCCGTACGACAGATGTGCACCTATATGTTTCTCCACTCGCTCCTCTAGATCCTTGATATCACGATTCCTGAGATACGAGGTTTCCAGTCGGCAAATGTTGAAGCAAAGCTGGGAAATCATTACCGAAATGCTACCAGCTGCGAGCTGCGAATGAGACTCCTCGGCGTTGACATATAATTTTCCGCTCCGTTTGGGGTCGGTGAGGTATTCCCGGAAAGTCGTGTGAAGTGGTCGAACGGGAGCAGTCTCGTCCGTGACACCGCCGAGCAGCGAACCCATGTATTTGAGGACAGAGTTGAATTGGCCATCTGGATCTTCAGAATCCTCTTCTGAATGACGCCAAAGAATTCGGAGGGTGTTCATGTTGAGTGGCTCGAATGTCGTTAGAGCTATTCCCATAAGAGCTTTAAATCGTTTGACGCTCCTGGGGTCATCGAAGTCGATAAGGCGAGAGAGGATGCGGGTGTAAAGGCCGTCTAGAGTAGAGCCTGCACTCAGGACGTCGCGGTACCTCTCCATGGGTGTCGTTCCGATTCTGGATCCCACACCAGCGACGACAGAGCAAGCCACTGCAGCCCATTGGAAGAGGCCTTCGGATTGCTCAACAAGGGCCTTGCAGTGGCTTTCCTCAATCCCTGGAATCGGACCTTCGTCTCCATCCAAAAGTTGGGAGTTGACGTAAAGGAGGACGTCATTTGAGGCAGATTTCCCCTGTAGGTCGGATGATTCGCTAGGTCGGAAGCTGAGATGAGATGCCAGGGCTCGCTGTACGATCGTTCCTTCATCCCGGGCCGTAATGAACAGCTTCAAGTCAGGAGGTAACGAGTCCATTCGTCGGAGTAGAACGGATAACAGTTTCCCGGCATGACCACTCTCATCCAAGGCATCAATGACGATGAGGACGGGTCCCGGAACTGAGAAGCTGCCTGCAGGTTGGGCGATGAGGTTGTCGAATTGGTCGTCAATGTCTCTTGTGTTACGCAGGGAGGTATGGTTCCGTACGATAGAACCCAGAGCCTTCTTAAAGGAAGGGTCATAATCGGCCAGGTCACGAGCAATAGTGGGGAAAAGGGTGTCTGGCCGGCGATTTGCCAGGTCAGATCGGTCAAAGCAGAAGGAGGAGCCAAGCCTCTGCATTTTGTCGAACTGCCTGGCTACCGAGTGAGCTATGGCAGATTTGCCGATACCGGCTGGACCAGCGAGAAGGCAGAGTCTTGTGCCATCCTTTGAGTTGAGAGCCCAGTCGGCGATATCGTCCAAGATTTTGACTCTTGTTCCCGCGAGGCATTGCTTCCCGCTCTCGAATCGTGCGCCTTTTGCGTAGGGCATATCGTGGAAGTTAATCTCGTCGCCTGAGTGTGTATACTGTCAGCTTTGCCCCACCTGCGGAGGTTGGAGATCGTACATACCAAGATCACCGATATCCCTCGCGATGGAAACTGTAGCAAGCTCAATATGCAGAGATGAATGATTCCGGAATTTATCCATAATCTCGTCAAATTTGCCCATATATTCGCCAATGGCGTCGTCAGCTGTTGTTAAGAGATTCTTCACGGTTCGTTTTACTAAACATATTTTGAGCTTAGAATCATCTTCGCCTGAGAGTCAAGCACGTTGCTCACCGAATGTCGCATCTGCGGTATATTTCTGAATGAACATGAAACATTCTATCGTCTGTTGACTAAGTCTTTCGAGCAGAACTTTATGGGTGCGGAGGTCTCTCGCTTTCTCGATGAATTCATAGGCATCGTTCATCTTGGAGATCAAAGCTTGGATCTTCTGATCTCTTTCCGCTTGAGCTTTGATGATCTGTGCTCTGGTTCAATTTGGCGCAAATTTAAAGACAAATCAACCAAACTCACTTCGTATCCAGCCGTAAGAACCTGCCATGCCAATCTTGCGTATGGGTGCACCTGAAAAGTCCGCATGAGAACTGGAGTTCAGAGGTATTATTGTAGCTAGCTGACCTCCACGATCTTATCGACGAATTCAACAAAGGATTTGACCCGGTCAAGCAGAATCAGAACCGGGGTCTCCACGAGAAGGACAGCCTGTGCGGCACCAATAGCCTTCTCCCTGACGTTCAGCCTACTCTCTTCGGTATCTTGTGATATTTTGAGGGTTATCTCAGCTGCACTTCCTTCGGGGACCTTGCTGTTAATGCGAACACTAGTAGCTGGATGGATCAGTTAGTTATCACTCTGAGGAGCAAGGGAATTTCAGGCATACTTTCTTTCGCTCCGGAAATGAGAACTTCGCATTCTCCTAGGAATTTTGGAGCAGCAAGACCGAAGGCGTCAAGTTTGCGCCGAGCATACAGGCGTAAGCAGATTTTCGACTTCTCTGTGGCCGGCCTGTATTAAGACAGATGAGAACTTCCCACTTGCAGCTCAATTACGGTCGACTTACAAGGTCCATGGTAGTTGATTCCATACAATCGTACCAAACCCCTTCTTAGGCTCGGTCTCCCTCACTTCGTCACCAATGATTACAGTGACAGAGTACACCCGGTCCTTGACGAGCCCTGCATTAGAAGATATATTGTCAGCGAGAGCTCATTATCGGATAGAAGCATGATGCTTACCAGACACCTTTTTCACTTCGACGAGCAGTGTCTGCTGCATCCTGGTGAGGCCGAAGGTCACAATGCGTAGCTAATCGCGAACCTTTCGAGGTAAACGTCGTGGAAGACGGTGAAAGGCAGCCGGTGTGTGATGATACTGCTGTTGTGACTTGGGCGCTTATCAGATCCTTGGAAGTCGGCGAAGACATGGCCTGTCATGTTTCTCCGTTGTTTGGATTTTCTGAGTTACCCGACGCGTTCGAGAGATTCAGAGGGAGAATTCCGGTATAAATTCAAGCCCTTCTAAATTTTCTTCATCACCCTGGCACCAATGGGAGAAAGGTTTCTCGAAAAGAAGAGAGTCCTGAAATTTCTGGGAAGCCACGATGACGGCTGAAAGAAAGTCTAAGGCGGACAGACAGATCGTGCGCAAGCATGCCTACTTTCGGCCCGGCAAGCCCCTTCGTGATTGATTTTCGCATCCTGAGTCACTGCTTGACCTTCGTGGATGTGTTTTGCAATTCTACTCACACTCGTACACTAATGAGATTAATATGACTCGATTCCAGGGCGCATCCCACTGTCAAATAAACCAGTTCACACCGATCGAGTGGGAATCCCACTGCTTCGGTTTGGTGATTCCTGAGACCAGCCAGAAACAGTCACTTCAGTTGCAAGGACGCTACTGAGAATTTAAACGCATTATAACGCGTTCTCAGCTTGCCAACATAACTACCTTCCAAGCCCGCTTAATACTTGGGAGAGTCTAAAACATTTCGTTATATCTTCTCAGCATCTGGGTGCTTTCGGCGTTGATTGAGTCCCAAGCTTCAGGCCTTCGGATTGCTTTGTAGTTGCGAAAGCGTATACACGGCCCCCAAACACGCCAAAAAGTTTCCCAGGCCTGCTCGCCCACACCCACAAGCTTGAGATAGCGTCAAGAATAGGACACCGAGGGAGGAGGGTCATGGTGGTATTCATCACCGAGTCAGTGGGGTTTCCGTCCTGCCTGAAGATGATTTAGTACGTATTAATACTACGAGCATTTAAACAGCTTGTTTCGCCGGGAGCTTGCTCACAGTGACACTCTATAACAGAGAATCTGAATCAACAATGTCCTCGGTACCAGCGCCTACCCTCGGCCGACTTAACACTTCGCAAGCCGCCCCAACCTCATTCCCATTCACCCTTCTCGCTCCTCCAAGAACAGACCTATATCCTTACCCTCGCCCAGTACCTTACTCGCCCAATTCCGCACGTGAGATCCCAACTGTCAATCCCGGACCAGGTCATTCAGCTAACCAACCCACCTTCTACACCACCGTGAAATTGTCCCAATTCGTACGGTCGTCGTTGACATTCACGCTTCAACCGGAAGTGAAGTGGGACCAAGCTGGGTTGGTGATCTTGTATGGGAGTGACGAGAGGAAATGGGTTAAAGCTGGTGTGGGGCTGGCTGGGGGCTATCGGGGACCCATGGAGGTGGTTGTGGCTTCCAAAGGGCAGGCAGGGATAGAAAGTATGATGTCTCCTCTCGAGAAGGATTCTATTAATTCGGCGGGGAGGATTAGGACGGCGGTAGAGATGGTGAGGGGAGAAGGTGAGGAGAGCTCGAGTTTGCTTGTGAAGTTCGATGGGAAGATGCTTCCGGGGATTACTTGGGATTTTGCTGAGGAAGACGAGGAGGTGAAGGTTGGTTTTTACGCTGCAAGGCCGTTGGGAGATAATAAGGGTATTATGGAAGCGATGATTGAGGGATGGGAGATTGAGACGAAGTAGGGTACATCTTAGGAAAGGAACTCGGCGAGCTAAGTGGTGATAGAGTTGATTTAATACGCAGCCGTATGTTCATTCTGGGAATTGTGGCATTCTATGAGGCGGGAAGTAGTCTACTCTGGCATAAATTCAAATGTCTCGAAGATAACCTCCAGATCCTCCTTCTACTCAGCGGACGGCCTGGCTGCATAGAATCCAAACTGTATCGGTTCGTCGTCTCCAGCGAAAACCCACGTAACCTCCCTCAATAACTCTCCCCCAATCTTGATCAATAAACTCGACCTCGTTCCACTTTCCTCTCTCTCAACCTCTACAGTCGTTTTAACCCTGCCCGTTGAATCAACAACTGAATCCTTCAAAGGCGACGCCATACTCCGATCAGAGCCTTGACCATTCCCTGGAGTAGCCACGACCACCCTCTTTGCTTCTCCATCCAAATACTCCAGTCCAGCTTTGACCCACTTATCCTTGTCACTGGTGTAACGTAGGATCACCCCAGCTTGATCGTGTGGCTCGGTCGGGACGAAGGAGAGAGTGAGTGATAGGTTGCCGATGCTGGAGAGAAAGAGAGGTGATAAGAAGAAAGAGGGTTGGTTGGATACGTTGATTGGATTATCTTTCTGAGCTGAGTCGGATGAGTTTGGTTTGACCCAGAGGTCTGTCCCCGGAGGGGCGAGGAGGGTGAAAGGGCGGCCTGTAAATGTTTGGGTGGTGTTGTGAGGGTCGAGGGCGGCTCCTAGGGCTCGCGCCATTATAGACCCCACTAGTAATGTACTTTTACTGGATTATCGCCGCGCCAAAGTTGTGCGTTGGCTCGACCTCGGTTGGTTAGTCCGCTTATACGTACCTCCAGCTTTTAAGGTGTAAGATTGACCGGGATTCGGTCCGATCGGGAGAAATTGATCGTGTGAACCTCTTTCTGCTTCTGGACCACCTTGGTTAGCCGCAGTTTCGGCAACGAAAACAAAAACTACGACGGGTGGCATGCAGCAGATTATGACCATCTCTCCTGCAGTCTACGGCGAGGCTACAAATAGTCTATACAGTTACTCAGCTACCAGCCTCTATCTGCGCGAACAAGACGCTCCATCCTACCGGGACTTGGAGGAGCAATCAGTCAGCTGGTCCCCGTGATACCCAGACTGGTATTCCTTCGTGATTGGAAACACGGACTCAAGGTAAATATCATGATAATCGTCGAACCTTCCTTTCTTACAACAACTTCCAATGCTTACAGCTTCCTCTGTATTCTTGCGTTCTTTGGCAGAGGCAGGCATAACCCATGCTTTCGTCAACTGGGGCTCGGATCATCCTGGACTTCTCGAAGACCTCGCACGGCAGCGAGCAGAATCAGGGGACGGAACTACGAAACTGGAGATTGTAACTTGTCCAAACGAGTCAGTGGCATTGAACGCTGCGCAGGGATATGCCCAAGTCACAGGGAGGCCAGCAGCCGTAATTGTGCATGTCGACGTTGGTACTCAGGTACGTGAGCAAATGGTTCTACTCGAACTTTGGGCTGATTTCGACCAACGTAGGCGTTAGCAGGTGCCATACACAACGTCGATAGAAGCCGCACCCCAGTTATCATCTACGCTGGGGCCTCGCCTTGGAGCTGCTTCGGTGAAACTAAAGGAACTAGGAATGAATTCATTCTTTGGCTGCAAGGTATGAACTCGAGAGGTTTCAGGGATTCGTTTCAACTGATGATTTTCTCTGTTGCTAGATGTACCCGACCAGAGCGCAATTGTTCGACCATACATGCGATATACGGCTCAGATGGAGCATTCTTCTGCTATCCCTCATATCGTCAAGCGTGCTGTTCAAATGTATGTCGTCGACTCTTCATACCGAGTCCTACTGACCGGGAAACAGTGCTATGAGCAACCCGAAAGGACCAGTTTACCTGTGGGCTCGGCGTGAAGTCATGGAACAAGAACTTTCCGAAGCTGATTTCAGCGCTTTGTGTACTCCGAGAAACATCAGGGCGATAGAACCAACTGCTCTACCCCATTCTGGTACGTTATCCTCCTCTCCCGTGATAATGAGTTCTGACCGGTTATAATGCAGCTGTTGCCCACATCGCCCAGGCTTTGATCACTGCTACATCCCCCCTCGTAATCACGACCTTTGCAGGTCGAAACCCCGCCGCAGTCCTCGCACTGGATGCCCTCTGCACCCTTCTCGGCGTGCCAGTCATCAACTCTTGTCCCACCTCGGTCAATATACGCTTCTCCCACCCTTGCAACTTAGGGAGTACCTATCTCTCCCCAGGCTCCCATACCCCTTTGCTAAAATCTGCCGACGTCATCCTCGTCATTGACTGCAACCTTCCCTGGATTCCCGTCAACGAAGCACCCCGTAAAGACGCTCGAGTCTTCCTCGTCGATTCTGGTGACCCATTGAAGCTGGACCGCATCCAGTGGACATTTGAGCCTGACTTCGAGATGGTGTGTAACGCCGATGCAGCAACGGCTCTCAAGCAACTAGTGGATGAATTGAAGAGGTTAGAGCCAGGGTTCGTGTCAGAGGAGCTGAATCGACCGTTCATGGCGAAGATGAGGGAGAGGATGGCGCTGAGGAGAAGGGAACATGCGGAGACGGTTACGCTCTTGGACGCGGCTGAACTCCAATACCCGACTCCCTCACCTTCAACCTCAACTATTACGGTTCCGAACGTCTTCTCCGTGCTTCGTCACGCGATTATTTCCCATGTTCCATCGCGGACCCTCAGTCGAACGCTTATTCTGAATGAAGCTGTGACGAACCATCCGGCGGCCTGGAATCATCTTCGGTCAGAGGCACCAGGGACTATGTTGCTCGCTGGAGGGAGCTCGCTTGGGTGGGCGTTGGGAGCTAGTATTGGAGCACGGATTGGCTCAAAGACGATGGGTGTTGGTGGGGAGGTTGGGAAGGGGTATGAGTTGATTGTTGCTATTGTTGGAGATGGGACGTTCTTGTTTGGAGTTCCGAGCAGTGCGTATTGGATGGCTAGGAGGTATCAGACGGTAAGGAAAGGAAGCAAATATTCATGATGACGAGCTGACTTTGGGTTCTTCCAGCCTTTTCTTACGATTGTATTGAACAACGGTGGTTGGACCGTACGTTTCATTTCCGTTTTTGCCAATATAAGGTCTAACTAATACGGTGTTGTTTATAGGCTCCGAAACTCAGCATGCGTGCCGTCCACCCAACCGGCCATGGAACGCACGACAATGGAGACACTCTGACTACTGGCTTTGGTCCTGACTGTCCTGACTACGCGGGTATCGCGACTGCTGCAAGCAATGGGTGGGCATGGGGAACAAAGGTCGGGGAGTATGATTCGAACAAGCTGAAAGTGGGGAGGCAGGAACTGGAGGAGGCGATACAGGAAGGAATCAGGAAGGTGATTGAGGAAGGAAGCTGTGCCGTTGTGGATTGCTTACTAGATCGGATATGATCGGATATGAGGTTCGTGGTGTGATCCCATGATTTGATGCCAAAACCTTAACATGTCGTATGTCAGATACATACTCAGAATGTTTAAATTAACGGCCTGTGCAAATCTATGTTTTCGATCTTTCCGTGGACGTGCGGCACATTCGGGAACGTGGTCACAAGACACTCAAGTTAGCCGGAAATCCGAACCTGTGCGATTTATGTATGCCAGTATCCGACCGCTTATTCTGGGGCATTTACCTGTCCCTTCCTCATGTCGTTCAAGCGAAACACGGAAGATACAATATTCCTGACATCGAGAATGAAGCAATTATGCCTCGAGTTATTCCTGGATCTCCGGCAAGTCGGCGGGTCGACTTATAAGCCTGTTCTCCTGAGAGGATAGCTCTACCAAAATCGAGCAATATGATCCTAGCTAAAGTACCAGTGACAATACTCTCTACTCTTGCGCTTTACATTTCTTTCACTCCTCCGAATCATGCCAAACAGGATGAACGACTTCCTGAAAACGTGACCGTTGCGGATAGCATTCTGAATTTTAGTGAACGTTTGCGAAAAGCAGTCCCAGTAAGCATCTTGTAGAGGTTTTGAATCAACTGTGAGCTCATGCCAACTTGTAGAAAATATACCTGGCAGTTGGCCTTTTCGAGATCGCGACTATCGTACTTCACGAGTTCGATCCTCTTGGTGCGGCTCACACCTCAGGCTCCTGCGCTGCGAACCTCTCTCTGAACCCTCTCCTGCTTTGGGGCGCAATCCTCATTGTAGCTGGTGGCTTCCTGCGTTATCTCTGTTACCGCACTTTGAAGAAACTCTTCACCTTCGATTTCACTATCCAGAAAGATCACACTCTGGTCACTTCAGGACCGTACCAACTCGTTCGACACCCCAGCTACACCGCACTTCTCATGGTCTACATTGGTATCTTCTGCTACTTCCTTTCCCCCGGTTCATGGCTGCGTGAATGCGGTGGCCTGAACACGGTCGTTGGTTCGGTGTTCTACGGAAGTTTTATTACGGTCAGGGCTGCCACGTTTTGGGCATTGCTCAAAAGGATGGCGAAGGAGGACGCGGCGTTGAGGGAGCAGTTTGGGAAGAAGTGGGATCAATGGGCAGATTCTGTCCCGTACCGACTTATTCCAGGTGTATATTAGAACTCGTTGAATCATAATGGTTTTTTTACACATGTATTGACGAAGAGAGTAAAGTCGTAACCATTAAGCTAAGCGTAACCGCCAGCCATCCCTATATTAGTAGAATAGGTTGGATTTGTGGTTTTGATTCCTTCGCAAATTTCTTCCTGTTAACACTCGGCGGGCTAAAGATCAATGATCCAACATAGTAATTCAAAATTACAACGCCCTCGGTATGTACACATGAAAACAAATACAAATTAGGGCCACCTACAGAATACCAGGAAATAGGACATAGGGAACCCTTCGTGCATATTCATCCCATTCTTTCCCGAAGACCTCCCTCAGCTTCCCATCCTCCTTTGGGATACGACCGAGGAGACAATACATGATAAGCAGTAGAGTGCAGGCGAAAACCGAGAGCACCGGCCCGCCAATCACATTGCTCAGGATACCTGACACCCTAATCCAGGAGCTATTGGAACAATGCCAAAGCACGAGGCCAGCATATACAATCGCAGCGCCGGAGTAGCTCGGATGACGTACAATGCTATATGGGCCACTAGTTACTAGCTTATGCTTATCCCGAATGGACAGCTCGAAGGTGAAGTGGTTGGCCATTTGCCTGTAGCACACGAATCTGAGTCCGGCTCCGAGGGCGATCAGATTGACGCCAATCAAAGAGGTAGCGTGGATTCCTAGATTATGGGGGTTTACAGGCATTCCAGCGGAGAATGGGACAAGTTCATGGAACATGATTGTCGCAACCTCTGCTATCCCAATGGCCCACCATGCCGCCTAAAGTTTTCGTTAGTTCACTCGCACTAAGAAATGGTGGAGAGCGTACCTTGATGAGCCAAAGGTAAGGGACGGTAAAGTTCATAAAGCGTTCTTGCCAGTCGCTAGCTGGCAGCTCCTCTGTTTTCCCTGACTGTGCAGGAGCCGTCCAAGTGACGTGGGTCCCGACACAGCTCGTCAGGATCAAGGGAATCTTGACCAGGAGGTTGGTGTTTATGTTCATCATGTCGAGGAAGCAACTAAAAAGAAGCCTTCTCCCAAGCCAATTTATAGGAGTATCCTGGCTCGGTAAGATCTGTCGGACGCATACTTATTACTGACAAAGTGAGTTTTGACAGCTTAGAAGGGGACCAGGGGACCAGTCCGATTGCCGGCAATCTCGGCAAAGGATGTTGGACAATGCGGATGAGGAGTAAGTAGTAGGCAACACCGATTGTCGGCCTGCACCGCACTATCGGCCCTTCATTTTAGCTTTCAAAGAAGACCACATTTGACAGATTCTCTTGTCTGTCAGGGCATAATCAGAATGTTCAATCAACGCTCCGTGAAAATCATGTTTCTTTATCTTGACGTGCACACGCTGTCTCGGAAGCATGGTCACCGGACGTGTTCAAGGTGAACCAGACATCTCAGCTTGTGCGACGTGTTCTGATAATTTATTGTATGAAACTACCTATCCTTTCCTCATGTCTTTCAAGCGAAACACGGCAGGATATTTCTGACATCGAAAATGAAGCAACCAGGCCTCGAGTTATTCCTGGATGTCCGGGAAATCGGCAGGTAAGGCTGTCATGTTATCAAGGTGATTCCATGAAGTCTGAAAGGGATCGAACAATACGGTTGTGGCCAACGCAATGCTCCTACCTTTGCACTTTTTCACAGTTCTGGCAACTGTAGAAATGGTCACAACTATCATGTCTTACGCTTCCAGGTCTCCTACTGCCAAATGCATCTCCCAATCATGCGCGGAAAACCTCTCTCCTAGCCCTATTCTTCTCAGAGGCGCGTTATCGATCGTAGAAAGCGGCCTTCCGCGTTATCTCTGCTACAGAGGCTTGATCAAAGTTCGGGTAGCGACGTTTAGGGCATTGCTCAAGCGGACCCCGACGGGGATGTGGCGTTGAAGAAGTAGTTGGAGAAGTGGGATCAATGGGCCGATGCTGTCCCGTAACGGCTCATTTCAGGAGTATACAAGATAAATTTTAGTCTTCATGGTTGGGTTGCTACTCGAGTATGGAAATACAAGATGGGAACACGGTCGACTACAAAATACCAGGGAGGAGGACATAGGGAACATTTCTCGCATACTCATCCCACTCTTTCCCGAAAACCTCCCTCAGTTTCTCGTCTTCTTTGGGGATACGACTCAGTAAACAATATATAATAAGCAACAGCGTTGACGCAAAGCCCATCAGGACGGTTCTGCCGAGCACGTTTTGCAGGATACCTGACTCCCTGACCCAGGACCCACTGGAGCAATGCCAAAGAACGAGGCCGGCGTACACCATTGCAAAGCCCGAGTAGCTTGGATGGCGCACAATGCTATATGGACCGGTGGTGACGAGCTTGTGCTTGTCTCGAATGGACAGCTCGAAGGTGAAGTGGCTAGCCATATGCTTGTAGCAGACTAATCTGAGGCCTGCTCCAAGGGCAATCAAGCTGACGCCAAGCAACGAGGTAGCATGGACTCCAAGCCTATGGGCGTTGGCAGGGACTATGGAGGAGGATGGGACAAGATTGTGCAGCAAGATTGTTGCAATTTCTGCCGTTCCGATGGTCCACCATGCCGTCTAAATTGTTCATTAGGAAACTCGCACTAGAAATCAAAGGACTCAAAAATCACACCTTGATGAGCCAAACGTAGGGGACGGCCACGTTCATAAAACTTTCCTGCCAATCGCTGGCTGGAAGCTCCTCTGTCTTCCCGGATCGCGCAGGAGCTGTCCATGTAACTTGGGTCCCGATACAGCTCGCCAGGATGAACGGAATCTTGGTAAGAAGGTTGTTGCTAAAGTTCGACATTTAGTGAGCTACCGTTCAACCGTCCCCTTGCACTATTCAATTTATAGGAGCGTGCAGGCCCAAAATATATGTCGGAGGTACATATTCTACTGCCCAGAGTTCACATTTTGACAGACGGATTGGTCCAACAAAGACTGGGACCTGACAGGTCTGATAGCCTATTAGGCGTCAGGCGACCCCCTTTGATGGCTGAGGAGCTCGGCAAAGGGGCGATGCAGCAGTGTAGACACATGGCATGGTATACCACATGGGCCCGACAATCGGCCTAAACATTCCAGCTGTCAAGTTCATATTAAAGAAGCCTCGCTTTTGAAAGAACCTCAATTCGTTCCGTATTGCTGGTACCTTTCCTAAAAACGCCATTACACGCCCCTTCGATTTCCAGTGTACCAATGTTCGAAGACTCGGCAAAGAGAGTGTTTTCCCAACTTAAGCTCGGGACCGTCCTCAGTGTCCTGGAGCATCCGGCATTTGCCGCCATCGGATCTAAATTGGGGAAAGATCACCGGGTTCCCGGCGAACTACTACTATACACACACACACACTACCGGACGGTCTATTCCATACCACTGAAACTGTGCGTCTTCCGCATGTGCTATGTGGCCACTTGGCCTGCATGTGCTCATAGCTTACAAAACACCGGGAAAAAGTGCGAACGGGACTCCCTTCCTGTACTCCTCCCATTCCTTCCCGAAAACCTCTTTCAACTTCTTATCTTCCTTCTGAACCCTTGCCATCAAGCAATACAATATGGCGAAGAGGAAGGTCGCAAAAGCCGCGAGCAATACCTTCGCCACAATATTATCAAGGATTCCGGATGTCCTCATCCATGATGCATCTGAACCGTGCCAGAAGATCAGGCCTAAATCTACTAGCGCGGACCCAGCATAACTAGGATGACGGACTACGCTGTATGGTCCCCTTGTAATGAGCCTGTGCTTGCTCCGGATCGACAACTCGAACGTGAACTGCTCTGCCAGAACTCTGTAGCAGATAAACCTAAGTCCGGCTCCGAGAAGCATCAGAACGAGGCCCAGAATTGAGGTTGAATCAATGCCTAGGGTGCGAGCTTGCATAGTGACTGGCTTGAAAGACGGAGCGAGTTCTTGAAGTAGAATCGTAGCAATCTCTGCGAAGCCAATAGTCCACCATGTGGCCTGTAATGACTGTCGTCAGATTCCTGAAGTAACATAGAATGAGTATCATACCCTGATAGTCCAAACGTAAGATCCAGCAGCGTTCAGGAAGCGCTCGGCCAGATCGCTAGGCGGGAGCTGCTCCGTCTTTCCGGACTGAGCGGGAGGCGCCCAGCAGATGTGCGTGCAGATACAACCTATGAGGATGCAAGGGATTTTCGCCAGAAGAGCGTAGTTTATGGTAGTCATGTTGGGGGTGCCGCCTAAGCCTCAGCTCGCTGTCCTAGACTTCTTCAAGCTTTATAAATAGGACGAAGAGGCCGGATCTGCCTGCGCTTTCATAAATCAGATGTGCGCCCAAGTCGGGGCTTTCCTAAGGAGCAGGCTATCATGCTGATTATCCACAGTGCTCAAATGGGGCGCCGAAACCTCCTGTTCGCTTCACGGCACACTCATGAGGTGAGCTTATTCTTGGAGATAGAGCCCACACTGAGTCTGACATCTTGTCCTTTTTCGGGAACAGTAGAAGGAAAATTCCCCCTACAAATTTGCACCCAACAGGATCCTAAGCGGACCGTCAGGTAAACTGCAGAAAACGACACGAGATGGTGGCAAGTACCGGCGCCATCAGACCTCAGGCCTCGGATGGAAAATCACCAACTAACCCGGCACCCACGGGCCGGTCTCTTCCAAGTCAAAAAAAGGAAGTAAAGGTGAGTAACCTTATTCACGCAGTTCACTCGTACAATCGTAAAGTACTGACAGTGCAAGGATTGGCTGACGTTGTTTGTAGCTACTACCTAGCTGCGGTGTATCCGTAATGTCGCTTACAGGACTCCCGGAAGGAGCGCCGAGGGAACCCTCTTCCTATACTCTTCCCATTCCTTTCCGAAAACCTCCTCTAACTTCTTGTCCTCCTTTTCAATCCTACCCATTAAACAGTAGAGTATGACTAAAAGGAACATAGCAAAACACCCAAGAAACACCGTCGCTCCGGTATTCTGAAGGATACCGGATGTCCGAACCCAGGATACATTCGAGCCATGCCAGAGGATTAGCCCTAGATATACCAGCAGGTAGCCGGTATAGCTAGGATGGCGCACGATGCTGTATGGTCCGTTTTGAATGAGTCGGTGCTTGCTTCGAACCGACAGCTCAAATGTGAAATGCTCGGCCAGGACCTTATAGCAAGTGAATCTGAGTCTGGCCCCAAGAACGATGAGGACGAGTCCCAGAACCGAGGTCGCATCCATGCCTAGCACGCGGGCGCCGGTTGTGACGGGGGGAGTGAAGGGGAAGGAAGGTGCGAATTCTTGGAGGAGAATAGTAGCAATCTCCGCGAACCCGATAGTCCACCATGTCGCCTGGATGCCTCGTTACTAAATTATTGCCATAAAGATATGCGGAGAACATACTCTGATCAGCCAAACATGAGGAACGGCAGCGTTCAAAAAACGCTCGGCCAAATCGCTTGGTGGTAGTTGCTCGGCCTTTCCGGATTGTGCAGGAGCTGCCCAGGATACATGGGTACTGACGGAAGCTGCGAGGATGCAAAGTATTTTTGCCAGACGAGCGTAGTTTGCCATAGTCGTGATAGTCATGATAGTCGTGTGGTGAGCGTTGCTTGAGCCAAAGACCGAGTGATTGTCTTGACCTTTATAGTCCACAACGCCCCTGCCCTTCACAAAGTACCCCAACCAGTTGCGGGAGACCGGATCGACCACATTGTCTGAAAATTTTGCAGCGTCAAATTCTCAATATTTTAAATATTTAGGAGACCTCGAGGCTCGTTGGATGTATCAAGTGCTCGAGTGGGGTGCCCACTGCGATCCTGTTCGCTTCCCTTCACCCCACACACGACAAAGGGATCTCGACAAAGAGCCCGATGTAAAGTTGAAGCACGAAGCAGAAAGCCTAGCAGGAACATCCTCTCAAGAACTGTTCTAACATGCAAACACCTCCTGAGAATTCTGAACCCATGATTTATGTGTCCCGAAGCCTGCGGTGACTTCATCCTCAAAGCGAGCTCTCATCTCAAAGCCAGGGTCCAGTTCCGTCGAAGACTAAATGCAAATATCTTATTTTATAACATAGTGCCAAATGGTGGTAGCGATCGTCTGGCCGACACGTGGCCCAAGAAATGTCGGCGGAAATAAACGATATTTTCCTACAACAGGGAGGTCGCCTTGGAAAGTACTAAAACATGCGATCCGCCAGGTAAAGAAATCTCTTGGCCCTCCTTAACGCTATTTGCAGACTTTCCGTCGAGGACCAAGGTCCCGCCGAACCCCACTGGAACTCGGAAGACACCAGAACTCTTCGAAGGGGTAGATATGCTGAGATTGAGAGTGTTCGTTGAAAACTGCCACTTGACACTGTACCAGCCCAGTGGCGTCTCAAATCCGCCTTCGGCTGAAGGTACGCCACCACCAACATGGGGAGCGACGGCCCATGTCTGGCCTTGAGGCGATGTGACTTGGAGGCCAAGAACGTAGAAGGTCAGAGCCGAAGTTGGGCCCGCAGACCACCCATGAGCGTGTGAGGTGTAAGTAGGGTCATTGTTATATCCTCGATAGTAGCGGTACCTATGTTCGAGAGAGCCGATTAGTCGGTTTCTTGACAATTGCATTGCGAAGGAAGACTCACGCAAGAGAGCCGTTTCCGGTGAATCCTTCTAGGAGCGTGCTCTGTACTGACGTATTCGTGTACAGCATGAAACCCCAGGTCCTATGAAGTAAGTCCATAGCTCGAGCGTCGTTCCCAGACTCGAAGTGAGCCTGGAGCTGTATCATAGGATAAATGCCTAAACCACGCCAGTTCAAAGACTCGAATCTTACCTCGAATCCACTGATGAAGGGACTGATTGTATCAGGTAACTCAGGCGCAACAGGCCCTAAATCGTTCCAATTCTTCTGCAACCCCACGCTGATTCGACTCGCCTGCGACTGGGAAGTCGTTAAATTGTACAGAACAGCCAGAGAATTCGCATCTTGAGGGTACAAGGTCGTCGTTTGGTTGTCCCTGTACATCCCAGCGGCCTCGACCCAAAATACATCATTGAACTTTGTCTTGATAGAGCTAGCGTTCTTGGAGTAGGCAGTGGCGAGAGATTGCTGGTCGATGTGGCTGGCTAGGTCCGCAGCTGTGACAAGGACCTGTTGGGAGAGCTCGTCAGCCGTGCACAAGAAGTGGTAGGAGAGACCCTTACGCGATACAGAAGAGCATTTCCCTCAGCATTGATCCCACCACCACCGAGCCTCGCCCAGTCCCGTAGGCCAGTTACGTTCATTAGACCTATCTTGCTGTCTACCTTGCCTTCAAGGAAAGCAACAGCCCTCGTGTAGTCCGCCCAGACATTCTTCAGCCAGTCTGAATCGCCCGAGTATAGGTAATAGTTGTCTATAGAACATCATGAGTTTTAGAAAATCGCAAGGCGTCGAGTGACGTACGAGTCCCGATCAAAGTCCAAGCATGGTAGGTATCGGAATCCTTCTGGTTCAAGGGAGGTCCAGATTCAGGCAAAGCACCCGTTTTGGGGTTGATGTTGGAGAACATCGTTGAGAGGGCGTTGCGTGTGGGAATGAGGTCGTTTGTTGAGACGAATTGAGCAGGGACTGCGATTCCCATATCTCCCGGCCAGACCGATCTGAAGGAGTGTTAGTTTCATGAGGTAGTACGAAATACACAACATCGTACCTATCCCGTTTGGCGCCATCCACGATGATCGGTCCTGCGACACCGAGCGAGTAATTGTTGTACCATCCTGAAGACATGTTAGCTTATCAATATGCTACAATGGACAAAAACATACCAGTCGCTGGTGCCGGATTGACTCTGCCAGTCAAAAGAGGCACAGTGTTCGTCTGTACCGTGTAGGCTCCCGCATACCAGACTGATTTTGAAGCGTTAGCAAACAGACTCGCAGAAGAAACATATGGCTTACTCTTCGTTAAGAAATCAGCATCATGGAACTCGGGATCCTGAGCGTAAAAGTATCCTGAATACGCCCTCATGTCGGTCACATGGGGCATGAACGAGATAGCACAGGACACGTTGGAGATGGTTAAAGGTGCGTCGGAGTCGGAAACAATGGTGAGGTAGCGGAAACCGCCTCTTAAGGCGTAGGCAGGCTGAGTCCAGTACCCTGCCTTCAGCGGTGCAGGAATACGTAGCACTCCGTCGCGTTTCTGGGTGTCGGAGGCGATTGAAGAATCATCCGAGGCGTCTGGACGAATGTAGAGAGGAGATTCGGTGAAGGAGAACGAGAATGCTGAGGTAGAAGTGACGGTTCCGAGGTTTAGAGAAATGAGACCGCCGACCTTTGGTTCTCTTTGGTCAGATATGTTGGCTGGCGAGACTGAATGATGAGAAACCACATACCTCTTTCCCGTAATCCAGAGCGATCCAAGAGCCTTTGCCGGAGATGGTAGCTGTACCTTTGTTTGCGACTAGATTGGCGGCATTTTATATCGTCCCATTAGAAGAATGGATAGCAGTCGGGTAAACTGTCTTCGAGGACGGTGCATAGTTAAACTTGTCCCATGCGCCAGAGGGAGCACGAGCTTGGATGGCAGAAACCAGTCCCAAGACGACGGGTAGAAAGAGCGTCCAATGCATCATTTCTGGTTAAGATGAAGCGACTCGACGTCCGTTTTATATTTGACCGTCGGGACAATCCTCAATCATGGGACCATTGGAGCTTCCTTGGGCCCGCCGGGCCGCCGTGGATGTTGGCGAGAAATAGAACTTCGAGGCATGACCGGTAGTACTACAGTTTGTATGAGGCGTATGATCTTGGAAGAACCCTGGAGAGAATCGGTCCAGCGTAAATTTCAATTGTACGGCGAAACTGGAATGCGCTCACTTAAGGCTTTACAACGCCTCTCGGTGTCGTGTAACGCGGTTGTATCTACCAAGCTGGTCTGCTCCTTTCCCAGAGGTCGGTCCCGAGTTCATACAAGCATCACGAATTCTCGTTATGATTCAATGCGACCACAAATTTGAATTGAGCGCTTGCTCATGGTGGTTCAGTCGGAGGATTGGCCTCGGCTAAGGCGATGACTCTTTGTGGTTGCCAGTGCATTAGCCGGTGATCCGATTGTGGCTGATAACAAATTCAGAGGTTTAGGTTAGGGTTACAAGCTTTGTCTTTACCATCAACGACGACCTATGGAATCGCTGAATCTCCATACGCTGGCCAGTTCTCTACCACTGGCGCAGCAAAATGCTGAGAAAGAGCTAGCGAACAACTTTAAAGGTATTTTTCTTCACTTTGTTCCAAGAGATTTGTCGCGGAATGACTCACGTTCGTCTATCAACAGCGGCTGCTTTGAGCCTCACAAACCTCTATCGCGCCTCCCGAGAAAACTCAAAACGGGCTTACAATCATGGCTACGCTACTGCCTGCCAGGATCTTCTGACCATGATACAACAAGGAGTGTCCCTTAATCAGGCGGGATCGTCACATGACGCAGACGGCGGGGGGATGACTATCGGGAGGGTTATGGATTGGATTGAGGCGCGGCTAGAAGCAATAAAGAGCGCAGAGGAAGAGGAGGAAGAGGATCAAAGACCTGAAAACGACAAGGAGGATCAAAGGCAAACCGCTGTAGCAACCGATGCTGGCGCGAGAGCACCCAGAGCTACCACGTCGCAACCCACTACATTATCATCGTCGAGAGAGCAAGTAAGCCGCCAATTTTCCCCGTGTCACCAACAGATACTGACCGCACACGACCCACAGCATCCAACGCTGGCGACTCCCACCTCACTCCGACCCGTGCCAACGGAACCCTTGACCGCACTCCGCCACCGCGCCAGCAACCGAATACGTCCCGCCCCCAAGGTAGACGTTCCACCAACCCCTGCTACAACACCAGCAGCAAGCTTTGAAGAATCTGTGTCTCCGAACTCCTTCAGGGCATCAGATATCCCGTTCCCTATATCGGCTGGCGCCAAGCGAAGACACGCGATGATGATGATGCTTGATTCGGGTCCTTCGCCCACTTCGATTCCTGTGACGGGCGTTGAGGCTTCTGCTACGTCTGGCCCAACGACTGCACCATCAACACCTGGCAGTGGAAGAAGAAGAATACGGAACTCGAAGGCGTCGAATCCCTTGGCGCAGAGTCAGGCTGTTAATACCCTGACGGTCCAGCCTTCCGCTGAGGCTATGGATGTGGAAGATGACGGCGGGCGGGAGCGAAAGCGGGTTGCACGAAGATGATCGGGCCTTTTTAGCCTGCATTTCTTTTTTCACGTTTCATTCATGATTTTCCCGTTCCCTTCCTATCAATCATCTCCCCTAATGGACACCTTACATACATACTGTAGTTACATCCATTTTTACCCCACCTGTAGCTTTTAGGCACGCATTGCAATGTCATTCCACGATTCAGACTTCATTTTCTTTATTTGCCCCACCTCCTTACACTACGTACTTGGTTATTGACTGTAGATACCTAGATGTGAGTATTCACATGGTCTATGATACTGGTTCTCGCGGAGGCTTCCACCGATTTTTATGCACACACCCAGCGTCGGTAATCGGGGACGTATACCCAGTTGGTTTTAGCATGCATCCATGCACCCTTCTTTTATTATGATCATGCAGTTACAAAAGTTGTACTATCTAGAGGCGACACGAATCCCTTTGCAATAGCAGCTAATCTGTTGAGACCAAAGCGCCGAATCAGACAAGTTCAACTTCGAGGAGTAAAACGATGCTCGTACCTTGTTCAAAAAACCAAACTTGGTTAAGCCCTTCCCACTGACCCCAGACAGCGACTCTGGTCCCATTGTCGGAACCGCCGAAATTCGTCAAGTCGACGTTCAAGCGCGTGTCTGGGATAGAAATCCTGAATGTATCATAAGTTATCCTTGCACCCGGGATGTGGGTGGAATCTGCGACACATTGTAGCTTCCACCAATCTCCTCGTCTGGATAAATGTCCCAGCCAAACTCTGCCTCGCTCGCGACGACAGGGGTGTCGTCTCCGGGCTCGTCAGCACCGAGGGCGATAGCGAGGTATTTGTCGTCGTCCTCGTTCTTCAGTGTCCACTGGTTGGTACCTTCGAGCTGTTCGAGCTTCCACTATGGAGGTTCGTCAGGACCTTGGGTTCGGTAGTTTGATTCGAGGTTAGAAGTACCTTCTGGTTGTCTCCTCCATGGTCCTCCCAACCGAGAACTATAGAGAAGTAATCAGCATGAGTTAGATCAAGAAAGAGAGGTGGAATGCACCAGAAAACCCATCAGAGCCCGATTTATCGAGCACAGTGCCACTCTTGACATTCCTGAGCTTGTACTTCTCACCGCTTTCAAGACCCATGTTCATATAAAATTCAGTCGATTGTTGAGACCCACAAAAGCAGTCAATCAAGAGCTTTTATACGCCAAACGACTGGATTACCCCCGCTGATGGAAGATGAGCCTTATCCAATGGCAGAAAGGTCCGATGAGCCAAGAGACCAGAGAAGAGCTTGTCCGCAGCACTGCGCGAAGTATGAAGACATCAAGGAAGACGTGCCGGACGTTATCGATGAAGGCGTGCTCATATTAAGGGCTAGACCTTGTATTTTTAGGTGCTTTGAGCTTCTCGGCACGACCCCATGACGTTCAGTCTTCCCAAAGTACAAGAAACGAGGAGGAAGCCCACAGAATGTGCCGGTTTTGTTGTCTAGGTCCGATACACATATCAGATCGTCACAAAATCGTCAGTATAGTGAGACTCGCTCGTATAAAACATTTACGGTGTGCTCAAGGCCAGGACGCTGATAGCGGTCTATTTTCTGTTCGTATGAAGCATACAAAGGTTCTAGGTGATGGAGGTCGGAGAGCAACTTGGTCCTCCGCCAGTTGCCGCGATAACATTGAGCGATCTGGGTTGGATCCGGGATCATCGGATTAGAAGTTCCAAGCACGGTTGCACCTTGACATTGGTACTTGCTAATTCGTTCCGTATTCCCCTGCTCGGTGAGATGCAGACCTGATATCTATATATCACTGTATTCTAAAATGTGAATAACAGGGACTCGTAATTCTACGAGGTAAACCTCAAGAAAGCCAATCACCATCGTCTGAAAGCGGTTCACAGCTCTTTTGAATCTAGAAAAACCGGATTAATGGCGCAGCCGAGGTTTGATAAGTTCTGAGCATACCCAAGAACTTAAAATACCAGCAATAATATCAGGGATATCCTTCGGGATTACTAGATCCTCGCCATCGCCTATTGGTCTAGCCCGAAGCGGCCATTTTGAAATACGATATGACGCGCCTACGCCATCCGAGTTGACAGTTAAGATCAAGAAAAGCCACTCGTATCCATTGGTCAATACTCCCCGCATGTGAGTTTTGCTGGAAAAAGCTTTAGTCAATCTCAACTGTGAGTAAAATAGGGCTTATCATACCCTAATTTCTTTGCAGATGCATACAGCTCCATAACCACATGAGGAAACGTGATCGTTGAGTCCCACTTTGGCATTATGGGCCTCGGCAACGAAGAGCCTTGATATCGAATTTTGTTGTTGCATCAGGGCCCGCGAATTTGGATTGCTGAGGAAATATTCTGTTGCAAGACACAATCGTTAAACGGAACACGGACAACTGTATACACAAATCACTCACCGGCACCCGTTGGATCGTTGGTAACGATAATGGTATAATCCGTGACGCCAACGAGTACGAGTTCAGAGCCTGAGGGTGTCGGCACAGAAATAGTGGACCGGTTGTATTCCGCATTGAATACCACACGTTCGGGAGGTTCGACCATGGCTGATGCGCGGTAGAGAAATGTGTCAACCCAGGTTCGTGCGCTCGCTTCGGACTTTGCTAGCAAGTGAGTCAAGATTCTGATAATGGAGTCGGGAGCAAGTACTCGCAGGTCGAGCCACTAGGTGTAGAAGCATACCCAGGAAATAGTGGAAGTTGTCCCAAGACATAAGATGAGACTGCCCGGCAGATCGAGAGTGCAGAAGGAGGGCGTCCTTTTGGTTTGAGTGAGAGAGGCAGTCCTTCTGAGATTTTCATTCCGTCCAAGGGATCGGCTGTTGTGGATGAGGATGAGATACTCTAACCAGCAGGTGAGCGCATGAGAATTAGGGTGATTGACGCAGGCGCTTGCGTGAGTAGTATCTATCTTGTCCTGCATCCACCACAGGAGGCTATCTAGTTGCGGGAGTGCTGCCCCACTAAGCTCTACTTCGAATGGGGTGCTCTGGGCATCTCCATTCTCTTTGATACTGACTTTAAATTGCCGAAGAGCGTGGAAGGCAGATAAAAGTTCTTTCCTCGTGCAACCAGACCGTGTCTTGCGCTTCTTGTTCGTTTGCTGAACTGCACTCATCATGGCTGTAAACACTGAACGGGGGTCGGCCCGGGAATTTGTCAGAATTTCCGTCTGAAATCATTCGGCTAGGGTTAGGGTCGACCTGACTTGAACCTTCCCTCGACTCCCACCGGCATGAACAGAAGTTTGAACCCTCCTAAAAGAACTCGCACCTTGATGGTTTTGCATAAAAAGGTCAGCAAAGACATTGTCATTGTCAACCCCCGCTCTCAGGGCGATTGGTGATGACAATAAACTTTCGGAGACACTAATTCCTTCAACCTCGACTCGATGAAGCGTCACTGGTTCTCATCTTCCTCCTCAGACGGAGGTCGGCCCTCATCACTGTGAAAGTAATGATCAGAACCATTGACTTTCACCTGTCAAACGCCTTTGCAAAGTCTCCTGGGTTGAACTTCGGAAGAGTGCGACTCGTAGGCCCTCTTAGGGACATTGCGGCAGCCTAAAATGGGCTTGTGGCTTTCCTCCCTGACACTTGCCATTTCCATACGAAACTGTGTCCATCGTGGTGTGAACCTCGTGCCTCACACAGCTATCGGTGATTAAACATAGGAAGTTGAGGAACTCTGTTCAAACCTTCCACACCACTCCCTTCCCCAAGGCTCTTGAATTCTCGTTTCTTTGGTTCGTTCCCAATGCGACACGACGATACCAGCGGGCAGGAGGGGAATCGGGCGCCTCGAGAGGAGCATGGACGTTCGGCCGAAGAATCAAATGCGAGATCTGATATCCTCCTCATCAACATGCCCTCAGTCGCGTCTTTTGAGCGGGAACGATCTCAAAGGTCAGCTTCGAGTGTACCTTCTTCAGCTACCATGTATGTTCTCCTGGAACTCACGTTTTCAGCTCAATATCCTTACTCTAGCCACCTGATAGTGGGAACAATCTCTCAGAAGCACAACCTCCACGGGCTAGTCTGGAGCTGGGTCATCCTCTCGAAGGCAGCAATCCCTCAGCGCTCGATGAAAGTCAGTTGAGTCAATCTCATTCCGACTTCAGCGCCAGGATCAGGTTGTTCCCACTGGTACCTTCCAAGAGCCGCCGATACGAGCTTGGTCGAAAGAGGCTAGTCAGCTTAACCTCCTTGTCTATCTCAAGCCTGAACACCTTTCTTTAGGAAGAAGTCGGCTGACCCCATCATCGTTGCTGCTAATGAGCAATTTGATAGGTTAGCGCCAAGTAATCACTGACTGAGAGGCTGGTATACTAACCCATCTGCGCCAGCACCGATAACCTGCCAACAGGCTGGACTAAATATATTCATCCCGAGGGATTACCCTTCTTCCACTTCGATGGAGACATGCTCCGGCATCAACCCGAACCTTGTCCTGGGTGGAAAACGCAACAAATCGTCACCGAGAACTGGATCTGTGACACGCCCACGCGTAATCCTCCCAACAAAGACCTCGAGGATGTCGTTGAAGTCGTACAGTATATCGCCATATTAATCCGAGCTCAGAATATCCAAATTCCTGAAGGCTCTCACCTGTTCCTACAACTCAGTTACGAACGGCTAAGACCCAGTTGTGGTTATTATTTTGCTAACCCGCGAAGACGCAACATATTCTGGATACGAGCGTCTAATATATCAGGCTACCTCAAAAACTCCTATCGCGATATGACGAAGTCGTATATCCGTATGTTTCTTCGCCTATATCGTAGACCCTTCTCATTTGACTCTTAGAACTGTATCTGGAAACTGAATATTGGTACAAAACATCAACCTTACTCAGGTTCATGGCTAATGTGATTGAATTCTGAAGGTATCATTGTGAATGTTTTTCGAATATCATGCCGCCAACGGCGTCCATACTTGACCTTGCGGCGGATGCAGTTAGGGACGCTCAAACGGGTGAGTACTACAGCTGAAGAAAGCGGCCTTGACTGTGCTCTGACGAGTAGAAGCTGTCCTGGGCTCCAACCGTTCCTCTTATTTGAAGACCTTGGAACAGTTGTCGATGATGTCGGATATTCTTTCCAGAGTAGAACGTAAGGCAATTATTCTGTAGCCTCTACACTTGCTGATGGTTACTTTAGGTCAACTGGAGAAGGGACGCCATCCTCTACCATCCTCTTATCCCATTTGTGAGCGCCGTTTCTCGTCTATTGTACACTTATCTGAACCTAAATGCACTACCTAAAGATGCATGCCTCCGACAGATATGTACGAGTTCAACCACTTATGATTACATCTACTCATCCGAGGCGTTTCTTAGACGAAGACCGCTGTCACAATCTATTCGGCGAATACAACGCCAGGCTGAACTGTGACACCAGTATCTACACTCTTCAAGGAACCGACAAGCCATCTTGGGTCTTCCGAGCGTCATCTCTCGCGCTCTTCTGTTTGCCGTATCTGCATTTCAGCCGACTCAAAGAGGTATGGGTAGACGAGACGGGGGTTCCTGAGCGATGGAGGAAGTACTTTGATCAGGTCAACCAGCAATGGGGGGAGCATATCGTACATGTAAGTTCTTGTTTTCGACCGCTTTGCTACGACAGTACAAGTCGCTAACGATTTTGACCTGCTTCTTAGGCTTCAATAATGCTGAACGCTAACATTGCTTTCCTCGCATTATCGTCAGGTGGCCTCGATGATGCACCTCTAGCCTACTACCAGCAAGTTGCGGGTTATCTATCCCTGACAGCCAGTTTTACCAGTATGGCAGTTGCCCTGCTACTCACTCGCGAGCAGAAATGGCAGCTGAATGCCAAAGGTGAACGGGTGAGTCCAGTCTGGGCTTGTCAACTGTTCAGATACTCACGATTTATTGTAGCATAATTGGATATACACAGTTTCGCACAGAAAGTTGGAAGGAATTGAAGCACTTTCTACGTTGTTTTCCATCCCGTACGCAGCGCTCATATGGGAGTAAGCAAATGCCCTTTTTTGTATACTTTTTCTGTGCCCTTCCTGACCGATATACAATTGAAGATTGATAGCGTTTCTCGCGGCATACTTACTGATGGGTTTCCAACAGAGATAAATACCGAGGCTGGTGGTCCTTATTGCGGTTTATCCGACACCAATACTCGTGGCATGGTGTCTAATAATCAACTCGGCACAAAGTTACGACGAGGTTCAACGTCGCATTGGGGCTGTAGGACCATGGGTTTGGGATAGGTTGCGTCTTGGTTTTCAAGGATTGAAGAAGGGTTTACATGGATCAGGGGATGAGGATAGCCCGATTAGTGCGTGAAGCGTGTATGATACTCGTAGGTACCCGATTTGAAGAGAATGAAGCGAACCATTGGCCTTCCGACTGGTAGAGATTCAGACATGTCGTCCAGACAGCCAAGGAATGAAACCAGTGCTGAAAACCACTGAGCCAAGTGACCATCAGAAGCGCCGCGCTAGGGTTAGGGTCACGCTTCCTGTCTTCAACTCCTACGACCTGCAGCGAGCAAAGATGTCTCTCTCAGATATGTTTGAGAGTTTCGACTCAAAGAACCTCATTGCAATGGATTTGGATGCGGAAGACGGCGGTTTTGGTAAGTGCTTTGCTCTGAACTAAATGTCCAGTGTTCTGATTGACCATGAATTTGTAGAGGAATCGGATGATGACGAGGAATCGCCTACGAGTAGCGGCAGCGAGGATGAATCGGAAGACAACGAAGAAGACAGCGAGAGTCTATACCAAGAAGTCCAGAATGCTGAAGCAGAGGAGGAGATTGAGGACGACTTTGAGTAAGTCAAAATCAAAGCCATTGGACCACCCAAGCTTACGCATGCGCAGCCGGCTTATACAGAGAATTCGCGCTCCTGGTACCTCAAGTGGCACATCTGGTCTAGCGAGAGACTGGGACTTTAATATTGAGGAGAAAGACGCGGAATTCAAGGATGATCTTCGTGCCGCCTCTGGTGTAGGGCGTCGGCGGAGAAAATCTGTTAGTTGAATTATCCTGCTGCGTCTGTTGCTCATGCTGATTCTGCATGCATGCAGAAAGGCCGAGGCTCTGGGCCAGTTCTATCTCAGCAGGTCAAGTCCCTGATAGGTGACGGAAATCAGGCGTATGTCGACAACAACCTACCTGAAGCTATACGAATCATGCAAGAGGTCATCCGAATTGAGCCGAGGGCAGCATCAGCGTGGTCTGTTCTAGCACAAAGTTACGAAGATATGAAGGAACATCAGAAAGCGCTTCAGCTGAGGATTATGGCTGCTCATCTGATGCATGATGCGGATGAGTGGGAACGACTTGCAAGGCAGTCGAGGTACGACAATCTCCTTCTATCTGGTTGTCTGTACTGACATTATATCAGAGAGCTTGGGTACTTTCAACAAGCCCTATACTGCTACCGAAAAGTATATTCATTGGATCCTGCCAACGTGGATGCTCTATGGGATCGAGCTGCACTCGCCAAGGAAATTGGGGATCTGAAAACGGTCAGTATATGCAACACCGAAACCTCGGCTTTTCCTAACTGTTCTCGCTACAGGCTCGCAACGCCTTCCTCGGGATCCTCAAACGGTTCCCGCACGACCTAACAGTCCTCTCCGAACTCCGAACAATCCTCATCGAACTCTCAGACCTCACAACCTGCTCCACCCTCTTCCAATCCGCCTTCGACCACTACCAAGTCAAATTCCCCACCGGCTTCTCCCTCGACCCGCAAACCAGAGCCGAAATACCAGGGGCCGGGTTCGGGCATATGGAGATCCTCGTATTGGCGGACCTCTACAACACCTCGGGGGAGCATGATAAAGCTGTGGAGGCGATACGGAAGGGGTGTCGGTGGTTGCAGGGGAGGAAGGAGCAGGTGTATTGGGATAAGTGTGTGGATGATAGGGAGTATGATGAGAATGAGATGGCGGATAGGAGGAGGGTGACTGGGGAGGAGGGGATGGTTGAGCCGGGGAGGTATCCGTTGGATATTAATGCTAGGCATAGGTTGGCGGTGGGGAGGATTAAGATGGGGGATGTTGAGGAGGGAAAGGTGGGTTTTTGCTATGGCTATCCATCGCGTTCGTCCAGAACTAATATTTACCGCCTCCAGCTACATGTTAATGTTGTCCTCTCTGAGGATATCCACGACTATGCACCGCTGTTTGTGGAGATTGCGGATGCGTATTTCGACCGGGAGCTGTACGCGGAAGCAAGGCCCATATACGAACTTCTTGGAGCTGACACGGTGGTAAGTGGCCTTTCCCTTCTTTGTTTCACCCGTGCTTAAAACCGTCGCAGACTAGCAGCATTTACGTCCTGTTGCAAACGGCTGCATGTCACCGCATGCTTGAAGACCTGAAGGAAGCTGCTGAAGTATACGAACATGGTAGGTCTAATATTAGCTCTGCAAGTGTTTTCACTGAACGAGCCTTGCAGTCAGGCTAGCCGACCCGACGAACAACGAGGTGAAGATGAAGCTAGCAGAAGTTTATGAGATCATGAACGAGCCCAGGAAAGCTCTTGACCTGGTTTATGAAGGTGTGCCGCCTTTTAAGCCCATTCTTGTTGCTAACGCTAACCTGCCCCAACAGTAATCGACTCCCGCAAACGAAAACCCAAAGACCCTTCCGCCTCATCCGCACACGCCATAGACGGCGCATCCTCTGCAGCCGCGACATCCCTCTTCGAAGAAAAAGCAACGATCAAAACCAAGTCTGGTACCGCCCGCTCCGCCAATCGGCTCAGCCATACACAACTACGAGAGCTAGAGGCGAAGAGGGAGAAGGAGGTGGTGAGGGGATTCAGGACGTTGAAGGAGTTGTGGCCTAAAATCTCGGAGGACGAGGAGGCGATGAGGCTTTGGATGATTGAGGCGGAGAAGATGGTGGAGACGTTTAGGGAGACGAGGAATTTGTTCATGACTAGCCGGGTGGGTGCCAGTGGGGCTAGCTGGGATTTTGACTCTTTTGGTGGATTTGTGCTGATTGCGGTGATTTGCACATAGACGAATCCGTTCAGAGGGATGTTTCCCAGGTCGAGAAAGCGCCAGAGCAAGACGAATGAGGAAGATGAGGAAAGGATGGCGTCGAGGTTGCACCTTGACTTGGGTAGGTGGGCCATCTCACCACGTTTGACTGATTTGCTGATTCGAGATTTGTAGGTCGGGACGCCTTGACGAAGAAGAATGCTAAGGACCAGGCAGTGAACGAGTTTAGGGGGGTTTCCTTTGATGATTGGCTACGGATTATCATGCAGGTCGGTTTATACACACTTCGCAGTGCGAATCCTTGAATTAATAGCATTTACAGTACTCGTTCATTCTGACGCAGCGAGGACAATACGAGCTAGCGGAGGAGATTATTCGCCATATAATGCTTTCAAATGCGTACCAGGCGAGGGAGAAGCAGGTCACATTGAGGCTTGCGCTGATAGGTTTGTTTTGTGCTTGGCCACTAAATTCGTCCCGTACTGACCACTCCAACCACAGCTTGCGCAACAGCAGACCAACGCGCACCCATTGCGGTTGAACAAGCTCGCAAACTCATCAACCTCCACCAATTCAACAACGAACCCCAACGTATTCTCGTAGCCGCCCTATCAAGCGGGCTACGACCAACCGACGCTTTCATCACATCCACGCTCCAGAAACACCTGTTCCGAGAGATGAAACTCGCAGATGCAGCTGTCAAGAACCCCGAGATGCTGAAATGGAATCCACTGAATAAACGATATGCGCCGACGAGTGGGGTCAAGACGGAGGCTGGGGACCAAGATGATGATGCGGATGAGCTTGAGCAGACTATTGCGACGGGGTCGGGGTCGGCGGCGGGATCCTCTGGAGATAAGGAGGGAAGTAGGCCAGCAGAGATTCCGACGAAATTGAACCCGATACCTGTGACGATATATGGCCAAATTTGCATTGCTGCCAAGAGTTACCAGAGTGCTATTTGTGAGTGCTTCATTCTTGTTCATATAATACGATGTTAACTGTCTTATTTTAGTCTACCTACTGCACGCATACGACTATTGTCCAGACGATCCAATGATCTGCCTCTCGCTGGCCATTGCTTCCATCGGTCGAGCCATGCAAAGACAGTCCGACAACCGACACCATCTAGTAGCTCAGGTTGGCAACTACTCCTCTCTGGCTCTAGCTGTTTTCGCTGACAACTCACTTAGTCTATGGCTTTCTTGTCCAAGTACCGTCAACTCCGTGGCAATGACACCTCTGAAATGGCAGAGGTTGACTACAATTTCGGGCGTGCCTTTCACCAGCTTGGTCAGTTATCCCCATTAGGCTCTTAACCTCATCAAAACCTTTTACTTTCAGGTCTGTTCTCGCATGCTGTGAAACATTATGAAAAGGTGCTCGAGCTCGCAGAGGAGCATCCCAATAATGTGATTGTTTACACGTTGTTCTTGGATGTAGCTGACTTTGATTTAGGAGAATAACTTTGCTCGGGAAGCGGCGTATAACCTGTCGCTGATATTCGTCATGACCGGGGCGGCACCTCTTGCAGACGCTCTGTATAGACGTTGGCTGTCTATCTAGCTCTTTCATCACGCTGAGGTTGGTTATCTCCTTACTATTGTCTCGCTGGTGGTGCGGATCGCGCTGCTATCCCTACTAGAAGGTTCAGTCAGAAGTGGGTGCATTACGGGGTTGTTGGGCAACGTTGGGCCCTCCTTGAGCCATTTTTCCTGTGCACGGCATCTTACCTTGGACCAGCCTCGTTCCCTGTATTATCGCAGTAGTGCCATCCTAATGACAGATCTTATCTTCCATTTGATCGTGACGATGAGCATGTGCCCTCATTGAGCGTCTAAATCTTCGTGGCACTGATTTGTGGTGGGCATGACCTCTTTCCCTCCTTGATAAGAACATCGCACAGCAAATGGTGTGTATACTGCATGTCATATTTTGCAAGCACCGCAAGCTTGCGTCTATACCGCGATGACGGCCTCCAATCTTCAATATGTCCCTACTCACCTCCGAAGACTTGCTTCCAGATTTCTACTCCTCATCAAAGCATTGCTGAAGCTATCACGTTACATCGGAAGATTTGGCATCGCCCTCATTGCAAAACTCGTGGCAAAATTGCGTGCCTTTCTGATTCCCTTCCATGCGGGCCCGTCCTCCACTTCGACTACCTCTCCACTCCCCCCAGATGATTGTGGATCGGAAGAAAACAGCTCGATCTACAAGGAGAATATCTGGACTATTGAAGGGCCAATACTTCCCGCCCACGTTCCTCCTGCCATTATCATAACCCCAGAACCCTGTCATAGAAGCGAATCATCCGCTGGAACTTCCTCGACATTGGTGTCTTCAGGGGATGACTCTCAATCATTCTTGCAGGAAAGTGGAAAAAGCGCTCTGTATGCATCGCCAAACAACTCGGCGGACCAAGTCTCATTCCTGTCGACGAACGATGACGGAAAAGTAGATGCCTCGTGGCAAGCAGTCTCCCAGTCACGCAATGGGTCGAGAATACTCCATGCTTCCTCCAATGCTTCAACACTTGACATTGGCAACCCCGTTGCAGCCGACCCCTCCTTTTTTCACTCCGCAGATGATGCACGGATTATGCTGTATCCAACCGTTCCCTCAGTGATCGGTCGATACCAATATGGACGAAAGATGTAAGGCATAGCAAGATCTTTGTTCCAGGCATGTTTACATTGTCTCTCACAGAAAAAGGAGTGCTGGGCCGGTAATATTATGTGGGAACGAACGCTTTGAAAAGTATGTGTCCCGGCAAGAGTCAGACTGTCAAAACCAATTACTAACTGCAGATTCAGCGATAAAACACTTCCAAATGGATGGACGCGTCATGTTCACTCGGAAGGTCTCCCGTTCTTCTACTTTGAGGGAAATATGCTCGATAGTCCTGGTTCCTGTCCCGGCTGGGAACGGCAACAGATCGTCACCGAAAACTGGATTATGGAGTCTCCTGTTTCGGAAGACTATGAGCGAGCTCGAAAAGATATCAACGATGTTGTGCAGGACATCGGTGACCTAGTGCGACAACAGAACCTTCAAATCCCTAATGACTGTCAGTTGTTCCTTCACTTAACCTATGAAGAAGGCGCGGAACCTACCTGCGGATATTATTTTGCGAACCGCAATCTACGGCTCCTATTCTGGCTGAAGGATTGGGATATTTCTCCGTATACTTCGAATGTCTACGGCGATCTAGCTGCGACTCATATCAGTAAGATTTTGAAACGCTCTACCTCACGTGTCTGAATCTATTCCCAGGGCTTTATTTGGAACGCGAACTGTGGTAGGATATTCTGTAATATGTATACGCAGTGGATTTACTCATTCCTCCGATCAGGCAACACTGCGAATATTTCTCGAATATAATGCAGTGTACTCCAAAGGTACTCGATCTCGCCCTCGACGTCGTCAGAGACACTCGAATGGGTAAGAACCGAAACCCTTTAGCCAAATTACCAAATCGAATTTTGTTGCATGTTATAGATGTGCTCGGTTCCAAACATTCCACCAGCGGGAAAACCTTGGAAGAATTGGCCATCATGACCGACATGCTTTCAAGTATTGGGCGTATGTTATTCCACACTCGCTCTAACGATTAGTCAACCGACTCCAATCACAGAACAACTTGAAGCAAGACGACCCAATCCTCCCTCCGCATATCCAATTTGTAAGCCATTGCCTCTTTCTCAGAACGTCCAGTAGCTCAGTGATGCCATTCAGATACGTGTTTACGGCTGATCTGTAAGGTTTTCTTCCGCTTGTCTCTGCACTCTTCCTCACCCAGACGATAGACGACGACAGATTCCATAATTTCCATGGAGAATATAATGCCAGGCTAAACCTAGAAACAAGTATCTACCTCGACGACCAAGAGTGTTCCGGTGCATCCTGGCTATTCAGGGCATTTTCTCCGTTCCTCTTCTGTGCACCAAACGTACATCTGAAAGAGATGGAGAAAATCTGGGCGGACAAGATCACAGTCTTGACGCGCTGGAGGAAATACTTTAACGAACGGAATCATGAATGGGGCGAGCACATTGTTCATGTGAGTTTTGGGGAATATCGAGATTTGATCTACTCTAACGTTTACACTAGTCTTCCATCTTGCTCAACGCGAACGTCGCGTTTCTGGCTATCCCAGTCAATGACCCAATGAGCAATAGCGACCATATCAACACCAGCCGCAATCTACAGCAACTCGCAAGTTATCTTTCGGTTATTGCCAGCCTAACCAGCATGGTAACTGCCCTTCTGCTTGTTCGCCAGCATAAATGGCGAGCGAAAATTGAGAAGGGTGAACTGGTGAGCCTCTTGTGACTATCCGGTCTTGATGGATCCTCACTAGCCGTTCTCAGGCCCGGTGGTTGCATGCGATGGATCACCGTATAAGAGGTCTTGAGTCCCTCGCTTGCCTTTATGCTGTTCCATACGCAGCTCTTATCTGGGGGTACGACGTCTTTATCTCGTGACGACCTGCCCTCTGGACTAAACACCCTTCCCTGCCTCTAGCATGGTCACATTTTTTGCAGCGTTTCTTTTTATGTGCTTCGAGAACACAACCCTCCATACTCGACTCGTTACAATCTTCGCCGCGTGTCCATTCCTCTTCTTTGTAGTCTGGTGCCTCTGCGTCGGGTGGGCTCTTGATATTCAAGGGATCAAGGGACGGGTCAAGGGCCTATCTGAAGCTGTGTGGGAGAAGGTTTCGACGGTTTTGGAGAGGAGAGCGCCTGTATCAACGACAGAGGAAGCCCCAGAGACGTCAGACGGATATCCACCGGAGCGTTCGATCTCTACTCCGACGACGTTCGAAGTGGATGACAGAGCGTCTTCTAGCACCAAAGATTCGCAGTGGTGGAAAAAGGCGTTTATTAGAGGGGATACTTCTCGTTCTAATTCCTCCAACGCCTAGATTCTCTTTACACTCACGAATAGGTTATATATTTGCTATATGGACTCCTTTGCAACCTGAGGCTGGATTTGTGGCGTACATGGCCCTACTAACGATTGGTCCGGCGTCAACCGAGGTAATGACTTTCCGATGATGCAATCAATGACAAAGACCGAAGACTCGCCCTGACGAAGAATTGAGGGTTTAGGCTTGAAGCTTGAAGGGCCAAACAATCCGAGCTTCTGGCGCAACATCGTCTTTTCATATAACATCCCCAACGCACACCAACATGGAAGAGGTAAACCACTACAGTTTTAGCTTCGTATATCCTGTTCTGACTTGGCGTGCCGTCGTGTCGCAACACAGGAGACACAACGCCACTCCCAGGACTTCGACGATCTCGTGGACTGGGCCCGCCTAAACATCAGCCGAAAGTTTGAACGCAGCGAGAAATCAAGGCGGGATCAACTCGAGCGCGTTGAACGCGTTGACTCTGGCGGCACGAGCTCGACCCTTGAATCGCCTTTCGGGTCTCAACTCACGACGCCAGTGGAAGAAGAAGCTGCGCTTGACTTCGGCTACCCAGTCGTGGAGGATATGGTCGAAGATCAGATCTCCCACTACCATGCTCTGCGTTCTGCAAGGCTGGATCCAGAACAATGGATGTCAAAGCAAAAAGTGATTAAAGCACCTATTCCACAAGTGCTCGCTATGCAGGCGGATAAAGTGAGCGTCTCGGTGAGCTGGCCAAATCAGTTTGATATTTAGCTAATGTGATGATAAGGACACCATTGAACTGCCTGTGGATGGCGCAGCACTTATGGACCTTCCCCGCCAAGACCACATGCCGGGCGGTCTTCAAGGCGATAGCCAAGAAAGTGAACATCCTAGTCTGGATGAGGTGAGCACCCCACCCGAACAACCGGTAAGCTGCTTCATTCTGCTCCTCCCTGCAAAGTATTCTGATCACCGCGCATATAGGATAGGTCGAAGCGTGAAAAAATGAGCGAATGTCTCTTCGACGCGTATGAAGAGGGAGGTTGCTCCAGTGAAGACGACGAAGACGGTGAAGATATCATAGTGTATCGCGTGAGGAATGAGCAGATGCTTCCTGAAATGGTACAGTCGTTCTTTCTGAGTTGTCGAAGCTGACATTCAGGTGCATATAGGGACAGCAAGTTCAACAATCGACCATTGATCATGAGCTGCATACCGGGGAAAGTGACGCTCCCGCTCTTGGGGCTTTTGACTCTTCAGAACATTCTACCAGCGCTGTGGCGTACGCTCAAGAGCACGCGAAGACTGTTTCAAGTGACTTGTCGATTTCTCTTGACACTTACGCCGACCTTTCTTCTGAAGCTGCATGTTCTGCCAGCCAATCGACAACTTCGGAAGAATCTTCTTCAGGCGAGCTGTACGAGGTTTACCACAGCGAGTCAGACCAATACATATCTACGTTCGATGCCATCCTTCGCGCGTCTGGCCTTCCTGAGTCTGACACGATAACCGGTCTGCCGGAAGACGACGACGTGGTTAATCCTAGTGACGCCACCATTGGCACAGGCGGAGATGTCTCTACTCGTGTTCAGCCGTCTTCCTCGCGTTCTATTACTGCAGCCACGGATGGGCACTCCATGCATGACTCTGGAAGCGAAACCAGTCCACTCTTAGGGTCGCCTTACGATCACGCATCTGAGGTGCTTGAGGTCGAGGTGACTATCAGTCATATTTCTAACGCCAACTTGCTAAATCTAGTTTCAGGAGCAAGAAGTTGAAGTCGACTCTTTCGTTTCTGCCCGTTCTGCTCTGGAAGAACCCGAGATTGGGCCTGATTCTCCACCCGCCCTCCAACTCGCTCGTGATGCTATTGGCCCTCTAGGTATTCTGTCTCTGCAAACCATTGCTCTTTACACGGTCCGCGCTGCCCTGTTTCTACCCTGGTGCTGCCTCGTCGGCGGGACGATACTCCTCGCGCCGAATCACCTTCCTTCCATCGGCTTCATACCTGTCCTGACTGGTATGCCAACTCCAAGCGGTATCCGAAGGTATCAATACTGGGCTACCACCAGCAGCGAGTTCTGTGCTATATTTTCTGGGGCATTCCTCTCCCTCCTTTGGATACTTGTGATGCCGCTACCGATGCTTCGACATGACCTACCTCTTTCAATCGCCTACATGTCTTCTCAAATTTCTGGTGTCAACGTTGCCTTGGCGGTCACTCTCCTATCTGCAGCCGTTGCAAGAGGCTGTTATGCCTGGAAAGGATTCGAAGTGAATAAGGATGTCGAGCTTGGGGAGGACGATTGGCAGAGTGTGGGGTTGGTAATATGGGGAGATACCGACTATTTGGGAGACTACAAGAAGGGAAGAGGGTTGAAGAGGACGGAGAATGGAGGGTATTTGGCGTGTGTCGGTGATGAAGACGAGGCTGCGGTGTATGATGCCATGTATGAGAAGGATGTTTTCTTGGAGGATTAATTCCGTCTCTTTTCCCAATGTTTACTGTAATGCAACTATCAATCTCGATTTCTCCGTTCCATTTCCTGGTTGCGAGCCAAGCTGTTCTGCTTCAAAGTTTATGGCGTTGTTTCCATTGCAAACGGCCACGAGTTGATGAAAACCTTCCGCTACCTTTCTGGCTTTCGAGATTTTCTATCGATTCTGCACGAATGAATCGAAAACTCACCGGTATCCGGGCCAGCCTTACAAATTAAGGTAGACCTCATCCAAACCCAATTTAACCCATCCAAACCCATTCACAACACGTGACCTTAAGCGTTACAAACGGTCGAAATGACCTGAAAAAGCTATCTCCATCATGAGTTCACATCCTATTGGTTAGTGAAATACCCAAACTATAGGTAGTATAAATCCACATATGCAGCGTATTACGATAAGAAAACCGAAGTGAAATGGCTATGGAGATGCCTTATCATTGTCGGTCTTCCGAATTCGGACGCTTGATAAGATCGACGTTGAGAAGGGTGAAACACTTTTGTTCTGAGTTGTTTGCTCTTCCAATGCACCTGTATACCATTTTTATAGTCATTGTACACTCGTTAGAGCCGCTTACGCTTGATACTCAAGGTCTACGTCGCATTCTGGCTTGCTGGGCTCACATCTCTGCAGGTAAAGGCGGTTTAAAGAGAAAAAACAAGTCCCTCCCCGTATATATGCTATTATGTAGTACATAGAGCAGTAAGACAGAGTTTAACAGTCAATATTTGGGTCGTTTGAAGTGGATAACTGGTAAAATTCTAAAGTTTCGTACTCGCCCCGCAAGGTTCTCTGTGGTATGATTGGCTCGCTTAAGCCAGTCACACATCAGTCACCTCACGTGGTATGGATGAGTTTGGCTGAGGTCTACCTTAGGCAAGTCTGCCATGTGACATCCCGTCAAAATGTCGCAATGTGGCTGTGCTTGGCCGACAGTTCAAGCATTCTGACTAACCGAGGGTTGTACCTGGACCCCTTCCTCCGCATTTCTTATAAAGGCCACCGCAGGCAGAACACGAGCGGACTCAGAAGAAACGTGTGCCAAGGATGAAGGTTGAACTATGCCCGGACACGGGTCCGTTTGACTTTCATTCCAGTTGTGTACGGCTCGCTTGGAGTACATTACTGCCAGCCGTGTTCGTGTTTTTGCTATGCATATGTGGTTCTGCTATACCTGCGTTGTTTACCAAAGTACTTATTCCGATTGAGTACGAGCGCTATCCCGGGTGGTTTAAAGCACCTGTTGAGGTGGCCCGGAAATTATTTTCGAATTTCTTGACATTGGAGGAAGCGGAGGAGTTGCTGAATCGGGATGAAGGGAAAGACGAAGAACATGATGCCAATACCAACGGTATCGGCGCCGAAAACGACAAAACCTTGGTTAACGACTCCGACATATACTTCCGACGGACAGTTGTTCTTGCTGGGCTCGGCCTCGCGGAAACCATTGCGTGGCTCGCGTATGGTTCATACCAGCTCGTGGCCTTGGCTTCCTCGGAAGACGGAAACTGGGATTCGGACACGGAAGGGGATAGTGATAGAGGTCGGTTGTCGAGGTGGCTGGTATTAGCTGCGCCGTTCCTACTAGCTCTTACATGGCTATACACCGTTCTACGTGCTGCACTCCGTCGTGCCTCGTCCACCTCCACGATAAGCCAAAACGGCTTGGGCGCCTCCGAAAAACCGAAGTTACCCCTGACGCCTCCGTATGACCTCTTCGTCCTCTATTGCCTCCAGTTCATCGCTGCGACGGTGCAGCTAGCTGGCATAGTTTGGGACTGGGTCATTTATGGGGAGCAGAGGGCGTGGGGCATAGCGCTTGCAATCTGCATCAACTTCGTTGTTGTGTTGATGTTGCTCGGTGTCGTATTATCAATGCCGTTAGCCGTACCCAGCGAGAGGATCAATCGGAATGACATCGTATGTTTCCCTTCGAGATCAATTGAAATCTGTTGAGCTGATATGGATTTATCTCCTACAGGGCAAATCTGTGTCCCCTGAGGACTACACTTCCCTTTTTGGGTGGATTTCGTTCCACTGGGTTGCTCCTTTGATTCAGAAGGTACGATAGCCGGCTGATGCTCAAAAGCCTTGTTCTAACGTCTTTGGATCTTTAGGGTCGTAACACCACGCTCAACGAGAAGGACGTATGGAAGCTCAGCCCTACAATGCAGTCCCGCCCACTTTTCGCTCAGTTTTCAAGAACGAATCCGACAGCGACCTTATTGAAGCGTCTATGGGTGGCAAATTCGCTGGATATCATGTAGGTTACCAAACCTGCTTTTCTCCGAAATCTAAGCTTACAATCGCATTTGCAGCCTCGATTTTGTCATCACCATAGTGTCTGTGGTGTTCAACTATGCTGGTCCATTTTTCTTGAAGTATGTTGACCTCGACATTCATGCACAGCCACTGATGACCTCTTGCAGGCGTATCCTTGATTCCATTGCAGAAAACCCAACTCCGGAAGGAAAAGGGACGGCTTGCATCTATGCATTCCTGGCATTCCTATGCAGCATGGCAAAGGTCGTTTTCACCCCTAGCAAGGACTCCACTTTCATTCTGACCAAATCTTAATTACAGGGCCAAGCCGACCTTCAACACCTCTGGATCAATCGTCGAGCTACAACACGTATCCGCTCCGAACTTATGGCGTCCATTTACGACAAAGCACTCAAACGCAAGGATTTCTCCGGCCTCGTGGACAAGGACCGCGCTATGTCTGGTGGTCAACCAGCTGCTGGTGCCGAGCCAGACAAGAAAGGAAAGAAGAAGAGC
The DNA here is from genome assembly GCA_944990035.1 of Clitopilus passeckerianus. Classification (NCBI taxonomy): domain Eukaryota; kingdom Fungi; phylum Basidiomycota; class Agaricomycetes; order Agaricales; family Entolomataceae; genus Clitopilus; species Clitopilus passeckerianus. The sequence goes on from CALYLX010000067.1 coordinate 232,288, forward strand.
AAGAAGGATAAGAAGAAGGAAAAAGATACCAAGGATGAACCCAAGGCTGGAGCAGATGTCGGAAAGATCGTTAATCTCATGGCTGGAGATGCTAACAGGGTTTGTCTTGAGCTACATGCATAATTGGGGAAGATGGAACTGACGTCTATTTCTAGATTTCCATGACCGTCTCCGCCATGTACTTCATTTATGGAGCGCCTTTTGAAATCATTATCGCTAGCATCTTCCTTTACCAGTACGTTGCCATTATGCTGACCCCGACCTGCAAGGCTTAACCATTATTGAACAGATTGCTTGGTTGGTCTGCATTCGCAGGCTTCATTGTGCTGCTCCTTGGGTGGCCCCTCAATAGTTTGATTGCCCGCCGGAGCATCAGAATTCAGAAGGGTGTTTTGGCCGCTCGTGACAAGAGGATGGGTGTCCTCAACGAACTCATAGGAGCTGTACGTGAGATCTTATGTATTTTCGCCTGGCCTACTTCTGACACGTTTTCATGCAGGTGAAATTTATCAAGTTCTTTGCCTGGGAAGATCGTTGGATTGAAAGGGCCATGGACGCCCGGGAGGGAGAGATGAAGTGGATGGTTAAGGGTATGTCCTCTGTTCCTCCCAGGCGTCGGAGGCGGTTTACTGACTATGCTGCTTGATTCTTGCAGCTCGAGTCAATTCGGTCTTATTCGGCGCCCTTTGGGTGTGTGCACCAATCTTTATCTCGGTCATCTCCTTTGCAGCATATGTGTTGCAAGGAAACCAGTTGACCGTCAGCATTGCGTTCACGTCCATTGCCTTGTTCAACATGGTTCGGTAGGTCGCTTTGACTCATAAGTCATTTGCAGCTGGAACTCATTGAATATTTACAGAGCTCCTCTGAACGTCATCCCAACTTGGATAGTCCAAATCCTTCAGGTATAGTGCCCAGTCCAGTCCTTTCTCGAGCAACAGGAGCTGACCTTTCCATCCAGACCGGTGTTGCCCTTGACCGTATCGCGGTTTACCTCTCCGAAGACGAAGTCTCAGAGCAAGTTTCGTCTCTCAAAACAGACGGTGCCTCTCCCTCCCCGGCTACCATGTCTGGTACCAAGAGCGGCCTCGGGATCCTCAATGCCTCATTCAAGTGGAACGAAATCGAAGAATCAAAAGACGAGCCCGACAGCAAGGGCAAAGGCAAAGCAAAGGATACGTCACGTAGTGCATCACCCTCTGGAGACGACTCGTCAACGGTTGTCAGTGTAGACGTTGAGGCCAGTGCTGCTGATGCGGAGACATCCTCTCTCCTCACGGAAAACAATGACCACAAGTTTGAGCTTAGGGATGTCACCATCATGTTCCCCGAAGGAGAACTGACGGTCATCACTGGACCAACTGCAAGTGGGAAAACTGCGTTGTTGGTAAGTACCCTTCATCTCTACTCCTGCGGAGATCATGGCTGACGATGTTTACGACAGATGGCACTACTTGGGGAGATGACCCTCCTCCCGAATCCTGACGGCACAGAAGGCTGTATCATCATGTCCAAAAACCCTCTCCAAGTTGACGATAATGGGCTCAGTCACTCACTTTCGTACGCTGCTCAGAGCCCCTGGCTGAGGCATCAAAGCATCAAGGACAACATCTTGTTTGGATATCCCTATGATGAGGAGAGGTATCAAGCCGTCGTAGAAGCATGTGCACTCAAGCCAGATCTCGAGATGCTGGAGGATGGGGACGAAACGGAAATCGGTGCCAGAGGTGTCTCTTTATCTGGTGGTCAGAAAGCACGAGTTGCGCTTGCAAGGGCCGTGTATGCCAGGACGAAGTATGTGTTGCTGGATGACCCCTTGAGTGCTGTGGTATGTTTCACAACATTTCAGCTGCTTACTGTCGCTGACAATGATGTACCTACAGGATAGTCATACATCTCGCTTCTTGTACGAAAAACTCCTTCGTGGACCTCTTCTTGCAAACCGCACTGTGGTAAGCCACTTTACGTCATTCCGCAGACCAACTGGTCCTTAACCAGGCTTTCTCAGGTTCTTGTTACGCATCACGTTGAGCTGGTCCTTCCCGGTGCAAACTACGTCGTCCGAATGCTCGATGGCCGTATTGACACACATGGAACGGTCAAGGAGTTGCAGGACCAAGGCGTCCTTGAGACGATTGCCCATGATGCCGAAGTGGAGGTGAAGAAGGAGGAGCTTCTGATTGCTGCTGAAGCGGAAGTCCAAGATCCTGATCCTTCTGCAGACGTCACGGAGGAAGGAAAGAAGGAATCTGCAAAGAAGCCCAGAAAATTGGTGAAGGATGAACACCGGGAGACGGGCAGCGTCAAGTGGAATATCTATAAGAGTTATCTCAAGGCATCGTAAGTTGTGCTTTCGTCGTCTGGAATATAGTGTAACTGAAAGTTGGGCATCAGGTCGTACTGGATTTGGGCCTTCCTGGGATTCCTTATAGTAGTGGTTCAGGTTCTGGGGTTGAGTGAGAAGGTTTGGATCATGGTATGCACCCACTCCACCCATCCCCTCCTTGAAGGCGGCTTAGCTGATTGAATTATATTTCTAGATTTGGGGCGAAGCCTATGGTGAACCCGCAACGGAGCAATACTATACCAACTCTCTCAGGTCTTTCGGTGGGCCCAGTCACGGAGAGATGCCCATGGACGGTTATGTCGCGGCCGGTGACCACAATCCAACCACAGCGCATGCCTTCTTCTCGTTGCGCAAACGTGGAACCTTTGGTATCAACTGGCCTGATGCAGTCGCGCACCCTCTGTTCTATGTTGGTGTTTACGCTGCGATTGGGTTGCTGAATGCCGTCACGAGCTTGTCAAGCACTATTGCCCAGTACACTGGTGCCTTGAGGGCATCTAGAATCTTGTTCAGGTGAGAAAGGGCAATGTCTCAACGACCCAGATAGTTGTTGATGTTTTCGATGGCAGGCAACTTCTGGTCACCGTTGTGCGGGCTACCTTCAGGTTCCACGATACTACCCCACAAGGTGGGTACTCTGGAGGCTCGGTCGCACCAGGTGCTGATGGATATGATAGGACGCATGCTCAATCGATTCGGGAAAGACATTGAGACCATTGATTCGTCTTTGGCCGGGTCACTCCAAGCGGTGAATTCGTCACTTGCTAGCTTCTTTGCTTCTATCATTGCGGTTGCGTAAGTGCCCGCTGTCTCTTTTATTGATCAACTAGCTCATCCTCCCAACAGCTTCGTCTTCCCAGCTTTCCTGATACCGGCCATTATCATTGGCCTAGGATACCGCGAGCTTGCCATAGGCTACCTGAACACTGGCCGTGACCTCCGTCGAATGGAATCCAATTCAAGATCACCCATCTTTTCGGACTTCGGAGAGCTCCTCGAAGGAATTGTTACTGTTCGTGCTTTCTCTGCAGAACGCAGGTTCTTGGACAATCTACACCGCAAGATCGATATGACAACACAGGTATTTTTGATTTCATTGTCTATTTCTTGATTCGCATTCCGATGTTAGCGCTAGATGTGGTACTCGTTCTGGATGACGAATCGTTGGTTACTCCTAAACTTCGATTTCTTGGGTGCATCGGCGGTCTTCATCACTACTTTGTTTTCCATCGCAACTCTGAGTGGAGGTGCTGGCTTGGCTGGTTTATGCATCACAAGCGCAATGTCGTTCACTAGTTCAGGTTTGTCTCCTCTCCGGCGTGCAGGGCTACTGCTGACCTCGCATCACAGTGTATTGGGCTTGTAGATTCTGGACAGGTATGTGGGGCCGTCTCAAATCTTGATTTCATCTGAACCTCGTTTTCAATCTATATAGCTTTGGAACTTGACTTGAAGTGAGTCTTCTATTTATTGACTTGAAACTTTTCACTCAATGGCATCGCAGCTCTGTTGAACGTATCGTGGAATAGTGCGTCTGATTCCACCGGGATAGCTTCATGTGCCTTACATCTTTCGCAGCCTTGACCTGCCGCAGGAGCCACCCGCTGTCATCGAGTCTAACCGCGTTCCCGCATACTGGCCCTCCACTACGACCGAGTCCTTGATTGTCGTCGAAGACCTTGAAATCAAGTATGCCCCCGACCTGCCTGCTGTCCTTCACAACGTATCGTTCAGCCTGCGACCTGGCGAAAGAGTTGGCCTACTAGGAAGAACAGGTAAATGTCGCAAAAGAGCAGCCTGTTTTCAGACACTAATTTACATATTCAGGGAGCGGGAAATCCACACTTGCAATGAGCTTGCTCCGTTTCGTATGGCTTACTTTACTGCTACCTTCCTTGATATGTTCTCATCAGCTTCCAGGTGGACCCCACGAGTGGGCGTATCATGATTGACGGGATAGACATTTCGAAAATTGGTATCCACGACCTTCGATCCCGGCTGGTGGGTCGTCCTCTCAGAGTCACTGCTGCGTTTGCTCACTATGCCCTAGACCTTCATTCCCCAAGATGCAACCCTATTCTCGGGAACACTCAGAGATAACTTGGATCCATTCAATGAGCACACTGATGCCGAATGCTTGGATGTCTTGCGAAGAGTCCACATGGTCACGCCCACTCCTTCTGGCTCTCGCCCCCAGTCCGCCGTGCCTTCCAGAGCTGCCTCCGTCCATAATTTGGACATATCCGATGCAGCCTCAATTGCTACCACAGCAACCGATGTTGAGTCAAGGACTACAGTCTCCCTAGACACACAGGTGTCAGCTGGCGGTACCAATTTCTCCCAGGGTCAAAGGCAGCTTATTGCAATGGCCAGAGCGCTACTCCGACGAAGCTCCGTTATTATACTCGACGAAGCCACCAGCAGCATTGATTTCGCTACAGACGCCAAAATTCAAACAACCATTCGAGAGGAGTTTAACAACTCCCTTTTGCTCACAGGTTCGTTATTTCTACCGTCTTTTGACCTACGGCTATTGACATCAATCACTTCTCAGTTGCTCATCGTCTACGGACTGTCATTGACTATGATCGCCTAATCGTCCTTGATAAAGGAGAGGTATGCTGTTCTCCTTCTGGTAGGGTGCTCCCTCTGACTGTCATCTATCCAGATCGCCGAAATTGACTCCCCCTGGAATCTGATCCAGAAGGAGGATGGCATATTCAGAACCATGTGCCTCAAGAGTGGGACCTTTTCTGAGCTCGAGGCTGCTGCCCGCAGTAAGGCGGAGGATGTAGGGGCACTTTGACGTGGCTTCCATCTAATATTAATTGAATATTAAACACATCATTCCTCATGTATACCCAAAGTTATATGCTCGCATCTTCGACTTTGAAATTACCTCTCAGATTACCATTACTCGTGGCTTTGTGCCTATCTTACCCGTCCGAGCCCTTGGATTCTTACCTAAACTAAACTGTGTGGACTCCTGCGAGCACAAGTCTTCCAAATCGGTGATTTGAGACTCCCGTCCTCAAGGCGCGGGGATCAACGGTGCTAAATGTATGCCATTCGGTACAATTGGCCCCATGATCACTGCTTTGAATAATCCCTTTGATTCCCAAGTGAAAATGTACACTCCATGCTCCTCGTCTACTACATCGATAATCTAATCTAGTTTCGTAAAGAATTCAATTTGGAGCTTTGTTTTATGATATCGGCAGCCTAGAGAAGTGGATCAGTTGATGTTCGACAAATTGTGCTGCGGAGCTTGACCTTTTCCGCAATTCCATAGACCACCGTCATTGGATGATTAGATACATGTATTGGGAGGACCGATGCATCGACCTAAGCTCTGGTTAATATGCTGTTGACATTACAATTGACCGACTCACGATACGAAGATTCGTTGTCCCGTACACCTGAAGCTGATCATTGACGACCCCGCCATCATCCAAAGGAAGCATCGCTGCTGTTCCCACTGGATGGAAGGCCGTTTGCACGGTGTTCCGCATAACTTCTTTCAGTTGCTCGTCGCTGTCGATGTCTGGGCCAGGATGAATCTCCTGGACAATGGCCTTCCCGTAGGCTGAGGCAAGCTTGCGGCTGTATTTCACCCCTTCCACCATGAGATCCATATCGATGTCGTTGTCAAAGCATTTAAGATCAATGGCTGGGGGAGCCGTCGGGTCCGTAGACGTGATGTGCACCGACCCTCGAGCAAAGGCATGCTGAATCGCGCTCATGAAGGAACAATAGCGCTTTCCAGGCTGGGGGTCCTTGCCTGAGATTGGCATGAATCCTGGGACGTGCGCAATCCTTTTCGGATTAGCTTTCGGCCACATGGAGGCGAACCAGATAACTTACTCCATAGTCGGAACTCGGCTTCCAAGAGCCCAGTCCCGTTGGATCTTCAAACCCTTCGAATAAACTGGATTCTTCTCTGCAAGTTCATCTGCCACGTTAGATACATGCTGCAGAAGCTCCTCATTTGCGAACGATGGCGTTGGAAGGAAGGCGAAGATCGAAGCACCAACTGTTGACAGCATACCAGTCCTATTGTTCTGACTGTTATCCAATCACTTTAGCACGAACGCTCTGGGAATGGACACGCATCTTCACTTACTACGTCGCCCATTCATCCGCGAAATGATATGGATCCTGCAGCATCTCGAGGGACTCTACACTTGGATCGACTTCGAATGTCGTCCAGACCCAGAAATGATCCTATTTCGCACCGCTTCAGATTTAGGGGAACTATGCTTTACAGGCTAGACCAACCTCTGATAGATTAAATTCATTAACATAATAGAATTAAAACGATTGTCTGAGAGACTCACGCAGATTCTTTCCTACCCCTGGGAGGTCAAGGATAGGAGTGATATCGTGTGCCTTGAGAACCTCCTTGCCGCCAATTCCTGATAACAATCAGCACCAATACTCGAAGTTAATTCGTTATCTCTAACCTGAGAGTTCCAGAATGGTTGGCGTAGAGAAGGCCCCTGAATGACGATCGATCAGAACCAGAAATATATCGAGCGGACGAGACACTGACCAGCTGCCAGAATAACTTCGCCTTGGGTAAAAATGCTCGAGACGGTACCGCCTTTGCTGTATTCAACCCCTTCGATGACGATCTTATCGCCAGCCTTACCCTCTTTACTCAAGAGCCGAGTCACATGGGCGTCAGTGATGACAGTAAGATTGGTACGTTCTTTGACGGGGTCATAATAAGACTGGAGAAGGGCATAAGATTCAAATCGTGTAGGGTATATAGCGGGAACAAAGCTACTTACCGGAGCGGCTGCACTACGAACGACTTTGGAATGGTGAATCGCGTGGTTACTTGTCCAGAATCCGGTGTTATTTCCATTCGCCTATGCAACAAGGTTTAGCATGGTCAATCTGAGTTTAGTTGACACTTACCGGGTCCGGATTATGGGGAATCCCGAGCTTATTGAACGCATCGAGAGACGGTCCATGAGAACTGGTGGTCCATTTAGGTAGGGTACGATGGATTGGTCCACTATCGCCATGAACGGCTGGGTCGAAATGTACTCCGAACTTGGCCATTTCTTCGGCAGTGACCGTATAGGTCTCTGACTTGAAGCGCGTTAGTGGAATGGGAAGAAACTTTGCAGTCAATCGGAGCCTACCTTTTTCATGTAATGAACTAGACTTTCCCAGTTCCAGCCTTTGTTCCCTAGTTTCTCGATCGCTATATCCTTTCTCTCAGCCAAATCCTGTATGAGGTGATAGATATCTAACCGTCGTATTCGTCCGCATGGCCCCTTCAAAGAATGGTAAGGCGCAGATAGGAAACTGACTTCGGTGAGCGGAATTTACCTTCCTAAAGTCATATAATTGACCTGTCAGATTGGAACTTAGTCGTTGATCAAGGTGTGGCGCAAGAAGTCGCGGGTACTTACAGAGCTGGACCCGCCCAATGCCTTGCCTCTGTTGCGGTCAGAAATGTATTTACTTATATAGAGTGAGTACTAACCTAGGGATGTGAATCTGGCGGCCATTAGAATGTTCTTGGGGGACGCTAGTGAACAAAAAGTGAATATCCGGTCGACCAAGGTTTTTAAAGCCAAAGCCTATGCAATGGGTTAGCTGGCAAGTTTACTGAGCAGTAAATTATCTCTATCCTACCAGGAACTTGGTTATCTTGTTCGTGAATAACGTTTCCGCCAGCTTCGATGACACAGACGGAGACGTTAGGATTCTCGGTCAACCGAGCAGCAACGACGAGCCCTGCAGTGCCACCCCCGACGATGAGATAGTCATAGATTTCTTGGGCAGACATAGGAGATGGATTGTGGGCCATACGAGACGACGATGCCCCCGGGTTTTAAGGACGGGGCATTCCGCTCTTGGCCTAGAACATCGTACATGATAGACGCCTTTGTGCCCCAACTTGTACATCCTTGTCCACGCAATCGAGCAATCAGATTCTATCATTCAGGCTCTATTGACCAGGAATGCTTCATCTGATAGAATTTATTGCCCTCAATTCCTAACCAAATTGAGAGGTCGGAAGTTTCGCCACCGACCGGGGTTAGGCAGGATCAGGTCAGCTAGATGCCCCTCCACCTCATGCCGCCTTCTAAGTTGCGATCATGGCCACGATGCGGCACCCTTCTCCAAGTTTCTCAGGTATCTGACACGAGAAGAGGCATGCGTTCCGATACCGGCGGTTCCAATCTTCATGTCAAATGGCGTAGACAGCTGAAGATGGCCACGAATCCCTCGGCAGAGGTTGGGCAGACGCGCAAACTGCGCACCGTTACATAAGCAGACAAGCTTTCCTCAATACAATCGGCCATTCGACAGCGGGCATCGTGCCAGACCTGCTGATGAAGAAGAGATTGGGTCCTGGACCGAAATCTAATAAGGAATAACGTTCAACCATAAGTGGGGAGATGAACTTAGCGCTATCTGTCAACTTTAACTTCTCCAGCTCGAGGATGTTATAATAGCGCTCCGATCTTTGTTAACGCCATTGTCAACGCCCACATCCCCAGCAATGTCCAACGCCGAAGATTTCGTATTATTGTGAGTCTCCTGTGCAGGTTATGGAGTAGCCGGTTTACCGACCTGCCCGATAGCACTGGCCCCATGGTAAGCTGCGAACAAGTGGCAAAAAGGCAGCGATCGGAATGAACGTCTTGCAGCTCTTGGGGACCGTATTCAACTGGGCATTACTCGGTGTGCTGACAGTGCAAATGTGTATGTCCGAAGCCTACCTCCATGGTGCGATGATACTGAACAATGGCCATAGATTTATTCCACATCAATTTTCCAGCGGAACGGACAATTGTCAAAGCACTTGGTGCGTGTCTTCTTACTGCTTTCGTCCCTGTGTCTGTTTAACCGAAAATGCAGTCTATACCATGTATCTCCTTGACCTTGCTCAAACTGCAGCTACGACATATTTCGCCTGGTATATGTTAGTTAGCGGATGGGGAAACCCACACGTCTTCATTCAAGTACCTTGGCCAGGGGTTGCACAGCCGATCTTCACCGGAATTAGTTGCGTTTTTGTCCTACCCCGGCGGTCATTATCTAACCGTGAACGTAGTTTCTGCCATAGCTCAAGTCTATTTTGCTTGGTAGGCACTCACTAGTTCCGATGTCCGACCATTACTGAATGACTCAATGTAGGAGGATCCACGTCCTGAAGCGCAACAAGCCAGTATACGAATGCATTGCTGCTTGTATCGTCGCAGTAAGCCTCCCGCGTTTGCCCGACTACCACATGTCTAATATATCCATTCAGACTGCTCTACTTCAGTGTGCTAGTGGCATGGCTAATGGCATTCGGGTAGGCGTTCCGTCATCATTCAGTGGACCCAACTAATCATTACAACGGCCAGCTCGCCCTTGCTTCAGATGTGACCACCATTGCGACTCTTGAGACCACCGTCAATGTAAGCAATCAGCTTGCTTATTGTGCTTTACTGTGCGATGACTCACTGTACCACGGCAGATTTGGCTCGGCGGGAGCTTCGCGGTTGACATTGTCATAGCCATGACCATGATCTACATTGTGAGTCGACTTGGTCGATCAGGCTCGATCACGTTTCTTATTACGTCGCACAGTTCTATCAGGCGCGCCGAACATCTGTTTCGAGGCGAACGAATGCTTTGCTCCGGCGGCTCATAGTCAGTACAGTGGAAACTGGGGCTGTTACTGCGATTACCGCTGGAGCCGACTTGTTCCTGTACATCAATAACAAGGAGAACTATATCCATCTTTGCCCGTGCGTACTGTGTGACTCATTCGGGCCCAATCGTATAGCTTACTCTTTGGCTCATAGGTCATTATTACTCGGCAAATTGTTCGTCTCATCACTGATCTGCGAAGATCATATCCAATAAACTTTCCCTTTTCATTTCAGATACTCGATTGTGGTCGTTGCGTCTTTGAACGGTCGCCTCAGGCATGCATCTCATCTGCCGACAACTCTTCATACGAGCGACTTTGCTCAACCCTTGAGAGACTTCACAGTCCCAGACTCTCCGAGCTCGGCCATGACAAAAACAGACAAGTCTGAAACGACGGTCATTCATGTGTCCACCGACTTGAAACGGGATGAGGAATGTAACAGTCCTGTTGAGAGTCCCTTGGTATGTTGCACATTTATTTAACGAATCTCGCTCAGATCTCACTTACTACGCCTCAGGAACTAAAAACTGCTATGTCCGATGTCTAGAGAAGAGAGCGAAAACATTTCTTGGCTGTCGTATTCTGTAAAATATCTCCTGCCGTATTAACTCGTGTAGCCATAATTCCAACTGAATGGATGCTATGACATGACAGACAGCATTTATTGACTATCGCTGGGAAAAAATGTTCCTGAAGTTATTGTCTCGTGCTTTCTATTTAATTCCAGGGGAGTCGGGTCGAGCCTGAGCGTGGCCCAGACTCAACTATATGATATTTAATTCAATGCCGATATTCTCGGCTGAGCCAGGGAGTCCGTTCGGATCCGCCGGACCGAGGTCGTCTTCACGAACCTGGCCAATTTGTTTGACGAAGCTATCCTGAACCTCCACCAACTTCTCCAAGCCTGGATGCAGTCATTGGCCGACCAAACATGTATTCATCGGTATTTTATCTCTGTGGGCCCTCCGGCTAACTCTGCGGTTTGTAGGATCAATCCTATGGGTTAGAGAGCACCTACTTGGTTTCAGCGTTCCTCACGCGTCTGAATATTGCGCCGTTTGGCGCCCTTGTAACACTATTACCTTGCGGTTGGCCAATCCCTCCTTAGCTGTGCAATGACGACACGAGTATTCAGCACCCCGAAGCCTCAAAACCGGTTGTCTGATCCGCCTATGTTGATCAAGTAGCTCGGAGACTCGACCAATTCCACATCTGTCACGGCGTCGGTGCCCTTTAGATCTTGGTTGCAGAAATTATCTGCACTGGTTCCGCAAGTGAGCCGCATGTAGGACCGTAAACCCCTTCGTGCATTTTTCAAAAGTGTTTCGATTCAGGATTATGGGACCGTGCAACTGCTAGCCTGACTCAGGCTCGGAAGCAAATCGCCATAGCAAGACGGAATGCTATGCGAGAATTTTAGACCGTCTAAGGGGTATAAAGAGGGGGCGCAAAAGGACATGAAGAGCATTACAAGATAAAAACCCAGGAAATTGGACTTCTCGACATACCAAAAAATGCTCACTACGCCATACTTCACCATCCCCAACACCCTTCGCAACTGGCCCTGGAAGAGGGTGCTCAACCCACACCAAAAAGTCTGCGAGGAAGAGGCAGCAGACTGGATGCGATCATGTGGTGCCTTCACCCCGAAGTCGCAAGACGCGTTCGATCGCTGTGCCTTCGGTACGTTCAACGCTCTCTGACCAACTATTCACTTTGTACTGACCAATTTCTAAGGGCTGCTTGGCTCTTTAGCCTATCCTCGTCTCGGTCGAGGTCAGTTCATTTCGTTGCTAAGATGTCAATGGGTCTCTAAAAGAACTGAACAGATGGCCTTCGCATTGCTTGCGATCTGATGAACATGTTCTTCGTCATCGACGAATACTCAGATGTCGCTAGCGGACGTGAAGCGCGTCTACAAGCCGACATTGTTATGAATGCCCTTCATAATCCATTGGAGCCCCGTCCAGCAGGTGAATGGATAGGAGGGGAGGTCACTCGACAGTATGTTTTAACGTCTTCATGAATGATCGGCGCAAAAGTTTATTTGACAACACAGGTTCTGGGCCAATGCGATCAAAACTGCCACTCCCTCCTCACAGCGACGATTCGTGAGAAACTTTCAACGATACGTCGACGCTGTTGTCCAGCAAGCCCAAGACCGCGAATTACACCGTATCAGGGACGTCAAGAGCTACTTCATCTTGAGGCGCCAGACGATAGGAGCAATCCCATCGCTGGATCTACTCACCCTTGAGATGGATCTGGAAGACGAAGTCCTGGATCACCCCATTGTTGCCAAACTCCTCGAGCTATGCGTCGATATGATCCTCATCGGAAACGACCTTTACTCCTACAACGTCGAGTGAGTTGCCATGCTAAATGTCTACATCACGCCCAGTTCTAATCATTGTCCAACAGGCAAGCTCGAGGCGATGACACCCACAACTTTGTCCGCATCGTCAAAGATGAAAGGAAGTGCAGTTTAAACGACGCTCTCCAGTGGATCAGCGACTACCACGATCGGCTAGCAGACGAGTTCCTTAACTTGATGCACAACCTCCCGTCCTTTGGGTCTGACCTCATTGACGAACAAGTCAAGATTTATGTGGATGGCCTAGGCAACTGGGTGAGGGCCAATGAATGCTGGAGCTTTGAGGTCAGTACACCAGTCTTTGGTGACATACACGATAGCTAACCCCGACACAGAGCGAGCGCTATTTCGGAAAGAAGGGCAAGCTTTATCTCAAATCACGCCGCATACGGCTGCTCTCTTCGTCCATCGCCCTCCAGGGTCAAAACATCGACAGTCAAGCCGCAGTCGACATCTCTGACCTTCCTGCCGCAGCTGGGATAATAGTTTGAGATGGCGCTAACGAGGCAGACGACGAAAAAAAACAGACTATTCGTATTATAATTCAATTATATAATTTATTGGACCTAGTCTACCTTATTACTAGTATTAAATTTACTGTAGGCTGTAGCGCCCATTACACCCCTATTACACCATTATATGCATAGTTCGTAACTCGAGAACCCGCCGTACTGTATCAAACAGTATACTCCTTTGCTTCTTTCATGATATCTTCTGCCTCGGGGAACCTGTATTTGATCTCGCAAGAGAAGGGCTTGGGCCGCCTGAGGTAAGGTTAGGATGAGTATGAGGGCTATCGCAAGCTGACGGAGAACCTACAGGACCATGCCGCCAGTGACGGTATCAAAAGTATCAGGGATCATATCATTGCCTGTATCGTCTTTTGATGGTATTACATTTGCTGCCCATAGCAATCTTGCGATTGCCAAGAATAGGGAGTTGTTCGCAACGTGCCGGCCAACACAGGTCCTGGAGGTGACCAGTCAGCATCAGAATCATAGAACTGCCTGAATAGATTATACGAACCGATGACCAAACCCGTACATCCAGTGTCCTATTGAATACGAAACATTAAGCCCGTGTATCAGCTATATGCAACGATTCAACTTTACCTTCTGCAAAATAATCAGTAAGCAGTTTGTCAATTTGGATAGTTATACTTACCATCTTTGTTCTCCTTTGAGATATGGGGATTATCGATGTATCGGTCAGGATTGAAATCGTCAGCATCGGGACCCTGTGGAAGAAGAGTCAGCCGAGAACCAAATGTGCAACCAATACACTCACGAAAACATCTGGATCCCGGTTGATCGTCCTAAGGAAATTGGGTAAGATTGACTTCACTTTCTCGAGGAAGTAAAGGAACTGACCAAAGGTTCGAGAAGCAGATGGTACCTTTAGGAATGAAATAACCATTATACGAGTCGTTCTTCCGACTGTTTAGCACGAGGAAAGCCATTTGATTAGTTGAAAGCGCACCTCTGAAGTATAATGGTGGATTCCAAGCGGAAGTACAGCTCTCCATCGAAGGGCCTCTCGAACCGTAGCCTCAATATACGGCAACTCTGCGCGATCCTTAATGCCAGGGAGGCGAGATCGTCCAACTACGGCATCAACTTCCTCCTGGCAGCGTTTCTGCTTGTCAGGATACACAATCATCGCTAGAAGAAACCATGACAAGACTGAGGAGGTCGTCTCGGCACCGGCGGCGCTGCATGTGTTTGAGCCTGCTGATCAAGAATACCGCAAATGAACTTACAAGAGCGTCGCGCAGAGCCAAGCGGACTCTCTATCATTGAGACCATGCCTTTCCCTGTCCCTGACCAGAGAGGCAGCAAAACTCGGTCGATCATCTCCTTCATTCTTGGTAAAAGTCAGCGAATTATCCATGATTAGAATCCGGAAGTGTACATACAATTCGACGCTCAACGTCATTAAACAAGCCTTCAAAAAGTCGCGTAAAGCCTTGGAATCCAGCCTCGGCATCCCTCTTCCACTTCGCGAACCTGCTGGGAATATACATCATCCAAGGAAAGAACTCCACGAGATGCGAGCCTGGATATGCAGAGTGTATGAGCCTGTCGATGAAGTTGTTCACTTCGGCAATGGATGGATCTTCGGCCGATTGAAGAGTAGGCGCATCATAGGTGACTGAGAACACGCTCGAAGCAGTGAAGCTAGATAGAGGTGGCAATTGATTGATGAAGTCTGACTGGACGCAAATGGATGCTCAAGCACTCACCGTTTGATTTCGGCATCCCAATCAGCAGGATTCCGAAGTAGACCGTCGACTAAGAGAGTCACCTCCTTATCAAGAATGGGTTGGAATCTCGCGGCGGCCGGCCTGTTCAAGGCCTCGTGGGCTGCTCTTCTCATCCGTTTCCAGCTAAGAATAACGTCAGCGGCTTTCACTCTGAGCACGGCATGATGAACGAACATCAGGCTTTGCTTCGCGAAGACGATCATCAGACTTCCAGTGAGAATTTCTGAAGCGACTGAAAGGACCAGTTAAGGGGTCGTATTGGGAATATAATCGTGTCAGTCGCGTACCTATCCATCGAGGGCGGTCGCTATAGATAGATGCACGGCGATTGAGTAGGTCAGCCGCTACCTTTGAGTCGTTCAGCAACAGAATCCCCTGGCCCGCCACGTTGATGTACACTAATGGACCTACAAGGATAAGTCCATGTTCAGTACGAGAGAGAGATTATGCATACCATATTGTTGTTTCCATTCTTCAGCTTTTGTCCACATCGACAGCGACAATTGGAAGATATTCCCTAGGAGAGGTAAACCCTTTGGTCCAGGAGGTAAAGGCCCGTTCCTGCGGGCCTTGAGTGTCTGCCAGACGTGTATTGCCAGCACGAAGGCGGAAGTGTAGAGTACAAGCTCGGAGGTCGAAGTCATGGTGAAGAAAGTGACAAAACGTCAGGCAAGAAACAGGATGCGAATGGAGTCTATTGTCGTCTCATTTCTACCCAGACCGTTGGCGGATTCTGTCATAGCCCGACAGAGCCCGACTCGTTCAAGACCGGTATCTTTAGAATCCATCATGATTGAAGGAACGCTAATCGTTTGTTACGCCACGAGTTACGCAGATGTGCCTAGGTTTCCAAATCAATTGGCTGTGAGGGCACGAGGCATGGTGAAGATCACATATTGAGCCAAGCGCACAGGAATAGGTTCCACTCATCAGGGTTCGTTTCTGAATACAAGGACCGATGTGAACGAAGCAGGGTGCCCTAATCGGCAGAAAAACCTCCGATTAGCATTACGTTTCAGCACATCAATATGTGTAATCGGGAGGTGGCTTAGATTTTGTGTCCTATCAACTGTGCAAATATACGGAGGTTTTATAGAGAAATATCCTGCTGACTAGTATATGTAAGTTTCTCGTGTATGTAGCTGATCGAGGAGAATGTAGACTTGAGAGTGCTCGCCCTGGCACTGGCGAGCAAGAAACGATGAGAGCGTTTGATTGGTTCGGATACTGTACTTCCGAAGGCGTTCAAAACAATCAAGTGTAAGCATCAGCAGTCTTCCGAGTCCCGACTATGAGGGCCGCCAAGCCGGGGCCTGCCAATTGCCATGATCTCGACGGAGGGATACGTCGACTTTTACAGGTTTCTCAAAAGGCCATATTATGATTCGATGGCTGGTCCGTATGTATGTAGCCTTATACTGTACCAGCTTGATTTGAAGATCGTTTGGAAAGCAGCGAGGGTAGTTCAAGACTTGAACTACCCTCGTTGGTTTCCACAAACACAGATCCGGAACGTACATGCCTATTTCTCTCAACAACTAGTAATCGCGATCGTCATAGTCGCCAATCATATCGAACCCATACGTCTGCATCGCATATAATCCCGCAGCCCTCATCGAGCCTCCGTATGATGCATATCCTTATCCCCTACTAGCTCGACGTATCATTCCATCCTCAGGATCATCCCCTAAGCTTGCGTACATGAAATCTTCGCACTCTGCAGGAGGCATAGAATCGAAATCACGGTTGGCTATAGGTGTGCCTGACATTAGCCGTGCTCAAAAGACAAAATTCATCACATGCCTCTGCCTTTTCCTCTTCCCTTGCGTTTGGCCTTGCCTGTGGTACCTTGTCTCGTTGGAATTGCCGTTGTTTGGGTCACGGCGTGAATTGGCTGAATAGCAGACTGGCCCACGGTTTGACTCGCCGTCGATGCGGTTGCGTTTTGCAACTTCCTCTGATGTAGAGCGGTTACCTACAGACATGGACTTAGTGCACACTGTACACAACCAGGCATTTGGATGGTTCATGTTGGTAGTAACAGAGTGGGTGTGAAACAAAAGCCACATCTTGCTGGCCTTATATATTAGGTTGGAGTCGAGAAGAAGCGCTCGAAAGAGGTCACAAGGTCTGATATGAGAGATCCTGGGTAACGCAGTAATGTACAGAGGCCTGATTCGGGGTGACGTGAGGGTATTTAACAAAGGATGAGCAAACGTTTCTACAGAGCCACTCCGACACCAAAAAGTTGAGCATTGAGAGCCTACAACGTATTGGCCCAAGAACTGGCCCGTCCTTACTCGTATGCCTCACCCGCTTTGGAAGAATTGACAAATCTGAAAGCAACGAGGGTAGATCGTGGTTGATCTACCCTCTTTGCTTTCCATACCATACATAATTAGAACGTACATCTCATACATAAATATTCTCCTCGACTAGGAATCCTGAATTGCACGGGACGTTTGTTTCTTTCCTTGCTTCTTTCCTTGCTTCTTTCCTTGCTTCTTTGTCACAGATGGCTTCGTCTTTCCCTTCGACTTATCGCGTGGCCATTCCTCATATGGCCACGGAGGCAAGAATCGCTGTTTACCCGGGAGGTAAAACGTATACAACTGCTCTCTGACCTCCTCTACCGATCGATCGAGGGAGAAATCGAGTACTAGAGCATGAATCATGTTAGCCCTACTCTCGGGGACAAAGTAGCGGCCATGCCTCCATCGAGTCTGTGATTGCCAGCGGTCTTTCGTCCAGCCTGTTTCGCTGGTACGGTCTGAGTCGCATGTACGACTTGATTCGCCCCTACAGCCTGATTCGCTGGGAGACCTGCTCTTCTCCTGTGTTTTTTCCCGCCTTCGTGTGAGAGACGGCTGCCAACAGACATCGATTGGTGGCACACCGTGCATGTCCAGTTGTTGGCGTTGTTCATGATGGTGGTAAGAGAGCAGGTACGAACCCAGGTACTGTGGGACGTATTACGGTCTTGATCTCATGACCCCACCGAGAAGAAGCGCCCAATCCGGGTCACAAGACAGAAAACTGATTCCAGAGGTCTGGAATGATTTGATGATTAGCATCCCCGAATTGGCTAGGCTTATGGTGCTGTAACTAGCCCCAGTCGATAGAGTCCATCAAGTCAAAAATTCAGCTTCCAGAATACCGTGGACCTCGTAGATCCCAGGCAGCGAAGTCGCGGGAGAGACTCGACGCGGCCCGATCGTAGTATTGCAGCCTCCCGTGTCAAGGCGCACAGATAAGCGCCTCCAAACCTCGTCGGTGATCTGGAGTCAAACCAAGAAACCAAATAGACAACTCACGAATGGCGCGCAGCCTCCATAGCGTCATCATACAGTTGACGCCAAGTCTGAGGACACACTCTCTCGCGTCCTATTTCACCGAGAGACCATTGGGTAGCTAAAAGTCCGAGAGATGAAAGACGTCACTGAACCATCGTTCGGAATCAAAAATAAAGATAGCGAGGTACCAACCAGCGCCTACAAGCAACCAGACGTCATGATCGTCTCCGGGAGGTAACTATAGAAAAGAGAAACTCTAACATTGATATCATGTCATGGTATTGTTGGTGTCAATTCAATGCGAAGGAGTAGCTCTCAAAGCCATAAGACGTCATGATCGTCATTTCCGCATTCCATGGTTGAATTGAATTGACCTTTCATCAGAGTTGCGAAGATATATCACAGAAGGAGAAGTTTCTCCCAAGGTAGTATCGTGTTCGAGTCATTGTACTGATGATCCAGCAAAGCTGATTCACAGAGCGTCCCGGAGTCCGAACTTAGGTGAGTAATCCCTCGAAAATTTCCGGTATCCGCTCAGGCAAAGTCCTTCTTCCTTTCGAGACGAACGGAAGCAGCGGAGGTAAACCGTCAACCGGCTATCTTGCTGAGTCTTGCTCCCGTCCAGGCTTCCGGATTCCTCGCATCCTGGAGCGAATACAAAGCCGCCGCCTCGGCAGAACGTCACTGTGACCGTCAAAGTGCTCCAAGAAGAAAGGGTAAAATCAGGCGGGATGTCGGCAAGGGTGGTGTGCTCCAGGTGAAGCACAAGGAATAGTTTTGGCAGATGGAAGAAAAAAAAACATAGAGGTCATGCCTGACATCATTTCACTCCGAGATAATCCACGTCGTAGTTGTGTGATGATTCCATGTTGGCCATCGCGTAGCTAATACATTTGGATTGCGTATGATACGAATCTATTGGGTGGCGAAGTGGCTGGCGCGTTGTGAGAACGTGTTTTGGAGTCCAAAAGTCCAGGTGTGCTCGGCATGATTTTGAGCGGAAGGTGAAAAAGGAAGAGCAAGCGGGAGAACGCCGCGGATGAAAAAGGCAGGAAGAAGACCGAAGAGGAGTCGGCAGATGGGAACCACGTGTCGGCATCTCCAAAGCGAGCCAAGGTCCCGATTATGTCATACGAGCACACTCGACTCCATCATTCCACTGAACGTCCACCTCTCCTTTTCCATTGAGACAACTAGAGGGCCTGTTTTTCATTGTATAACCAACTGGACCTGAAACTTTCGCGATGAGTAGTGAGTGCGGTTTTATTTTGGACTTTAATTCCTTTGTGTTCGGACCGAATGAGGCAAACTGCGTGGTGGCACGTCAACGGCAAGCGGCATGGCATGGTCGATCGGGGAAATTAGTTTTTGTAGTGTTATCTACGTCGTGTTTTTCATTTACTATTGGGCACTATTTGGATATGGACTTTGGCCTACGGCACGGTGTTCTTTACTCTCGGCTTCTCATTTTCGGTCGGCCTTGGATCAAATCGTCACTTCTTTCTCTTCGACGTTTCCTGACTCTTAGACGGTCACCTCCACTTTCCTCCTATTCTAATTCAATTTCCGTTCCATAATTACTATCTTTATTACTCGCTTTCTCCCGTTTGACCTTTCCTGTAACGTCCAAGGCACATTGGCAGCATGTCCGATGTGACCTCGAGGCCGCCGACCACAACAAGGCCACCACCGTCCTCGACGACGACGACGACTTCACCTACAGATGGTGCTTCTTCTTCCTATTCGTCCTCTTCTACTCCTTCATCTTCATCCACGTCTCCAGCCTCGTCAAGTTCGAATTCTGACGATTCCTCTTCTTCCCCTACAGGCACTACTCCACCTCCCGACACATCGTCGTCTTCGTCTTCCTCGTCGTCTAGTTCCTCAAGCTCTTCAAGCTCCTCGTCCTCGTCCTCATCCTCATCAAGCTCTCAGCCTACGGACAGCAGCTCCATCCCACCGAGCTCATCGCTGCCCACAAGCTCGTCAAGCACGCAGTCGGTGCTAACGACTCCGACCGAGTCCGTTATCCAGTCACAATCAGTGTACGTAGCACGTTCTTCGCTTTCGGCCCCTCATTTTTCCTCCTTTTCGCATCACACTTGCATCACCCCTTCGTTCTCTCCGTTGTCGTCGCTGGTGTCTGGCAGTTTATCTTGCGTCCACCGGACCGAGCTTACTGCGGTCTGTTGGATGGGACGGGCGTTTATCAGCTCTATCGCATTATCGTGCGCGTCCATCCGCCTGTTCGCCTCTGGGGTACTACACGTTTTTGCGCCATCGGATGAGGTGCGGTGCTAAGATTTGATGTCAAGTGTCATCCCACCAAGCCGAGCCCAAGTGACTTTCAAATCTTCTGCTATATGTTTTACCTCCTCCATTTCTGTCCAGTCATTCACTTCAGTTTCTGTTCACATCTTACACGTTTCGTGGTCAGTTGACGAAAGGGCTTGATGCTGATTCTATTTTTTGCTTCTGTAGGTTCTCGAGTGATGGACAAGTTTACACGACTATTATTCCTGTTACAACTACCCTCGCTCCGGGTACTACGGTGACTCTCATTGGAGGTCACAACAAAAAGTCCAGTAATACTGGTGCTATCGTTGGAGGCGTCGTTGGAGGTGAGCTCGTCGTTTCTTGTGCTCTCTTTGTCTTTCCACTTCGCTTCCACTGCGGCCGGGAGATACTCATCTCGACGTGCCTGGGCCGAGCTATTCTCGGTGTGGATGCCCGGCTCCTATTTTGGGTTACGTCACCGATGACAGTTTTGTTCGGACCTGACACTGCCACTCCAGCCACTCCTGTTGGACGTGGAGGCGTCTCATTACTTCGTTTTTCTGAATTCATTATTTTTGAAGAGTAACATTAATTAATCATTTGTTTTTGCCTTACAGGCATAGCCGTCATCGTAGCGGTTGGCCTCCTCGCAGCCTTCCTCGTCCGCCGCCACCGTAAACGCAGGGACAAGCTCGCCTTCGATGGCAACTTCGACCCAGCAGCCCACGGCGCACATACCCACCCCGCCGCTGACCTCGCCGCCGCCGTCGACCAGGAGGAAAACGACTTAGACGACGGCATGGGCGGACGCCTAGGAACGGGTGTTGGAGGCGTCATCTCGCCATTCCAATACGTTCCTCCTCATGAGAGGGAAGACGGAGGCTCTCTCAGAAGCCGGAGCCCGGAAATGAGCCAACACGCGCATGGGTACCCCTCCGCCGCGACGACTGGGTTCGCGTTGCCCCAACCCCTTCATCATCCACCTTCGTCCCCTACGCCTGGCTCCGGCTCGGAGACTGGGACTGCTGTTACAGGCAGCGGATCCAGTGCCGCTGGGTATTATACGGGTATGAACCCGCATGACCCACAGTACATCCCTGCTGGCGTTGCTGCAGGTGCAGGTGCTCTGTCGCACCTCCCCAACCCTTATGAAGGACAACACGATAGACGGTTCAGCGGAGGATATTATGGACCAGGTGGCCCAAATATGAGGTCCGGCACGCCGCCTGCCGCTATGCTTGGGAGAGGGATGAGTGTATCCACTGCTCCTGGAGGAGGACATTCGCCTACGAATTCGTCGTCGGGGACTGGCCCCGGGAGTGCGTTCGGCGGGTCACAATCTCAAAGTGCCTCCCAATCACAAGGGCAGAGTGCCGTTAGTGCGAAGGAGAGGGAGGCGTTTGGGAATAGAGCTGGTGGAGGGTTGGGGGTTGCGAATCCGGATGGTGGGAATGCGAATGCGAATGGACAGGGTGGGAGTGGGGTGGATAGGGCGGCGTATTTGAGGCAGGGGCCGGTTGTGCATAGGGATGGGGGACGGGTGAGGACGGATGGGGAGGATGATGTTGGTGAGCCTGGGGATGAGATTCCGCCGACTTATGATAGTATTCCGCAGGATAGGCGGTAGATGGGATGCGAAGAGAGGAGGACGGGAGGGGAGTGGAGGAACCGCGATCGAGACAGCTGCTGGACGGCTCGAACACGAACAAGAAGGAACTCGACACGGAAATACAAATACACGATTCGGATACGGATGGGCGTTGCACGTCGTTATCTCTACCACACCATCGGTTCCTCTACGCAGCTGTTCCTCCCTGAATATACGACATTCCCACCTCTTCTCATCTCTTCTCGGCCCAATGAAAACATCTCGACGCCTTCAATCTTATTCCACTGCCAGTGCACGAAACCAAAACGAAACCCCTCCAAAAGACCTTACACCTACCTACGTCTACAATTATTACTGTATCGATTTTACCATCCCCGATTTGCTTCCTGTAACGAATTTTTATTATTCTCGAGTTTATGATGTATACAGACCTGAATGATATTGAAATGTATAAATGATACGTTTTATTTAACTTTAGTTTTAGTTTAGTAGTTCGTACTTTTCCCTTCCTTTCGTTCATTTCATACGTCTGAGCTTTTACGCCTATTTTATCTCTCGTTTATTTCCTTTTCCTTAATGGACGTCGGCTTTAATGATACCATCCAAGGACGCTATTAATTATTTTACTGCATTGCATTACGCTTTGTATACCCTTTCCTTTCCACCCTTCTCGATCTAAAACTGGAATTAATCACTTCATTCGACCAAGTGTTCCTCGCTACGACGCTTTACTTCGGCTCTGCTTCTGTGCTGAGTTTTTCATGTCATACGCCCCCTTCATAACTCCCACCGGGCCACGACGCTACATTACGAACCTGCGACGCAAATAGTTGTTCTTTTGCTCCATATGCTACGGTCAACCACCCAGTAATGCCAGATATACTAGGCTCTTTTCATTCAACTTCTGGTTGATGGGATGCACCATCATTCACCTTGTCAAACAATTCTCGCTTTGTCTCTTGTGTCCACCGTGGCACTCCTCTCCCCACAGTCGCCTGGCTCGAGGTCCCCAGGTTCCTACTGCGTATTTACACCTACTTTGGAGAGCCAAGGCTGGCTGGGCTGCCTTGCCACTAACGACATTGGCAAAACCGCCACGACAACTCGGGTTTCAGTTACGCACCTACCAGATAACTCACTTGAAATCCATGGACCTCTGTGGATGAATCTAGAGCTGCTAAGGTACCCATTCGATGTATGGTCCTCGCTGCGGGGCCACCATCTCGTGTTGAATTGAGTCAATCTGCGCTGAACACCCGGGCCCCTTGCGGGCTTGCCAACTAGCCGAACTAGTGCATTGGCAGGGAAAACGCAGTGGTGAGATGATATGCAATTCAAGGTCATCCACGGCAAGGACTCGTCGATCAGGTTTTCCCTGAGCAATCCTGGAATGGAGTCTACTATTTGACTACGCCACTCGTTATGCATGTGATTAAATCTGCCAAGTTCAGTCCTCGTAAAGTGAGCGTTCGGCTGGTATCTCCTCAATAAATCTATTCGTGGTACTCAGTTATCGCAGATACAGAGTCGCAAGAGACCCTCAGAACTACTTCGCCTTTGACTTCGATAGTAAAGCTGCCTGGACGCCAAGTACGTGTTCCCTTTGAGAAATATTGGGCCTAAGATGTCCGGTTTGCCCAGCCATGACAGAACTCTTCCCCAGACCCCAGAGTTTTGGTTTTAGACTACCTCGTGTTCTCGGTGTGGAGACAGATTTGTATGGAATCTGGGCTGCGCTCGGTCATTCAAGCACCAAAGTCTTCAACGATTGGCTCATTCGACGTACTTTGGCCAGTGATAACGGCTCGGGTTTGCTGATCCCGGAAATCACATTCCTATGGTTGCCTTAGAAGGATATGATACCCCTTGATGCAGCCTTGTCTCCGACATATGACCTCTCTCTGAACTCTGGTTGGCTGGCGACGCGTAGTGTTGACGAGATCTCTCTTACGTGAACATGCCGCTTTCACCCCGTATATACCCCACACAAGAATCGTCACAAAGTAGGCTTCGAACTTCCACCAACGATTCTGAAGTCTTCTGAAAGGCATTCAAGATGCCTATCATCACCCCTGGGATCGACTTCATTGCCGTCCAAATAGCTAATCTCGCTATTCCACCCGTCATCCTGAGCATCGCAGTGAGGGCTTTGAGTACGCAATATGACATACCCATCCCGACGTGGGCTCTCGTCTCAGCATCCGTCCTTACCTTCCCCATCATCTCTGCCATTCGCATTTTCTTGAAGGGCATGCGTGATCGTCGACTCGCTGCAGCTAACGGCGCCCGCCTTGCACCTGTTGTTCCTGGAAAATCTATTGGAAACATTGACACTCTTGTTCGTCTGAATGAAAAGTGGGAGACTGGATATCCTGGTACGTCATGCCTCAGCACCTCACCCAGACTTGTGATTGCTAAATCACTATCCAGCGGATGCCCTACATCAGTACCATCTAACGCTCGGCCCTACAATCAATCCTCGAGTGCTCTGGACGGACACCCTTTTCACAACTTCCCCTGAACACATCAAACTGATTTTGGCCACGGACTTCAACAACTATGTTAAAGGTAAAGCACCGTCTTTGCGTGAAGCCCAAATTATTCCGACGATGTCACAGGCAAACGGTTCCAGAAAGGAATGTTTTCGGTTCTTGGTTCTGGTGTGTTCAACTCGGATGGTACGTCTTGAAGGCATTTCTTCCTTTGTTTCTTGTCATTGACTGTTCTTTTAGGCGATATGTGGAAGTGAGAGTCCTTTCCTTTGACGACGCCTAAGCCCTTCTGACGAAGCCGATAAAGGTTCCATCGGTCTATCACTCGACCTGTCTTCACCCGCGATCGTATCAGTGACTTTGACCTTTTCGACCGCCATGCAGCCACCGCTATCTCACTTATCAAGGACCGGCTCCGCACCGGTCATTCCATCGACTATCAGGTCAGTAAAGCAACCTTTTACCCCTAACGACATGCTAACTGGATTTCAGGATCTGATGGCCCGTTTCACTCTCGATTCAGCATCCGAATTCCTCTTCGGAAGCTGTCTACACAGTCTCACTGCTGGTCTCCCATATGCCCACAACGTCACCTACGTCCCTCCCGAATCCATGTCCGCTCAGGCCAAGCAAGCGAATGCATTCGCCCATGCCTTCGCCGCCTCTCAAGAAGTCATCTCCGCTCGTGAACGATACGGTTGGGTCTGGCCGCTAGCGGAGATGTGGGGAGATAAGACCAAGCAGCATATGAAGGTCGTTCATGCTTACCTCGATCCTATCATTCAGGAGGCTATCGAGAAGAAGAGGGCATCGCCTGAGAAGAGCGAGAAGGTTTCCCAAGGCGAGATCAAGGAAGGAGAGACACTCATCGACCACTTGGTTCATGTCACGGAGGGTGAGTATCATCGACTGTCTGGTGATTAGTCCCGACTAAGTCATTTCATTTTGACTAGATCCTGTTCTCCTACGTGACGAGACGTGAGTACAGTTAATGTTCCTGCCCGTCACAAGCGCTCACCGTTATGTAGCCTTAACATCATGATTGCTGGTCGTGACACCACCGCTGCCACCCTGACATTCATCATCTACTTCCTGGCCATGTACCCTGCTGTAATGTCGCGCCTTCGCGACGAGATCTTGGCCAAAGTTGGACCCACCCGCCGACCTGACTACGACGATATCAAGGACATGAAGTACCTTCGCGCTGTCATCAATGAAACGCTTCGTCTCTTCCCAATTGTGTACGTCTTCTGCTCATCTAGCCTCAGAACTTAGCTCATGCGTGCTCCGCAGTCCGTTTAACACCAGGTACCAACGGTTCCTAATTTTGAGATCCGCTGGTTGACCCCGTCAATTCTAGAGAAGCTATCAATGACACCATCTGGCCTTCACCGGTCCCTGGAGAAAAGCCCATCTTTGTTCCCGGTGGTACTAAGTCTGTTGTTTCTCGTCAAGTAAATCTTATATGTGAAGTCTGACTACCTATCTCCAGAACCCCTTACTCCGTCTTCTTGATGCACAGGCGCAAGGATCTCTGGGGCCCTGATGGTAAGTCAACCACATAAAATGGCAACTTCGATTGGCTCACGATTCTCCAGCCGAGGAGTTCGATCCAGACCGCTTCCTCGACGACCGCCTCAAGAAGTACCTCATGAAGAACTCCTTCATCTTCCTCCCCTTCAACGCCGGTCCTCGTATCTGTCTTGGCCAGCAATACGCGTACAACGAGATGTCCTTCATGCTCGTCCGCCTTCTGCAAAACTTCTCCTCGATCTCTCTGGATGAGGAGGCATGCCCTCCCGAATCTCGACCTCGTGCGGAATGGAAGCAGGGAGAAGTTGGCCGCCGAAACTACGAGCGTGTCTATCCTAAGATTCACCTGACGATGTACGCAGCTGTAAGTGACATTTTAGCCGTCGTTTGCTCAGCAACATACTGACCGTCGTGGCACAGGGTGGATTATGGGTGAAGATGAAGGAGGCCGATGCCACCACCACTTGATGCACTTGTATTTATCGAACTTCCCTGATCTTACTTACAGCCTTGTATTCTAGTATGATTCAAAACCTAGTTCCTTGTATTTAAATAGCGTATTATCGCCCGAAGTGCCACAATCTAACTCATTATAAATGACTTCAGAAAAGTTTGAATTCGATCTTCATTATAAACGAGCCACCCCACGAGCAAGGCTTGAAAAACAGCAGCATCTAAATTGAGAGGGAATAAAACTTATCCGGAGCCAAAGTCGAGTATTTGGTATATTATATTGATCGACTATACCACACCTCCGCACGTTCCTTCACATTTCTTCCTGTTACATCAGACACCGCGCCCCATACTCCAGTGATCCCAACCCCGCTGAGCTTCGTGTCAACCTCGGCGGTTGCACCAGCGTAAGACGGAAATACAAAGGGCTTTGAGGGACCGTGAGGGTCCTGCAAAGCTTTGATCAGTAGAGAGAAGACCTCAATGACAGATACCTCGTACCGCGCTGAGATAGCCAGTGAAATTGAAGACAGGACCATTGAAATGGCTCAAGACGACAAATTCGACGAAGAATTGATCCCATTTGGCAATGAACGTTGGTACGTTGGGCAAAATATCAAGGGCAAGAACCCGTGAGTCGGCCAGAAGCTCTCGGCATGATGCAGAAGAAACTGAACTGTTTGAAGAGGCGAGGCAGAATTCAACGCTTCCGTAGCCTGGATTATCGTATCGCCCAGCGACTCGTTCAATGTCGCCATACGGGAAAGAGGCATTGCTCGGACGGGGTGTAGGCTTGAAGAATCCAAATATTGCGGAAATGATATCTTGATATCTTGGAGAAGCTCGTCACCCTCCAGAACTAATGTGATAAAGGACATATTATACCTCGAGGTCCAATCAATTTCCTTAACGCCTAAGGCCTGTTCGAGCAGCCAAAATTTGACTATTTGCACGAGAGCGAGTCCTAAATTCTCGTCGTTGGAGACGACGACGACGCCAAAATCATCGTTTGGGTAGCGCGCAACGATGGAGTGGTAGCCTATAGTACCCTATTACGTCAGACGGCCCGGCACTCAACCATATGGACCACATACCATTTGAATGGCCTCCGTGCTCAATGTATTCTATATACCAAATTCAGTCGCGAAGGAGATAATGGAGCATGCGACATACCGACGCCCTGATAACTTCCGACCACTTGTCCGCCAAAATATACGACCGGAGATAATTCTGGGAATTGTCTGATATTCGACTTTCAACAAGGCCCGAGGAAAAGAATTGGAATTACCTACGCTCGACCAATTTCGACGCTGACCCCTGTCGACAGCCTTTGCATAGCTTCTTCGGGGACGATAGTCTTGTTCGTCTTAGGATCGCGGCCATCGAGGAGCAAAAATTGAAGCCAAGTGGCCTTCATACGCGTTAATCGTAACAAGGTGTATAAGGATGAATAACATTACCATGTCCCCGGCGTTGCTGATAATTCCTCCCGCACCGGACCACACTGAGGGGGTGAGGTTGATCGGAGTCATCGCATATTATGAAGATATGAAATTACTCACCACCGCCGTCTGGGCCGTATGCGCCCCAGTACGGGAGACGTACGGGGACTCCGTTTTCAGTCGAATTTGGAGAGGTTTGTCTGATCATCCCATCAGCGAGGAGCCCAGTAGCATTTGCGACTTTCGATGAGTAGGTGGTCGAGGCCATTTCAAGAGGATCAAGGATGTTCTGTTTTACATAGCGAGCGAAGGAAATCTTTGAGGGTAGTAGGGCGGTTGGGAGATACGAGAGAATGTTGTACATCTGGTTGTTATATTGCCATGTATCCCTGAACTCCGTCGATGGGCGCTGATATTTAAGCTTCTTGATCTGTCACAAAAGGTAGATTAAACGGGAGTCGGTTCAAAGCAAAAAGTCGCTCACCAACGTCAGGATGGTGTCGTTATTCTTGGTAGCAAGGTCGTGACTAGGCAATCCGGTACGATGGGCCAGTGCGTCGATTATGTTGGCGCCCTTGGCGGCCATAGGATCGGCCAAGTCGAAGCCCGGAAGGACTTTGGCAAGCTTGGTGGTCCAGTCGAGGCGGGGAGCCAATGTCTCGTTGTGAATAAGTAGACCGGTGGCGACGGCGGTAAAAAGCTTGGGATGCTGTCATTAGTCAACCCTTGAGATTTAATGACGAGTAGTCTACCTTTGAGTCGGAGCCAATGTTGACGAGTGTCTTCTCTGTAAATTTGGCTCCGTGAATAGTGGCATTGCCGTACCCTTTGGTCTCCCTTCGCCAGGCCCCATTTCTATCTTTGCTCACAACAGCAACAGATAACCCGCCTGGAGAGTTCCACTTCTGAAGCGTTTGCTGGATAAAAGCATCCGCTTTGGCATTCAGTATGGGTTGCGCCAACTGGGCAGAAACCTCCTCGAGAAAGCTTGGAAGTGAAAATAAAGCAATATATGTGAGAGTGTTGCGCAAATGCATCCTGAAGGACTGGATATCTTCTTGTGTGAATAGCTTCTTCTTTTTGCTTCATGATTTTATAGGCAGGACGGACCCAAGCAACCCAGACGTGCAGTCCACCAAGAAAGACGGCCCAGAGCTCCAGCCGAGAGGACGTTAGCTTTAAGCTGCGCTATAGTCGGTGGGGTTCTTTGAGCGAAGGTTAAATGAAAGAAATGTCAGGATGGAGAGCTTGGTACTCCTATTTGTCGGAGAGATCACTGAGCCCAGTCTCAATGTGCTACCGACCATCGCGCATCTTCATCGTCGTCTGCCAATGCCACCTGTTCGTTTGGCAGTTCCGACGCAGCACACTGAAGGCCAAGAATCATGAGGAATGGAGAGAGCTTGGAACGTCTCTCCTTACTAGGCTTTACTTCTGCCTTCCCGTCGCACACCAGCCTTCAGGCAGGTGTCCTACTGTTGAGACTGGTCCTCTACAAAGGTTTCCCGGAAACCTTTGATTGGACCTCCATCCGGCTGTTACCGATCCATCAGTGTCCAATAATATTCGAGCAAACCATCAGTGCGCCAGCAAGCTTTAGACTCGGCAGATGGAAATGAACGAACATTGAAATCGCCAAGCAATCATGGATAGCAAATGCCGATTCTAAATGTAGTACATCATTCCAATTTCTATCGTACACATAGATGATAATTACGTGGGTTACTTGATTTGATAACAATGAGATTGAAACATTACGTTTGATCAAATAGACAACGAAGAAAATGAAAAAAAGCTCCTAAAGGAACATTAAACATTCTGGGTCGCATATTCCCCACCGAGTTTTGACCCCTGACCGCCGCCTGTGATACCAGTAGGTCCAGTAGAGACGGGGTCGCCGACACCTCCCATCTCAGGGCCTCTCGTTCCATATCCACTGCCGGATTCGTACGCATTGTCTTCCCGATAACCGGGGGCGTTAGAGCCATATCCTTGAGTGCCGCTGGTGTTGTAATTCGGGCCCGTCGTGCCTGCGTTGTATTGAGGGTTCTTCTCATAGTCACCGGTGTACCCAGTTCCTTGCGCAGTGTTGTAGCCAGCTTGATTATCCATGGTGCTTGGTTGATTGGTTGTATTATACTGATTATAGCCGGGGGAAGTGGTGTCGGCGGCAGCAGCGTTGGTGACAGGCTGGTCGTGTTCGTGATGATGATGTCCAACGGCAGCGCCAGTGCCAGCAGCTGCACCGACAGCAGCTGCATCGCGACCGCGGTGACGACGGCCACGGGTGTCACTGCCAGCGACCCTTGAACGTATGCCGTGCTTGCCCATGAAGACAGCGGCCAGGGAAGCTAGGATGAGGAAGGTGGTGATCGCGAAACAGATCCAGGACCAGGAGAGTACTCCGGTGAGCAACCTGCATTGGAGACTGTAGCCACGACAGTAGCCGAGGTTATGATATTTTGCCTGATAGAAAATGATATGAATATTGTAAAATGAATGTAAAGGGGGCCACGTACAGTCACGATAGCAGCACCAACGAGGAACATGATCCAGAGGATGCCAAGGCCGATGAGTTCCGTGAGGAACGAAAGTGCCCCACCGAGCGCAAGACAGATTCCGAAGATTCTGGAGTTGAAGAGTGAGCAATGGACAACGATCGAGAAAAGGAGGGGGGCTAACAAGAACAGCGAAAATAGAAGGGCTAGAATACTCGTAACGAGGAGTTCTACGATGATTGAATCTAGAAATATGGATAAGAACACCGTCGCAGCGAATGGTAGATAGGACCAACCATAAAAATGTCTGGCTCCTGGTGCAGTTCTCGTAGCACGAATTCTGGACGAGCACATGCCCAGAAGAATCACCGAGAATATTGCCTAGCACCAAAATCGGTCAGGGCAGGCTCTCGATACGAATATCAAACATACCAAGGCAGAATAGAGTGCAGCGCGGAGTGCACGGAAAGCCATTTTGAAGGATTGTCTGAGAGACTGTTCGCATTGACCACCTTATAAGGAGGCAGTAGCATTATCAAATCATCTGACGTAGGATATCCCATGTGTGGATGAATGCAATGGTAATATGTCATGAATGTCTGAGATCGCGACAGATGGTTAAAGATAGCGCGGCAGAGTTCCAGGAATAACCTCCTAAGGCTCAAAACAAATCTGGACCGTAAATTCCGAGCGAGACGCGTTTTCAAGCTCAAAAGACGCGCCAAAGGCGAACAGGATGACCCCAGAAGCAGAGGGATCTGGTGCTCCGGTAAAATTCACTTCTGGTGGTTCATGGACTGTTTCCATGAGAGGTTCGCTTGCTTTGTGAGAGCAAAACCGAGCTCTCTGGAGAGGACCACGGCAAGGGCGTTAGTTTGAAAGGTGCTCTTTGAAGCCTACGCGTTGCCAAGGACGCGTCGTGGCAGTTGGCAGAAGGATTGGAATTATTATCGGCGCGCGTGGCCGAACGTCCCGATCGGGACCTTTGATTTACGCTCAAGGGGTTTGCCAAACAACGCGTCACCAACGCGTCATTTAAATCAAGCGCTACCCACATTCAAGCCGGACTCATGGGGCGTAAGCTCAACGAAAGTTGAAGCTTGAAGGCTCAAAGCATTAGGATTGCTATTAATACATTAAGAAAGTTCAATCAGAGGTCAAGAAGAACATTAGGGCATGATAAGTACATCAGGCCAGAGTAGGTGGACATTTTTGGTTTCAGAAGAAACCGGTTGATAGATTAGGTGTAAATTTGCATATCTTTCATGAGATTCATGCACGGTGCTCGACCATGTTCTGCCCTTCGCGACGATGATCCCCAACGATGAATTGGGCGAAGTTCGCACCCAGAAGGACCATCGAAACAATCCAGCAGATCCATGAGAAAGCGACGAGGGCTTTGAGCTCCTTGCAATCATCGGTACCGCAGTCTCCGATGCCACGAGTGTCGTTCTATATGAGGTATGGTCAGCACCCAGACAAGATGGTACTTTATGCTCGTATACGCACGCTGACGATAGCAGCCCCTATCAAGAAGAGCAACCAAATGACGAAGAGGCCGGCGGATTCGAGGAACACCAGAGCGCGCCCTTCAAATTGTCGGAACAGAGCAAAGACCCTGGAATGGAATGGTTGAGGATTCGAGTAGCCCTGAGTCCCAAGAATAGACTTACGACCAGAACGACCAAAGGAATGCGAGAATCGAAGTGATCAGCAATACGACGATGATATCTGTGAAGGGATAACATTAATGTGAATGAAGATCTTCAGCAGGTTCATAGACTTCACTCACCGCTACCTTGCACATCGTCGATTCTGGCCCCGCAAAGCCCGAGAAGTACGATGGAGAACAAGCCCTGCAGGCGCGACGTTCAGCATCTCGAAGACACATAATCCAGCATGAGGTAGGAAACTCACGAGAGCGGCGTAGAGGCCAAAGCGGACAAGTCTAAGGAACATTTTGGTGAACGGCGTGAGTGAAGGTGCCTGAGAACTTAATGCTGCTTCTTATAAGGCCTATCCAGAGACTGGACGTTTGTGACGTAGAGGCCGGATACGTTAATCATCAGGAGGATCCACCCCACGAAGATATACAAGGTCCGGGCTCCAAGGACGTTATCCTCTCCCTTCCAGCAGGTAAGCCTCAGCTATGCATGATGCCGAAGATATCGTCTTCAATGCGAAAGCTTACAGTAGATTCGCACCTACTTGAGCTTATACGAAAAGAGGGAAGAAATCCGAGAGCATTTGAAGCGCTCAGAATACCCTGGACCGGCCATTGGAGCAACATCATAGGGCAGCGGGGCCGACCTGTTCCTAGCATTTTCCAAAAGATTGCAACATATTTTGGAGTTGGATACCATTCCTGTCGTGGACTGCAGCTCGTGCGTGGAGTACCATGACGAAGGATCTGGTGGAAACTGAAGGGGATAAAAGGGGACCTGGACGCGACTCGCGACATCCACTGTTTCCGACGGGCTCTATTGTCAGTATCGGTGATTTCGCCGCTGAATCCAGTATCCAGACAATTCATATATTACACATCGTAAATACAAATTATAAGAGGAAATTCATACAAGAATGAAACAGGTTGGGAACATGGGTATGGGAAATACTCAGGATCAAAGATCAAAACAAAGAGGAATAGAAAAGAACCCCCAATTACACGACACCAGGCTGATGGTCAGCAGTACGCATGTTGTTGGTATGGTCGCCATTGTTAACATGTTGTCCCTTAGTCCCGTGTCTATACCCAGGACCATGACGATCGCCATGACCTCTTTCACCCCAAACCGCCTCTGCTGCGTTTAGAATAATCGCGAAGAGCGTAAGGCCCCAACAAATCCAGGCAAAGGCCTTGAGAGCTCGGAGAAGGCTGCAGCTGAGGATGGATCCGAAGTTAGACCTAAGTGAACAGAGTAAATACTGCTCCCGCCGATCAGGGCTCGTAGTCAGTTTTTAAGGAATTCACACGACACAAAGACTCACGCTTGTACGAGATGCGCCAACGAGGAACAACGTCAAGAGGGTGAGGAGGACAAGGAACTCCCAGAAGAGATGCCTCAATGTCTTCATCCATCGAGACGCAAAGACTGCACTAATCAGAGGTGAGGAAAGGCACGGGAAGGTTCGTTGGCGAAAGCTTACCCGTGCAGGGACCAAAGAACCGACAGGACACTGGCCACAAGGAGTAAAACTATCACTGACTCTGCGTAGCATAACCGTCATCAGAGCACGAAGGTTTCAAGACCAGCAAGAAAACTTGCCATAGCCAGTTCCAGCGCGGCGAAAATCGGATACCCTTTTGGCCGTGAGCCCAAGAAGTACAGCAGATGCTGCGAACTGACATTGTGGAATCTATTAGTTCCAATTGTAGGAATGTTATAGAGTTATCGATTACCAGTAGACCGTACAGAATAGACCGACCAAGTTTATATCCAGGCATCTTGTTGATTGTGTTAGGTGAACAATCGTCCTAGAATATATAGCAAAAGTCGCAGGCTTCATTGGGAGAACGCGTGTCGGTAGTGACGACGCTGAATCAGTCATAGATGATTCTGTAGGACATTAATAACCGTTTCCTCGCCGAGAACGCCTAAAACCGGACAAGGAGGAGTAGATGACGCGCAATCTGAAGCTCTATTGAGGAGCAGAAATCCTATGGCCACACAAACTGCACGGTAGCCCCAAGAATGGGAGCGATTGAGAGCCAGGGAGCATTGCTAGGTTCTGTAAGGGGACCAGCTTCACCATTATATTCAACAGTAGCAGGATGATATCTGTGAAAGGATAACATAAACATGAATGAAGATCTTCTGCACGCTCATAGAGCCGCTCACCGCCACCTTGCCCATCATCGCTTCTTGCTCCACAAAGTCCGAGAAGTACAATGGAGAGCCCAACGGTATGACGTCCGGTATCTCTACGACACAGAATTGAGGAAGAAGGTAGGAAACCCACCAGAACGGCGTAGAGGCCAAAGCGGGCTATGGAAAATTTTGCTGGACGCCGTGAGCGAATTGCCTGAGAACCTAATTCTGCGGCTTATAAGCCATAAGGCCTGTCCAGAGCCCGGACGTTTGTGACATAGAGGCCAATACGTTAAGCATCAGGGTGATCCACCCCGCGAAGATGTCAAGGTCCGGGCTCCAGGGATAGTATCCTCTTCCTAGCTTCTAGCAGGTAAGCCTCAGCCGCATATGATGCCATAGTTGCTTCCTTCCATGCAAAAGCTTGCAGTATATTCGCAACTACTTGAGCTGAGAGGCAGGAAATCCAGGAGGGCTTCGAAGAGGAGAGTAGGAATAGGCACTGGCCATTGGAGCAATATCGATATCATAGGGCAGTGAGCCAACCTGGGATTTTCCAAGAAACTGTAACCTATTTTGGAGTTGATACCATTCCAGTCTGGACCGCAGCCTGTGCGTGGAGTAACGTGACAAGGACCTCATTGGTGGCAAGACGCGACCTGGACGCGAATCATTCGGGTCCGGCCGATGGGCTAAGCTGACGTCACTATAGGTGATTTAGCGGATTCAAACAATAGTCAAATGCACACAGTATAAGTTTCATATATTACAGATTGTGAATACAAATTACAAGGGGGAATTTCAACATTTCAGTAGTGGGGGAATGTAGATCTGACTCGGGAACACGAGGATGGGAAATGCGAGGGACTCGGCCAAGAGGAATGCAAAGAACCCCTGATTACACCACGGGCTGTTGCTGTTGCTGCTGGGTAGTAGTACGCCCATTGTGGGTATGCTCGCCATTGATAACACGATCTCCCTTAGTCCCGGACACATACCCGGGATGAGTATCACGGTATCTTTCATCATAAACGGCCTCTGCCGCATTCAGAATAAGCGCGAGGACGGCGAGGCCCCAACAAATCCAGGCGAAGCCCCTGATAACTCGGAGAACTTGACAGCTGAAGGAGGACCCAACCCCAACCCCGGTGAAGCAAATCAAGAACTGGCCCCGCCGATTAAGGCTCCTGGTCAGTTTTGAGGCATGCACAAGAGTTAGGGACTTACACCTGCACGAGACGCTCCGACGAGGAACATCGTATAGAGGACGAGCAGCACAAGGAACTCCCCGAAGAGGGAACCCAGTGTCTTGAGCCATCGAGCCGAGAAGCATATACTGGTCGTGGATTAGGCAACACACCGAAAGGTTCATTGGCGATAGCTTACCCGGGCAAGCACCAGATTATCGCCAAGCAGCTGACCACAAGGAGTTCAACTGTCGTCGGTTCTGCAGCATAACCTTTAGGGCGCGAAGATCTCAAGAAAAATAAGAAAACTCGCCATAGCGAAACCCAGCGCTGTCAAAATCGGATACCCGTTTGGCGGTGAACCCAAGAAGGACAGCAGAGCATGCGAACTGGCGTTATGGATTCCATTAGTTCGAACGTTAGGAATCTTGTAGATCTGTCGCCTACCAGTAGAGCATACAGTATGGACCGACAATATTGGTTTCCACGCATCTTTGTTGATTGTCTGAGGCGGACGAATCGTCCTGGATTATATAGTGATCACCGCAGACCCCTTTGGGGGAGAGCGCGCACTTAGTGACGATGCTGAAAGGTCATATATGATCCCACTGGGCATGTGTAACCCCTTCCTCGCCGAGAACTGGATAAGCAAGCTGTCAGTAGACCAGGTGACATGCAGTTCCAAGACTCTATCGAGGAGGGTTGGATTCGTAAGCCTTTCCATGGCCACCCAAACTGCACCAAAATTACCAAAACTTGAGACCTATGGAAGCGTTGCAAATTCGCTGAAAGTGATGGCGTTCGTGTTGCGGTTAGAGTGGAGCGTATCACCATTAGAATTAGAATGCAGTTCAGCGATGGAGATGTTGCAAATAGGATCAATGCCGAAGGTTATCAACGCACTGCAGTAGCATTTCTAGACGAGGAAAAGCTGGTTCGGATTCTGACGTTGTTTCACATATTTTGAGTAGAACTTCCGCATTATTATTGTTCTTGTTCTTGTAAAACAAACGAATAATTAGTACAGAAATTATCATAATCCAAGGAAGGATTTTTATCAATCGTCACAAAGCGTTAATTCAACCTTCTACTTGACCACAACGCTTTCAAGTCATCTGGGGAGCTTCCGACATCTGCTGGTGTGAGCGCGAGGTATCAGAGCGATATCGCTCTTCCCAAACAATTTGGGCCGCGTTAAGCCCCAAGGTGGCGAACGTGAAGCCCCAACAGATCCAGGCAATGCCCTGAAGCGCTTGAAGAATTCCACATTTCTCGAATCCCTCGAAGCATTCCAATGACTGTTGGGGAAGGTTAGGACTCGGTGGGGAAAGATATATGGAGGGAACCGAACGCACCACTGCCACTGATGCTCCGACGACGAACATCATGAACAAGATGAAAAGCCAAGCAGCTTCAGTGAAGATTGTCCCTCGGGTCACGGCGGGACGAGATGTAAAGATGACTCCGCATATAGACCAAACTATCCCGAGGATGCTGGCCGACAGCAATTCAGCTACAACGGGATCTGTGAACGATGGCCATGGTCAGCTTCATGAACGATGCTTGCAACGAGAGATGTAGTACCGTAGGAAGACATATAAGTTTTCGTGTCATGAATCCGTTTAGCCGTCAGCCCTAGTAGGACTGTAGAGAATATTAACTGCCCGTGACCACTAATAAGCTTCAGAAGAGAAGAAGACGCAAGGAAACACTCACAAGTACAACATATAGAGCAGACCGGGCACGTTGGAACGGAAACATTTCTCGTTATCGTAAGGTTCTTAGAACTGCGGAGCAGAACGATCGCCCCAAACCGTCCTGTCCGCCAAGTATATAAACAACCGGGGTCGTCCATGACGTTATACGGAGCCTCAAAAGTGTTCTCGTCATGAGAGTGGTGTAAGCTGGCTTGGTCCCTGCAAGGACCTCCGTTATTGACAGTAATATCAGTAAGAGATCCACTGGGCCTTGATCAAAGAAGGTCATGCCGCCTACTGCCGTTGGACACTTGCAGGTGATTTTAGCCTTTTAGGGCCCTTTTCTCATCTGAACAGCT
The DNA here is from genome assembly GCA_944990035.1 of Clitopilus passeckerianus. Taxonomy (NCBI): domain Eukaryota; kingdom Fungi; phylum Basidiomycota; class Agaricomycetes; order Agaricales; family Entolomataceae; genus Clitopilus; species Clitopilus passeckerianus. Next base: position 269,590 of record CALYLX010000067.1, read on the forward strand.
TCCGTTCGAGCAAGCGTCTGGGCAGGAGGCCCTAAGCAGTAAAGGGTGTGAAGAGAAAGGCAGAGTTTGCTGCGGATGCGCCTGTCGCATGATAGATGATTGCAGAATTTAGAGAGGACATCGGTAGCGACATCAGAGTCGTGGTGATGATGGGAATGAGGAGGTCCTCAGAACCAAGAAAGAGAATTTTCCTCTACTAGATTATCTCTAGAGACAACGTCAGCTGTCTTCAATGGTCTTCATAACAAAGAAGAAAAAATGGACGTTCAGGGGATTGAACCCTGGACCTTATACACACATTCGTTGCACCAGAGTGCTTCTTGCAAAGCATACGCGCTACCACTGCGCTAAACGCCCATGCCGAGCCGATGACTCGGTACATTCCTGCCACTCCGCAAGGAAGTAAGGATGGGAATAGACCTGCAACAGTGACAGTCTTCGTGCTGGACTCCTTATTCTCGACGTTGCTGGAAACGCTCAGAAAGGGACTGGGAAATCGAATGTGCCTTTTACGGTAGTCGCCGAAGGGCAAGCTTCCGCGTTTAGCTACAGTAACGGCCCGAGTGGACCGCTTGTCCATCTCTCAGTTCGGATCATCACGAAGCTCTCGACACTGCCTAGCCAGAGACGATTTGAACCGAGAAGAATCAGTTGAAGGTGAAACTCTATTATCTCTCATAATATTCTACATGCTTCTAAGTCTACAAATCAGCCCTGTCGAGGAATCAGCAAATGATGCAGGCAGGCGAACGCGAACATACTTGAGGACAAAGCGATACCTCACATCCCCCTTCTTCATCCTCCGCACGGCATCGTTTACTTGGTTCACTAGGAGAATCCTGAATTAGAAGCTCAGAGACAAGAGATGGAGCGTAACTTACTGGGGACGACCTCGATGACACTCTTGACGCCCTTCTTGACTGCCAAGTCAAGCATTTGGAGAACCTCTTTCTTGCTTCCCCTACAAGGATCCACTTTTAGTATACTTATATTTCTTCATAACGAAGCTAGACTTACACATGGCTACCTCCGAAAAGAGCTCCGTTGGAGGCCAAAGCTGTGAAGGATTCATGAAATCAGTGCTCGGCGCTATGAGATCCGGTGCTCTGGAGGCTCACCCATGGGGTTGAGAGGAGGAAGTTCGTCATCTGGCAGAGCAACCATGATCAAGCGCCCATGAACGTTCAATGTCTGCATGAGATCATTGAGCGGGATGCCATGCGAGACGTCGACGGTACACTGCAGAACCCAGAATCAGATTCCTTTTATCGATGAGGAGAGGAAGAAAGACCTACGATGATTAAATCGAGCTTCAGCTTCCACTCGTCTGCGAAGTTCCCTGAGCCGGTCTCTACGAAATGGGTAGCACCGAGTTCTTTGGCGTCATCCTTCTTCCTAGGGGAATGCGAGAAAGCAACGACCTGGTCCGCACCGAGGGCGCGGGCGAACTGAATGGCATAGTGTCTGCCGGATGGCCCTCAGCGAGAACGTTTGGAGGTTTGAAGTAGACAACGTACCCAAGGCCACCAATACCAACAACGCCAACCTTCTTTCCTGGGCCACAACCATTCCTGACGAGGGGCGAGAAAACGGTGAGGCCAGCACAGAACATAGGCGCTGCCTGCTCTAAGGCAAGTTTCTCGGGAATGGGGAACACGTATTGCTCGTGTGCACGGATCGCGGTGGAATATCCTCCATATGCCATATCTCCCTGTTTGTGATCTGGTTAGAACTCGCAAAGAGGAATACCGTAGAGGAATCACGAACATTGGGATACTTGGAATTGTAAGTGTCAATCTTCTCCGGGCAGCTATATCTTTGTGATAAGCGAACTATTACCGTTGCTAAACAATACTATTACGCACTAATTTTCGTTGTCAGACTTGCAAAGGTCACATTTCAAGCAAGACCCGATCTGGGCGCTGGGGGGAGTGGTCAATCACCACCGGGTCAATAACAAGGCTCGCTTACCCAACGCCAACTCGATCTCCTACTTTCACGGAAGTAACCTTTGGTCCTACACGAACAACTTGACCTGCGATTTCGTGGCCAGGGATGACTGGGAGCATAGGCGTTCCCCATCCTCCAGTGACGGTATGGAGCTAGAAAAACGGTGAGTCTCCGCCGAGGCTCAATCTGGCTAACACTTACATCCGAACCACAGATACCACAGTATTCAACCTTCACGTCGATATCATACTCTTCGAGCTGTTTCGGTTGGAAGTCAATGACTTTGAATTGATCCCAATGTTTCGTGTCGTGAACGCTATTTAAAGCCTGAGCCTCAACGCAAAAATGGCAATTAAATTTGACCTACGCGTAGCCTTTCCATTCAACGTTTTTAGAGCTCATTATTGCAGAAGTGTAAGATTATTTCAGGAACTGAGGAGGCGAGGAAATTTCTGAATTCTCGGAGAAACAGTCCGCATCCCTTAATAAGAGGCCATCAATATGACGTCAGGCAATGTCAGGAAATGTGGGCCGGTCAGCCGGGCAAGTGTGGATGCCCAGTGTGCGTCAATTCCAGCGTCAATGGGGGGAAGATAAAAAGTCCTGCGCCACGATTGACAGTCTGAAGGTGGGCGGTATGACACCCTGATTTAAAGTGCTAAAGTCTACAATTGAATCCAATCCTCGTTATCATACAAAAGTCCCAGGGCCACTCGATGGCCACATGTAAATGATAATATTTATACCGCGAATGCATCACCCCGCTTAAAACTATTGGATTCCCCTGTACTGCCCGATGCGTCAGTTTTTGTCTCGCGTACAAGGTTTATCACGACGCCATTTGGAGCCTACATTGAAGGATGATCAGTAAGTCCGTCACGGTGAGGGCCGACAACGGTCGGTACTTACAGTATCGCGCTGGGTAGGAAGAGAGGACATGGCGAGGTATGAGTATCGGTCGGAGGAAACATACTGGTAGGACAGGGCGTACCGATCTGCTTCCAGTTCCAGCGCTGCTAAATCCAATATCCGACAAATGCACAGAGTTCATGTCTTGATTTTCACGAAGGTAGTTTCTGCTGTTAAGCGTTGCGAGGAGACTGTTTGCATATAATTTTCCGACGACAAAGTCGATTGCCAGGAACCAAAGACTGTGAGGGGAGACTCCAAATGCAATAACTTCAGCGACAGCTACAACACTGAATAAGAGTGTGAGCCGGCGAAGATTGGCCGTCGAAGAGAGTAGCTCACGAAGTCAAGATGCATCTATTGATGGCATAAATAATGAGTGTTGTGACGAGAGTTTCTGTTTTTCTGAATCCGGTCCGGCTCCCTGATAGTAGGACAACAAGGGAAACAGCGATGGCTATGTCGGCAAGAACGGCAAAAATTGCAAATGGTGTAGCAGCGAAGAGCTGGATAGACGCGTTGCATTAGATCACGTATTCAGAACTGGATGAGGTGCAGGCGCATTACCGTGATCTCGGACAAACGGGCGAGTTGTTTCTTGATGAAGAGAAATACCACCGTTTCTAGTTATAAAAATCTCAGTATGACTGTTTAAGGATCAGGAAATTATTGGAACTCACCGATGCCGAAGGCCAGATGTGCTAAAGTTAGCAGGCCGATGAGCCCAGACACCCACCACCTCGCCTTTCTTGGGCAAACTGCGGAGAATCAAACCATCTTTAGGAAAGTAGCTGACCAGGAACATGATGGTCACATACGCTGGAAGATGCGGTAGAGGAAGAAGCTATAATTTGGTTAGCCGCGGTAACTGAGGCGTCTACAATGCTCAAGCTCACCAGTGAACGATGAACGCAATGATGCAGTTCACCAGAACGGAAATCTACAAGGCACCTTCAGCAGGCGGACAACCGGTTTGGTGAAATGGACTCGCGAATAACGACCAATGGCCGTCCAAGAGCGCTTTGGGGTTGGCGAAGTTCGTTATGACATAATGATACATCGTTACAGACACTAATGTCCTATCAGCCTGGATGTGGAGCCAATCAAAAGATGATAAACGTACCTAGGGCAGTGTGAAGTGTGTCAAGCCCCCATATTCCGGCAACCTAGGATCTCTTGAATTGAGCGCGCAGTAATCATAGCTGGTGTGAAGGGCTACCATGAGCTTGTTCCCAATGCGGTCCGCAGGATAGTTCGTATAGTAGAAGTAGGTTTGAAGGTTCGTGATTCCGTACAGCCTGTAAAGTCCCAGCGTGAGTTCCCATGTCGTTTTCGAGTCTTGTCTGACCAAGGTAACCAACATTGCAGTGATAATCACTCCGATAAACGAAGCGCCTGAAGATTAAGGACCTTTAGTCTTGTGCTTGCATTTGAGAAAGGCTGGGACTCCCTACCGAATGTATCATCGATCCCAGGAACGACTGGATGAGCCAAAGGGGAGGCAGGTACCGACATCGTGATTTTGGAGGTGGCTGCCCTTCAGTTCAAGGATTGGCAGGGTCGACAGGCCCTTCACGGCGCAGTAGCGAGAACCTTAGGAAGCGAGGGAAAGGAAGACGGAAAATTACATCCACTCCGAGTCCAGAGCAATAAGTACTTCTGCCTTCGGCATGGAATTTCCTGTTGTATCTTCCCCAGTGGCATATCCGGTCGATGACAGAATAGTGCCGTATGGAAACGTCCAGATCTGCCGAAATCGCGGGAGTTAGCGCTGGCAGGCAGGCGTTTGATGTAAGGGAGTTAAGTAGATGGATGGGGAGATGGGAGATGTGGAATACGAGGCAAACAAATCCATCATGATTTCTCCCCTAATCAGTCCAAGCTGTCAGATATCCTTCGCTCGTAGAACGTTCCAGCTACGAGACTGGGCATAATGCGTCTAGTTTGGGTATCCACAGTTGGACTCATAGGAGGTCAGCTGGACGTTGTGCCTTGGCATCGCTTTCAGGGTTAACTACGGTGCTTGACTGCCTGCAGGTGCTATTCCAGGTAATAACGTCAATCAGCAATTGCTCAAGTGACGTTCGCAAATCACTGCATGGATGGGTTTATGGCCAAGCTCACCCATAAATAAAAAGGCACTCAAGGGCCGCCCAGGATCTACCTCGCCTCTCCACGGATTTCTGTCTGGGTCAGTCAGCACAGTGCGTTTCGGAGCGACTACCCTGTTGCTGACGACTGTCAGAGGACCGGAATAAATGGGAAATGATAATTCCAGACTACTTACAAGTAGTCTGGGCGGCCCGGCATGTCCTAGGAATGCCTCGTATAACTTGCTTCTATGTCACACGACCGTCGAACAGCAGATGGAAAGTTAGGCAGTTAGTATGGCGATAGCAGACATCCGTCATCCTGTAATGTTGCGTTCGTAGAGAAACAAGCCGACGGATGGCAGGAGCAGCATATGGTGCGGATCATATGCACAATAGAAAAGATCAAAAAGCTTTGCTGAAGCCTGCCTATCACTCATCATCTACCCGACGTACCGAAGGATGAGGAAACCAGGAAGCTGCAAAGCCGCGGCTTTGTTCATCGAATGGTCGTGTGATTGGTTGAGATTCAAGACATCAAATTTTTTGTCGGTAAACCGAAAGATTTCACTGTGGCGGAGGCAATCAGCCAGTGGTGGGTTCCGAGATTTCGAGATCTTATCTGTGTAAACTACTCCTCCAGTTGGCTGCTTGTACTCATGCTCTGGTTTTGCCCATGGACAGTTTCACTGAATCGTAATGGAAGCATGACGCTCTTGCAGACAGCTAAGCTTGGCAGAGATGTTGATAGGGGGCTCATGTTAAGCACCAAAGGAGTCCATTAAGTCCAATAATAAAACAAAGTTACTAGAAAGACAGTACACGCAGGGGGTAATCGATACAGTACACGAAACGGCGTCGTTGTGCGTATACACGGGTATATAGTTAATAGCGAAAAGCCTGTGGTTCACACTCAAGCACTACTCTTTCCGTAGACGCTGATCCTCGGGTCCCAGCGTCCATGAAGAGGTTCCAGGAAGGCCTTGTTTGCAATTGCGAAAAGAAGGCTGATACCGAGGATGAGAGTAAGGGTTATCCAGCCAAGCCAGCAGAAGGCAACAAGAGCAGACAGGAGTCTGCAAGCACTGTATCCCTGGCACCAGCTAAGGTTGCCCCAGTTATCCTGTGATGTGACGTGATGAGTGAAATTGAGATTGGCGTAAAGTGGACGGGACGTACTGAGGCAATTGCGCTTCCGATGATCCAGAAAAGCCAGATAATTCCGAGCCCAATGAGTTCACCTCGGAAGGTGGATATAAAGCGGTTCTCCATACGCTTATGGATACAGAGGATACTGTAGGGATGATATCAGCCAGAACAGCCTGGTGTGAAAGGTTGACGAGACGCACATAAAGATACACCAAGGCATGGCCATGAGGGTGGTGATCAAGAGTTCGACGATGATAGGGTCTGCAAGAGGCGTTTAGACGTAGTCATGTTTCTGGGTATGTAGCATACGCACCATAGAAGTCATGACCGCCATTCAGGCTGTCACCCTTGGGGATGTGGTTCGTGTAATTCAACCTAGCGCAGCAGAGGCAGAATAAGAGGAAAGAGAACAGACACTAAGGGCCGACTCAGGGTGATTCAACTCGAAGTCAAGCGAAGCCTCATACCAGAGTGGCGTATAGCCCAATCCTCACAGCTGGCAAGTCGAAGTTCATGATGACGGTAACGAATGGAACGAGCTAAAGCAGCTCTTATGCGTAACTTTTAAAGAACGTGAGGCGTGGCTCTTAGAGCACGAGGGGGCCGTAATTCGGGCTGGATGTGGCAGAGGACAACGTTGTGGCCTCATTTTGCTGCATCCAGCAGGCATCATCTTGGACCCTTTTCGCACACCCGCACATCGCACAAAGCGGAATGTCCCGTGGCCTTAGCAACTCCATTGTTGTGTGGGAAAAATATGAGCGGCAATCACGAGAGGTGGCCGAAATGCCGCCGAATGCCTATTCTGGAAACCGCTGGCCGTCAATCAATTCATATGTTGTCGGCGTCATCTCACTTTGACCGCCAACCACGATGTGGCAGAATGAGGCTGGTACCCCAGAAGCTTGAATTTTGCCTCGCTATGCATTCTTTGAATTGACCAAGGAGAGAGAAGAACTTTCAAAGACTATTCCATTGCAACCGTTATGTGCAAAGTTGACTCAGGCTGCACTTTTCCCCGAACTAGCCATCCAGTCACTTTCCCATGATTCAAATGAAGAGGGCTGGAGCTGGTCAATCTGGCGGTATGCAGCCTGCAAGGCTGTCGTAAAGATAACGGAGTCTTACTGCTCTTGGGCTAAGCTGGTGGTCATGATGCTTCACATATACAATGTCATTCTGGTTGTAAATGGTACAATCGGGAAGATACATTTTGAAATGCTAGAAATCGAACGCTCATCCCCTCCAGGGGCGAGGACCGGGGACCTAAAATGATGCTTGTGAGTTGCCTGATTCCCAGATAGGCGATAAAGATACTCACAGTGTAGGAAGTGGGGACCGGGTTGTAGATGTTGACGGTCAATCCAGGGTCGGAAGCAGAGACGTAGCCTGGGATGGAAACCTTTGCTGGGTTTCCGGAGCCACCGCCAGTGATGCTGATTTGAGCGCAGGAGATGTACCACTGAGGAGCACCAGCAACGTGGAGACCAACTTGTTCAATACGGACGAGGTACTAGAAGCGACGTCACCATTGAATCAGCTCAATTTGTCTCGACGATCGGGAATAAGTACATACCTCGCCGGAAGGGGTGTTGGAGGGGATGGTGGTGGTGAGCTGGGCAGCGTTGAAGTCGGTGAACTGGAAGGGGTTGAAGGTTGCACCCCACTCTGCGATCTTGAACCAGTTGGCGCCGGAGCCGTCCCAAGAGGCGACAGAGCCGGGTGCCTTGCCAAGGTAGATGGCAGCAGGACCCTGGTGGTAGAGGGTGTTGTCGAGCTTGAAGCCGATGGTGCTACCAGCAGAGACTGAAACGGTCTGGGAGGCCTGTCCTGGGCTCACATTGCATCTAACGTCGCCGGAGGTGACAGAGGTGACGGGAGAGTTGTTGATTGGCTGCCTGACGGCGGCGGAAGAGGTGGTGCTGCCTGCAATGAGGGTGTTCCAGATGTCTGTAGAGATATATGTTGAGTATTGTGTCAAATGACGAAGAGGGTGGACGAACAGTGAGCAGAAGCGGTTTGGGCAACTACGACGAGACCGATGAGAGCAGTGAACTTCATGATGATGATACTAGAGAAGAGATAGGTGTCTGTTGGACTGACGATTACCTCCCCCACCAACCAGGGTTTTTATACCTTTGCACGACAAGCATTTTTGCATTACGCGCTGCCCAGCATCGAGGCTAATAATGCCTCAAGTCCTCACATGGAATATACTTCGGCAGAATTAAGACGTTGCGCGATCAGGATCACGAGGGCAAGAAATGCTTCCTTCTTGCCTGCAAAACGCGATTGGTTGAAGTTCGGATATTTATGTTCGAGGATGGGCTTGTCGCTCGGAGATATTGGTGCGCGTTATCAGGCGCGTCGTCATGCACAAAAAGCCTGTTCAATTGCGCTAGAAGCTGGTATGACCCGATCTGGACCGTGTGGTGGAGTGAGCCTGCGAGTGAAAATTGTCGATTATGTCCCTTGGCTGTAAGTACCGCAGAGTTCTCGGTATATCGAGCGGTCACTTGGTGAAAATCCCCTCGGAACCGAACGGTCTGAATGTTGGCAGAGAAGCTCCCATCTACTGAAATTTCGGAAAAGTACTGCGTATAACACGGATGCTACTTGGCGAGCTAAGGACATAACTGGGTCTAGAGAAGTATGGGCAAATAGGACAATTCTGCTCGCGGGTAGGTCTCTTTGTGACAATGGAGGCTCGTGCACTTTTCGCCGTGGTCGACCAAGTAGCATGAATGTTGACCCAAGGGGGTCTACTTGAACTTTGACTGCATCCACTCGGGCATGCCTTGGACTGGGCCGACTGCGATGACAGACAGGTTCCGAAGATATCACAGAAAACATTGAAATAATATTGAAGGTAATAAAAACAAGTAATTGCGTAATAAACCAACGGTTTGCCACAATGTGAAGTCGTATTCCATGATCCTTCTTATCCCCTCCAGACAGCGGGTCCAGGGACCTATATCGGAGTCAGAGTTTGGAGAGCAAATAGACTCAATTGTCGTACCTTGTAAGAAGTAGGAATGGGGTAATAGATGTTGACCGTCAGACCAGGGTCTGTGGGGAGAAAATAAGCTTGACATTTCTTCCTGTAGTCTAAAAGAGATCGCTCACCGGATGCAGAGGCGTATCCCGGGATGGAGACCTTAGCAGGGTTTCCAGAGCCACCACCGGTAATCTTGATTTGAGCGCATGAAATGTACCATTGAGGAGCACCAGCAACATGGAGGCCAACTTGTTCAATGCGAACAAGGTACTATGAGACGACATCGGTCAATTGTAGACATGAACTATATTAGCCACTCACCTCGCCAGCAGGAGTGTTCGAGGGGATGGTGGTGGTTAGTTGATTAGCATTAAAGTCGGTGAATTGGAAGGGGTTGAAGGTTGCACCCCATTCAGCAATCTACAAACACGCGCATGTAAGTACACGTACTCATCTAGCGAGCACACACGAGAGGTATACCTTGAACCAGTTGGCACCGGAACCGTTCCAGGAAGCAGCAGTGCTGGGGGCCTTGCCAAGGTAGATGGCAGCAGGGCCTTGGTGGTAAAGGGTGTTGTCGAGCTTGAAGCCGATGGTGCTACCAGCAGCAACCGAAACGGTCTCGCTAGCCTGTCCAGGGTTTGCGTTGCACGTAATGCTACCGGAAGTAACGGACTCGACAGGAGAGTTGTTAACTGGCTGGCGAACGGCCGCTGTCGAGGTGGTACTGCCTGCGATGAGGGTCGACCAGATATCTATACGGATAGATCATGATTTCGTAAAGCGGTGTGAGAGGAGTAGAAAGTGGTCCTCACAATGGGCAGAGACCGAGTTTGCAACGGCAGCGAAGACAAGGGCACTCAAAAGCTTCATGTTTGCGTTCAGAGGATCCGTATACTTCCTGGCCCTGAAGCTTAATGTTCAAGGCCTTTTATACGCATCTGGGGCAGTTAGAAATCACCAAACGATACCCTTTGCCGTGCCAAAGCCGGTTGCAGATCTGGCGGCGGATAATTCTCAATGAATGAAAAGCTCGTCACGAAAGCACAAGACTGGTCAGTTGCATGCGAGACCTATGCTCGGAACACTTCTTAACCATTTGAGCCGGATTCTTGCCCGCCGGGCCTTAGCTTGGCCGTCACGCGCATAACAGCCAAGACAAGAAGATGCGTATTCATTTTGTTCATATTACAAAGCGATGGGAGGGTATAGGTAGAAAGAGACATTTCAGCCACTCCAGACGGCGGGTCCAGGAACCTATCATGATCGAAAAAGTCAATTCAGATCGATGGCCACGAGGCTCAGGTGTCAGAAGACTCACAGTGTATGCAGTTGGGACCGGGTTGTAGATGTTGACAGTAAGGCCGGGATCTGTAAGGAAGAATCAAACATGAGAACTGGGGAAATCTACGGAGAAATAAGCCTAGTCGCTTACCGCTGGCTGGGACATAGCCGGGAATGGAAACCTTCGATGGACTTCCGCTACCTCCGCCGGTAACGCTAATCTGGGCGCAGGAAATGTACCATTGGGGAGCACCAGCGACATGGAGACCAATTTGCTCAATGCGAACAAGGTATTCTCCAGCGGGAGTTGCTGCGGGGATCTTGGTGGAAAGAGAGGCCTTGTTGAAGTCGGTGAAACCGAAGGGGTTGAATTCGGCACCCCATTCAGCAATCTGAAGAAGAGAAATGAATAAGGGTTATAGAAATCTTAGAGCAAATTATGACATACCTTGAACCAGTTAGCACCACTTCCGTCCCACTCAGCTGCGGTAGAAGGGGCCTTGCCGAGGTAAATGGCAGCAGGTCCTTGGTGGTAGAGAGTGTTGTCGAGGTTGAAACCAATAGTGTCACCCGCAGCAACCGAAACGGTCTCGCTGGCCTGTCCAGGAGTTACGTTGCAAGTGATGTCCCCGGAGGTAACGTCTTGAACGGGAGAGTTGTTGATTGGCTGCCTGACTGCAGCTGAGGAGGTGGTAGAACCAGCAATGAGTTCGTGCCAGATGTCTGAAAGGAGTTTCATGTTAACATAAAGTCAGCAATACAGATGAAGGAGGGCTCACAATGAGCAGAGACGCTGTTAGCCAAAACAGCGAGGCCGACGAGAGTAGACAAGAACTTCATTGTGAGGAAAGCAGCTTTCTGGAGTGCTGGTATCCATCTTGCTCTCGTTTCGCTGTCTTTTATAACGCGAGGTGGAGCTATCCTCCACGGCAAGGGTTCGAGAAAGCGGCATCGCAGGGTCCAAAATTAGTTGAGGGTTATCAGGACGTGTAGCGCGTCAACGGCCTGTTGGCACGACGAGGGTGGAGCGAGCGGCGGCGAGCCTAGCACGGAGGCCACGGCAACGCTGCCAAACACGCTTAATCGACGGATCCAGGTGGAGCAAGACGGACGAGTATGAGGAATTTCTCCGAATTTTAGGATTGGTTGCCATATGACGATACACAAGCGTGCTTGATCTTCCTTGGCCAAAAGAAGGGGTCTTCCTGGCAGGAATGAGGCAATTTGCTATCCAAGAAGAGGCAAAATTCTGATCAAGTCGACAGCTTCAACCAATTGGCCGTACATGTCCTGGAGCAAGAAAGCCCGTGCCTCATTCGGCATCGACTTGAGAAGCCCTGTGTTTTCGCCGACCGAAGCTGGACAACTTGAATACTCCAATAAATGAATCCGAAAGCCCGTTAGGTGCTTGGTTCGGGCTCGGTCTCATTGGCGTGGTAGCTTGGTTGCATCCCAAGATATGAAGCCGGGAGCAGTTGGATGTGCCGAGAGGGAAGAGATGAAATGAGAAGATAATGTCGGTCTTACAGACCAGAGGATTCTCCGAATCGACCAATGCTTGCTCAATGTTCGCAGTCGATACCAGCGCAATTTACACTTTGCAGAACCATGGTACTTCGCGAGGATAATTCGAAGGCAATGGCCCAAGAACACAGAAAGTTCCCTGGATCCGTTGTTTCTGGAGCCGCCCTTCAGCAGGGACGCCAGGTTGAAGCTCGTCAAAGACGGGACAGCGTCGTCCTGAGAGGTGGCATTGTGTGGCGCGACTCCGAGCAGGACGGAGTAGGACAGAGAGTCAATGTACTGTCGCCCATATAAGGCTAATCTTTCTAGATGTAGATAATCGGCTCACGGGACTGTTCATAACCAGTTCTATCAACGTTTGGACTCGGACTTGACTCGATACACATATTCAAAACCATCGTGCGCTTAGCTCTCAGTCAGGAAGGAAAGCACTTTTTTAGAGTGATCAGAATTGTAATTATCGTATTCATGAGTGAAGTTAACAACCTCAGAGCCTAAGAACTCGCGAAGGGGCGAAATATATATGTTGTCCAAAAATCTCATCCTCTCCAGACGGTGGGTCCCGGAACCTGTTGCAGCAAGTAGCGTCAATCTCGTTGAAATAGCAGGGTGACTGTCACGTATCAAACTACATACCGTGTACGCCGTCGGGGTAGGATAGTAAATATCAACCGTAAGGCCAGGGTCTAACACAAAGTAGCTCAGCATGAGATTCCTCCGCAAATTCCTAGCCCCAATCTGACGCACCATTCGCCTGAACATACCCAGGAATAGACACCTTGGACGGATTCCCACCTCCACCACCCGTAACCGTGATCTGTGCACACGAAATGTACCACTGCGGGGCACCTACGACGTGCAACCCAATCTGTTCGATGCGAACGAGATAGTCGCCTGCGGGTGTGGCGGAGGGGATGGTGGTGGTTAGTTGGGAGAGGTTGAAGTCTGTGAAGCCGAAGGGGTTGAAGGTGGCGCCCCATTCGGCGATCTAGGAGCATTGAAATAAGTAAATCATTCCTCTCTTACCCGAGTTTCTGGTCGTTGGGAGGGAAAGGAAACAGTACCTTGAACCAGTTAGCACCACTTCCATCCCAGCTCGCAGCAGTCTGGCCTGAAGGTACTTTGCCAAGATAGATAGCAGCAGGACCTTGATGGTACAGAGTATTGTCAAGAATGAAGCCAACGGTCGATCCAGCAGCTACAGAAACGGTCTGGGTCGCAGCCTGAGGGGTTACGTTGCAGGTGATGTCCTTAGAAGTAACGTCCTGAACGGGAGAGTTGTTGAGCGGCAGCCGGACGGGGGCGGAGCTTGTCGTAGACCCGGCGATGAGCTCGTGCCAGATATCTAGAAAGCAGGGAGCACGGAGTCAGCGTCAGGTACCGCGCAGAGGAGAGAAGTAGAACTGACAGTGGGCAGAGACACTGTTCGCAAGAACAGCGAGACCAACGAGAGCAGAGAGGAACTTCATATCGCAGAAAAACGCAAAAGCACTCAAGCCTGTTACTCTTCACCCTCCTCCCCAACCTCTCTTTTATACTCAACGCCTCATAGCTCAAATAGTAATAACTGCGAGCGAACGGCATGCCTGGGATCCAAAATTAGCCTTCATGATCAATGGTAGCGTTCACGCTGTTACTCACCTGCGAGACTCGTTTCCCATAAAGTGCATGCAATGACGAGGGGGAGGCGAGCGGTAGGATCAGCCACTGAGAGTGTACCTGACCGGTGCGGCGGTCCCGTTGCACGATTACATAGAGTCGCTTAATCGACGGATCGAAGTGGAGTAGAAAAGTCATACTTGAGGCATTTTTCCGAGTTTTTGAGGGTGGGCATGTGATCCAGGGCGTGCATGCTCGCGATAAGATTGGTCCACCGGATTGACGGGTTGTGAGTTGAAGATGGGATGAAGCAATGAGGGGTCATTTAGACATGGAATAGTGTCATCGGCGGCGATTGTGAATCAGGAGTGAATTGCTGAGCGGTCCGTTGGGGGGACAAAAATAACCTGCCTGAGCGGCTTGAGGATCATGAGGCGTTTGGGCATTGTATTAGAGCAACTTCGACGAGATGTAGCCGAGTGGTTATTTTTGTGCATGGGGGTTGCTGTATTTTCGTCCTTCAGATCTCCCGCTTAACGCTAAAAATGTAACATGTAGATGAGTGTCAATTCATTCTCAAACATAGGCAGAGAGCCTCATTCGAGTATGTGACCAATGGCGCGGTTTCGTGTGCGATCATTAGGCATTAGAGACAACGATGACACACAGAAGATTCGCCGAAGCAGGAAGGAACAAGCCAGTAGTAAGAATTTCTTGTTCATTTCCCGGAGTATCGGGGAAGACCAAAGGATAGCAGTGTTTCCTGGCGCTGCCGAGCTGCGCAGGTGTTCGGGGCTTGGTAGGACGGGTGCAGACGTAAAACACGGTTGCACAGCTCCTTCAAGTTCGCGGAAGTCCCTAAATCCCGGATGTACAAGTATTTCTGCAGCAAGATTGGCTTCGGATTCATGTTTATTTTGGCTCGTAGGTTGCAAGACATTATTCTTGTTGAGGGCCTACGGATTCTACATTTAGTGTTGAGGATTTTGACAACAGAATTAGCTGGATGGTCGTGGTCGATAACCACGAACGCTGAGTCAGCCCGAAGTCACGTGCTCTTGCCATGCGGGGAAACGTTTGTCGCTGCTGAGCAAGCGACATACACAGCCATTGACATCAAGGGCGACTACGGAGACGGCGACAAGGAGGTTATCTGTCGCCTTCTCCTCTTGATTCTCGACGACCTCGAGGCTTATTTAGCCTCGGTGACGACTACCTCACGCTCCGGACTGCTTAACCCTTTTCTTGTCAGCGTAACCCACGTCGATCACCGCTATCACGAGTATTGGCATCAATCATACATCTGCAAGTCGTATATTGAGCCAGAGTAAACGCAGCTGTTGTTGTCCTCCTTACCTTTACCACCATGTCGTTCGCAACTTTTGCTAGCGAATCTGGATCGGGGGCGCCAACTTCTACTGGCAGCAGCGCGACCGGGTCGCTGTCATCTACTGCAGTATCGACTTTGTTTTCACAGACATGGTCCACGCCGACGCCTACTCAAACTCAGGAGAACAACCCACCTAATACATCGATTGCTTCATCCGCATCTCTGTACTGTAAGTTCTCGGTCACAAATTGCTGTTGTACGCTCGCGATTGACCCAGACAATGTCTTCAGTATACACCTTCCTCGCAACCCTGGTCCTCCTGCTATCCGTTAGCGGAGCCATTATCTTGCGTTCCCTAATCCTCCGGCGACGACATCGAATAATGGTGGAAGAGGCCATCCGGAATGGCACATGGATACCCCCTGCACCCGGCGGAACAGGCACCTTCGGCCTCGGACGCAACAAAGTCGATCTCAGCAAGAAACCCAAGATGTGGGAAACCTTCGTCGCAGACTCAGAGAAAAACTCCCTCCGTGCCGCCTCTCCCTCACCCCAGACGCAGCCCCAGCCCCAATTTCGGTCCGTGACGGAATGGGATTGGGATACCCTACGACCCTTCTCGGCGTCTTATGTTCCACCAGCTGAACCCCTGCCGCTGGTGTTACCAAGTGCAGGTGTGGTCGGGTTCCCACCGAGACTGTCGTATTACCGCAGGATTATGCGTTTCCTTCGACCGAACCTCGAATCCTCCGCGCCATACCCTCTGAATCAGAGACGGATGGAGGATGCTAATACGGACGCAAGCTCGCCTATCGACTGGACAGGAAATCCCAAAAAGCTGCAGGTTGCAATTATCGTTGCGATGCCTCGACCACCGACGGAGAACACTCCTACTGCTGCTGCTGCATCGACCTCCGCTGGTGCAGCATGCCCGTTGGATGATGAACCAGAGATACCCCATGTCGAGTTCGGTGTTGCCCTGCTTGATGTTAAGGGAGATGGTGATGATGCTGCACCCATATCTCAGTCGGAGAAGGATGCAAAGACACGACACAGAGCAAGTGCCAGTGGGAGCTCTAGTACGGAGGTGTAACGATGATGATGCCAGTGACGATTTTGGGGTTGCGGGTTGGTCTGTAATTTTATGGGCATTTCTTCATATTGTGGCGGGTTTGGGGACGAACATACATATATCATTATGTTTTCTGAACTTGCTGTCATGTTGTACGATTGTACGAGTACGATTTGCTAATGCATAGGGCTTTGTGCCTTCATGACCTTACATATATGGCCAGTGCGCTTGCTGGTCTTCAATAGGAAGTCCTCGTGATGGAACACATTGTAGGCCTTGTTCAGGCCCACCATCAGCGATTCGACTCATGTCATGTACCTGCGGTTGTCCATGAACCCTGGGCGACGTCGTGGAGTTACGAGTATGCAACAAATTTTCGATAAGCAACTAAAAACCCCGTTGAGAAGAAACCAGGGTCCATCCAGCTCTCAGACGCATTGACAGAGTTTTTCCGGGCGCTACGCAAGCATGAATCCTTCAATGGCTCATCCAAATGTTACCCGACCTCTGGCATTACACGGTATTACACGTTAGCAACCGACGGGGCGGGGTCTTGACTTCTTGGATTCTCTCCGACCACACAAGTCGCTGACAAGCATCTCTGAGGTCTCCGTCGGCGCCGTACCCCTCAATTTTCATCCCAAATTTTAGGCTCATCAGTCTAAATCGATGCTTCTAATCGATTCTCTCACTCATCCGGCAAAAGTCATCTTCTGAGATACTGCGCTCCTACTAGACGTCACACTCTCAATTCAATCGGCGAGAAAGTACCTTCTTTCTTCCAGATATTATCCGAGGTTGAACAAGTTTCCCCACGTTTGATCTCCTGTTCCGCTCTCACAAGAGACATTTTGGCGTTTTCAATACCTGCCAAGAAGTTCTTCCGCGGCTTGTTCTGGAGTTTCTGGAATGCTCTGTCCTAGAGACGCGGCATATCTGCGCAACACATGTGTCATGACGCAAGGACCGGACCTTGTTGCAGCCTTGAGCGGTCCCCTGCCAATACCAATGGATGCGAACGAACGCATTCCATATGACCTGCCCTCGCCCCTTGCCCATTCTACCTGGAGGACGCCTCGACGACGACCAAGCGGCCCGGCCGGGTGCTATGCTTGCGCTTTTTCACTGTGGACGAGTATAAAATGTGGGCCTTGGAGATGTCAAGAAGCCGGGTTACGCTCTCTGAAATCACTCGACCATGTTCTTCAGCAACGCAGTCGCACTCGCCGCTACTTTTCTAGGTGTAGCCAGCTCTGTTAGGGCACACGGTTACGTTCAGGAAATCACACTGGGCTCTACCAAGTATCCTGGCTACAACCCTTATGTTGACCCGTAAGTTTGCTATTTTGCGTTGGTGTCGAGTAGATACTGAAGTGATGTGTAGGTATTTGTCCCCCACCCCTTCGCGTATCGTTCGCAAGATTCCCGGAAATGGTGAGTAATCGTGTATACGAAGGAAGGGAGTCTTGAAAATTTGACATCTGCGCAGGTCCCGTCCAAGATGTGACATTGAAAGAGTTCGTTCAAGATCCTGTGCCCTTCTCAAGTCAGTTTAACTGATATCTCTCCTCTAGTCTCCAATGTAATGGCTGGACTGAGGGTGGATCACAATACGACACTGCTCCTGCAGCAATCTACGGAACCGTTGCCGCAGGTTCCACTGTTGCCCTCAACTGGACGACTTGGCCCGACAGCCACGAGGGTCCCATGATCACCTACATGGCTAAGGCTCCCTCCGATATCACAAAATGGAACCCTGGCACCAGGTCAGTTATCTTTTGGTTTTTAATCCTCCAAATCGTCGAATAACATATCTCGACTTCCAGTGCTGTATGGTTCAAGATCGCAGAGTCCGGAAAAGATTCAAACGGCAAGTGGGCTGCCGCTGATAACCTCCTCGCCAACAACGGCATCTATAAGTTCACCATCCCACCCAAGCTCAAGGCTGGTCAATATATCATTCGACACGAAATGTGAGTAACTTTCCCGAAATTTGACTACTACTCCGTTTCTGATCTCTGATTTCAATAGCTTGGCTTTGCACGCTGCCTACACCTATCCTGGTGCCCAGTTCTATCCTAGCTGCATCCAGGTCCAGGTCACTGGATCCGGCTCTGCGCTCCCTACCAGTGGGCTCGTATCCTTCCCTGGTGCTTACACGCCCACTACGCCCGGAGTTGTCTTCGATATCTACCAGAACAAGGGAGCGTACCCCATCCCAGGACCTGCTGTCTGGACTGGTGGAAACTGAATTTGAGCGTCTTATGCGATTTAACTTAATATCAGCGAATACACAGATTTATTAGTCGTCTCGTGGAATTCTCTTTTGTCACTTAATTCGATTGGTTATGTGCAAATGAAAATGTATGATTGCTTGAGCTGAGTATCATCGACGTGAAGGTTACAGGTAGCGAACTAGGTACAAGCCTCGAAATGGTGTCCGTTAGGTCGAGAACATGAAGGAATGGTGCCCAGAACCGAGCCTAATTATTGTCTCCAACCCATTCTCAACGGCTTCAAATGCCGAATTGGACTTGATCTCGCGCCTCCCCTTTTGTGCTCCAGAGGTTGGCACCGACATCGTTGCGTTGACGCTGACGGGTACGCCAACGTTCAACTGGACTTGCCCATTCGTGACTGTCCAGGCGACAGTCAGGTTGCCGTAGGGTGTTCGCATCCAAGCGGAGGCTGAGGTGAGATAGGGCGTCAAAGCTGGCTTGATCGAGACAGATTCAAATGCGGGTGTGGTGGCCTGAATGCCAGCGACGTGTTTGAACAGCCAGTCTTCAAAAGTTCCCAGGAAAAGCTATCCATACATCAGCTCGTGATGTGAAAGATCGAGAGGAAGGTCAACTTACATGGTCACGCGAACGCGCCTCCAAGGCCCAATGCTCCCACTAGAACTGAGTCAGTAACTGTATCCTGGACCATGGCATGCGAGAGTGCTCACCATCGTATTGGCACCATTCACAATCCAGAAGCCCCAGCTAGGGAATGTCGTTTGTTGAGCAACAGCAAACGCTGCGTCTGCATGACCATGTTCGGTGAGAACAGGGAGAATGTACTTTGTCCCCAGTGCGCCAGTATTGAGGTGGTTTCCGCGAGTGGAGACGTCTTTTGCAATGCTATCGGCAACAGCTTGCGACGTTGAGTTGTCTGCCAGCCCGAACGCCAACGCCAGAAGGTTGTGAGTCTGGCGATAACCCTGATCTCCTGTGCCAGCGTAGTACTTCACATCGGATTTGTAGAAGGCGTTGTTGAATGCCGTCCTGACATTTGCAGCTTGGCTGTTAAACGTGGATGCATCGGCAGCGTTACCGAGAACGGTGGCAACTTGGCCCATGGTAATGAGCATCTTGTAGCTGAACGAACTTGATGAACATCGAGAACGGCAGATGGTGCAACTAAAACTTACAGATAGACGGTAGCAGAAATCCGTGTATCCTCTGGGGCATTTCCTCCCAAGGGACTGGTTTCTGGGGAAACCCAATCACCTAAGCCAGTATTTGCGATGTTGTTCGGAGAGCGACCTAGCTCAAATCCAACATAGCTCTTCATGGATGCATAGTGGTCCGATAGCACGCGCTTGTCCCCTCTGTACTGGTAAAGCCACCACGGAATGAAGATGAAGGCGGAACTGCGATCAATGATTAGTTGGTGTGCAGGTGACGACGAGGAGAGCGACTGACTGCCACGTCGGTGCCTGATTGTTGGAGCCCCAGCCATCGTCTGGTGCAATGACACCGGGAGGTCCGTTACCTCCAGGGCGACTCTCATCAAGGTCCCGAACATATTTAGCAAGCAGGTCATCTGCTGCAAGGTTGGACAAGAACATTTCCTACACGAACGTCAGGCCAGCAATACCACTTGTGAAGATGCTACTTACAGTACCCAACATGGCATCTCCAGACCACCCATTCTTCTCATACGTAGGACAATCTTCCGGGATACTGTGTACATTGTTGAGGATGGTCCTGACTGCGGCAGTATGCATCTTGTTCAGTAGGTCACTAGAGGAGGTAAATCCGCCTCGGGGTGCAAGATCGTCGTGTACCACTTGGCCAACAATATCAGACGTTTTGGGCGGTGAAGAGCTTGGCCAGCCCTCGAGTTGAAGATACTGATATCCCTTGTAGCTGAAGCGAGCCTCAAAGGTCTCGGAAGAGCCAGTTCCTGCAAGCCAGAAGCGATCTGCAAAGTAATCAATATATGGTGAACGCTGAGGCGCCTGGAAAGACATACCTGTCTGGAAATTATTTGCGTAATAGTGTTGAGCATCCTGATAGATGACTGTGCCGTCTGACTATAGAATATGCATCAGGACAGGGTTCCACGTCGGAAGAAGGGGCAGTACGAACATTGAGCTTCTCTCCATAATGAATGGTGATCAGCGTCTTCTTGGGCCCAGTCACTGAGATCTTTGCCCATCCGGCCACGACTCGTTCAAACGCGACGACATAGGCTCCGCTAGACAGTTGCTTGATGGACACTGGGGTTAACGACTGCACGACTCGAGTTGGTGGTTGGCGTGAGTTCACAAGTGTACCTCGTGGTCCAGACGTAACAGTTGCCGATATCCAGCCGCTTGCATTGAACCCTGCTTTGTCAAACCCAGCTTGCTTATAGCTAGCTATAGTCCACGTCAGCAAGGATATACGCACAGCAAGTGAAGAAGAAACCCGCCATCGTAATTCTCCCCTCCAAACACATCATCAAGCCTAGTGGGCCCTTCAATGACGCTCCACGTATTATCAGTGACCACCTTCGCAGTCGACCCGTCACTGTATCCAATGGATAGTACAGCTTTGAAAGCCGGCTCCCCATGCCACGGCGCGGTGTTCCAATTCCACACATTCCCCTGGGTAACTCCATAATGGCTCCTACCCAGCTCTACGCCAATTGCATTTTGTCCAGTGACGAGAAGGGATGCAACGTCCAAGGCGACGTATTGAACTTGGACGTTGTAATTCGTGAACCCAGGAGTGAGGACGCGGTCTGAGGCGGGTTTGCCGTTGATGGTGATACTGGCGTAGCCTCCAGCGCTGTAGTAAAGCCGGGCATATGAGACAGTTTTGGTAACACCGAATTCGTTGCGAAGAAGAGGTGCCGGATGTTCTTCAAGGGGTGCTGATATAGAGGCTTGAGTGCCCCAAGGATCGGCACCGTATTTGCCGAGAGATGTAGCTGCACCCCAAGAAGAGTCGTCGAAAGATGGTGATTCGAATCCGCTTGGTACAGTTTTTGAAACTTTCCAGGATGTATCCGAGATAATCGTGGAAGTGGTACCGTCTGTGAACACAACGACGATGGAGGATATAAGGCCTGCAGGGGAGTCTCCTCCTGAAGTGGCATCAGGTCGGTTATTTCCTTGGACAGCGAATACCACAGAGCTGCCGCTCAGGTTGACCGTAAACTTCTGCCCCGACTTCCATATGTCCACTTCATCCGGTGACGAACCAACATTGTTCCCGTTGACGTACAACGTGAACGTGTCATCGACCGTCAACACTATTTTCGCAGATTGCAATGTCTTCCCAGAAGGGGCTGCAAACGTCTTCCTGAAAGCACGAGGTTGCGCAGGGGCCGACGGAGCCGCCGTTTCCGACGACCAGATCCAATTGGCATTGGTGAATGTGGGATCCGGGACAGATGTTGGGGTAGACGGGAACGTGACAGACGAACCCCATGGTCCCTGCCCATATGGAGCAAAAGCGACAGCATTGGGCCATGAGGAGTCAGAAAGGGAAGGTGATTGGAAGTTGGATGGAATGTCGGAGGTAGCTTTCCAGGTGGTATCAGACGCAATGATGTCCGTGCTTCCGTCGGTGAACGTGATCTGGATGGCGGCTATGAGGCCCGCTGGACTGGCTCCACCGTTGTTGACATCTGCGAGATTGGTGGCACGGATGGCGAAAAGGTTTGACGCGCCACTTAGGGTTGTTGAGAGAACTTGCCCGTTCTTCCAGATGTCGGTGGTGTTCGGAGAGGATCCCAGGAGATTTCCGTTCACGTAGAGCGAAAATCTGTCGTCAACGGTCATTAACACCGTAGTCTTGGATGCTGTCTTCCCAGAAGGAGAGGTGTATGTTTTTCGGAATGCCCGGTCCCCAGCAGGGGCATTAGGCGGGCTGGATTCGGCCGTCCAGATCCAGGATGAAGACTGGAACTTGGCAATGACAGCATCAAGGCCAGCACTGGATATAGGTTTCCCAATCCAGGCGCTTGGATCCCAGTCGGATTGAGCAAGGAACCCAGTAGTGAACTGAGAACTTGACGAAGCGGTGCCGCTGTTGGAAGCGACATCTACACTCCAGTAATAGCGGGTATCGGATTGCAACTTCGATCCGGCATATTCAATCAAGTAGGGTTGTTTCGACTGAACAGTACCACTGTCCCATATCTCGCCCTGGCCAGCTTGAACTTTGGAGACCCTGATGCGATAGGAACTTTGTACGACTCCGCTTTGAGAGGAGGTAACAATCCAGGAAAATCTCGGATTGACGTCGATTCCAAGAGGTTGAACTTTGTTTTCGATTTGGAGGTCGGAGAGACTGATTGTAGCAACTGTCAAACCATTAGAACGGGCTTCTAATTCAGGATTCAAGAATGAACTTACGAGCAGAAATGCTGCCAAAAATCAAGAGTGCCAGAAGACCTCTGATCATTGCTGATTCGGGAGTAACTAAGGAGAAGGATGAACAGCCTGAAATGCAATTACAATGTTCATTGCCTACCTTTTGGCAAAAATGCCAGCTCTCTGAGTACTTGGGAGCTCACTGCTTGTACCAGGCAGCCCAGGAACCTTGGCTGGAGCAGCAGATGGCGAGACGAGATCGGCTCCCGTTCCAACCGCCTGGCTTATATTTCTGTAGCCGTGTGAGCACATGAGGCCCCGAGAACCGTTCCCCTCGATCATCCACATGCTATTGAGCTCAGAAGATGCAAAGATGACCTGGGTTTGCCGAGTAATCTCTCGGTTGGTGCTCAGCAGATCAACTAAGGGTGTCATGCTGTGCTTCAAGTGTTCCCAAAATGCTGCAACTCGAGGTATGCAATTGTAACTTGGATTCTTTGCTCGATTTCACATGGTAGCGTCCTGAGACTTATGCAACAGCAGCTATTTCGAGCGCTGATTCGACAGCAGAAAGCATGGCCATTCGTTGGCGTACCAGTCGCCTGATGATGGTGGAAGTTGGGTACAACAGCGCCTTCCTTCGGAACTTCGCGCGCTTGTGGATTTGTTTGTGCAGGTTAGTTTCGGGGGGCTTCCACGTGGCTTTGCCTTGAGTGATGGCCGATCACTGTTCCTTGTTTACAGTAAGTAGTACTCAGTAGCCCCTTTAAGCCACTTTGGATGCAGTCTCCATTTAGTATGTGAGAACGCCTCAAGGACGTCCTTGCAAAGGGATGTCAAGTTTTAATCAAGGTTCTGTGCTATATAAACTGGAAAGGCTCGTGTTCTCCCTCAATTCTCTGTTATCAACTACAAGAATTTCGACTTACTTTCGTATGGCTCTTCTACAGAAAAAAGAGGCTTCACTTGTTCCGTTACTTCGGAAGTTGGGCAAGGATGAGCTACTGGACTCCATCCACCCGATCGCCAACTTTGAACGTATCCCTCCGCTGACTGCTGTCGCTCGCATGGCATGCTACTACTGCTTTGAACCGGAGGCAGGCCCACTCTTCAAAGAGAAAAAGTTGAATTGTGTCTGGTGCAAAGCAGTCAAATATTGTAATGCTGGTGAGTGGTCGTCGTTGCACGTGTATTTGAACCCCACTTAAGAAATCACATTTTCCCTCAGAATGTCAGAAGGTAAATGCATTTGCTAAAACCATGCATCAACAGTATACTTCTGTATCTTTAGGCTGACTGGCCGAGACATAAAGAGATTTGCAAGGTCTTGAGGCAATTCGAAACGGGCAAGCTTCTCAAGCAACTCCTGGTCTTGCAACTCATGGATGCCCCTTTCGAGGATCAGGAGGAATTCGATACGGCAGTTGCCAGGCTCGTACATTTGCAAACCGACATTGCATCACAACTACTCAAGCGGCCTCTATCCACCTCGGAACGCAACCTAATAGCTCTCGGTCCTCGTTGTACGGGATGGTTAGTTCCGAGTTCGTAATCACTTTCTCACCTACTCACAAACACTGTGCAGTGGCAAGACCGATACCATTCTTCGTATAGAAGCAGAAATGAACAAAACCCCTGTCAAACTTCTTCAGGAGTGTCGGGGCTGCCCCTTCGCCTTCTACTGCTGCAACGAACACTACGACATGTTCAAGCACAGGCACCTTATGCAACCTGCCCCAGACGGATACGACAATCTCCCAGAATGTACGATCAACTCTCTGATTATCTCGGATATCAGCTGGACTACGACTATGGCGAGGAAACATAACAAGTACGCCTATGTTTGGTTCTCGTCGCGTCTCATGCGGGCATGGAAGAGCGTGAAGGACATGAACTGGGATGCAGAGATATTGGACCAGATCATCAGTCAGCAGCACCAACTAGTGGTAGAAACGTTCAAACGGGGCTCTACGCAGGGGCTGTCAATGCCAATGACCATCCTTTGGGCCTTGGAGAACTTGAACGAAGGCAGCGTTGCTTGGACCCTCAGACAGACGTTTGTCGTCCATGTAAGGCCATCTAGATAAATGACTGTTCATCCGGCTGACTGCATGACAGGTAATCGGAGCCTATCAGTACGAATTTGCTTATGCTAAAGTCTTTGAGGAACTTCTCCACCGGCTCCCTCGTGTCAAACGATTAAAGGTATGTCTCGTTTCATTGCGCCCTGACTTCCTCTGATATCTCACCTAGGTATACTTCATTGGGCCGGAAATGGGAGAGATCGCCCTCGGTGGTGCTAAAGGAAAGGAAAGTGTTGAGGATGTATGCCCGTGAGTAGGAATCCTTCTTTCAGCTTGCGCCAACCCTCATTGTTATCGTCGAAAGCCACTACACCAGAGCCCAAAAGAAGATGATTCATGTCATATGGGGAAAGCACGCCTTCTAAGGTCACCTCGTCCCTTGGTGAACAGAAGTTAACATTCCTCTACAGAACGTATTACGACCTAGTCAAGAGCGAAGGCCCTCGTTTCGGCTCACCCGATCTCGCTGTGGCATTCAACGCTGGCTTGGCACAAGACAAAGAAAAAGATAACCTCTGGGGCCCAACGATCAAGGTCCTCATCGACAAGAGTATTCCTTCGCTTTTCACTGTAAGTCAGACCGGAATTCCGCATGCGATATCGCCAGGGTCTCAACATGCTTTTCTATTAGGCATACTGTGAAGAAGACGCTCAAAAAGACGTTGATATTCTGCAAGAGGCAGGCGCTAAGATCCAGCCTGGCCTGGGACCACTCAAGAACGTATGGGGCAGTCTGCAGTTCAAGAAGGAACCGAGGAAATCAGGCAACTTCTACGCCTCCAACAACTGGGTTACAGGCACGTTCAAGTAGATTCGTGGCGGCGTGGTTTGGCATGGGTGGTTGTGATAATTACGTGTATATTGGGAGTTATACGGTTTGTACAGAGGTGGTAAAAATACATTTGGGAGTAATTCATTGGTGCAGATGTATAAAATATCCATTCATTTGTTCGAAGTCCCAATTGGAGAGGAAGCCGCTATCTGAGGCCCCTGGAACCGTTCACCTTGATCATACAAGTGCTTCAGAGCGCCCAGAAGATGCAGAGATTACCAGAGTTTTCCGAGTAATCTTTTGGGTGGTGTTCAGCAGATCAACCAAGGGTGTCATGTTGTGCTTCGAGTGGTTCCCCCTGGCAGAATATTGTAGCTCGAGTTATGCAATTGTAACTTCGATTCTTTTCTTGATTTCGGATGGCAACGTCGTAATGTTGATGCAGGAGTAGCCATCTAGAACGTGTTCTTCACAGCAGAAAGTAGGACCATTCGTTGAAATGCAAATTTCCCGATGATGCTGGAGATTGCAAGTGAAGTTGGTCGTCAGAATTTCGAGTACTTGCGAGTTTATTTGTACAAGTTAGTTTCGGTGACCTTCGGTAAGACTTTAGTTTGGGTGATGGCCGATCAACTTCGCTCGTTTAGGCAGCAATAGTAGCCCTTTAACTTGTAGTGTTGCCACGGCTCAGCTCGGCTCGGCTTTGATCAGCTTGAGGTAGAGAATGGCTTCGAAGCCGAGCCGAGCCAAAAATCCGGCTTCAGCTCGGCTGGCTCGACGGCTGGACGACATATTTGCCATTTATAGGAATAACCAACCACCAAGTTCTGGTTCTGATGTTGTACTTGCTCTCATACATATGTTCTTTGGGCCTAGAGTCCTCAAAAGATGTAGCATATCATATTGACCTCTTTTACACAGTATTTACCCTTGCCTTGAGTCCCTAAATATTTCAGTTCTCTGCAGGGCTCGTGCTCGGCAAGATGCTTGGACTCGAGAGCCCATGTAGCTACTGTTATTCTAGCACTTTTATAGATATGAGATCCCTAGATACTACAAGCTAGGTACTGTTATTCCAACATGTAAGATATACATGTTGGACAGAAATTTTCGACCGCAAACAGCTGCTGAGCGTTGTTGGAGCCTTGCCAGTGATCCAAGGCTTGAAATGTTTGTGGATGCTTGCTCTAGCTCCAAGCTTCCGATCCGGGACTCCGGCGCCGACAGGTCCACCGACAAAACCTACAGCATTTGATTTTTCCATGGGCTGAAACTGCGGTCAAGCCCTCAGCATAGTATATACAGTGTAATACGTGTGCTGGGTACGTTATTAGTCTGTTTGACCAGGCCAGAATCTCTATCTTGTCGATATCAGAATCGTGGATCACCATTTGTCCTAAATCGGGACTTAAGCCGTGGCTGAGCGGCTATCGAGCGGCTGCCTGCAGCTCAAAGCCACAGCCACGATAATATTGCAGCTCGGCTCAAGAACAGCTCGGCTCGACTGGCTCAGTGGCTCCGAGCCAAGCCGTGGCAACACTACCTTTAAGCTACTTTGAATGCAGTCCCCATTTAGGATGTTAGAATGCGTCAAGGACGTCCTGGGCCAGGCAAAGGCCTGTCATGTTTTGATCATGATCAAGCTCTGCTATATAAACTGGAAAGCTCGTGTTCTCTCTCAGCTTCCCCTTATCAAGTACTAGAATCTTGGCTTAACTTCTTATGGCTCTTCTGCAGAAAAAAGAGGCTTCACTCGCTCCGTTGCTTCGGAAACTAGGCAAGGATGAGCTACTGGACACCATCCACCCGATCGCCAACTTTGAACGAATCCCACCGCTAACTGCCGTCGGTCGCATGGCATGCTACTACTGCTATATTCCGGAAGCAGGTAGAGTCTTCGGACAGAAAAAGCTGAACTGTGTCCGATGCAAAGCAGTCAAATATTGCAATGCCGGTGAGTGGTCGTCGTTGCACGTGTATTCGAACCCCCTTACAAAATCACAATCACTCTTAGCATGTCAGAAGGTGAACGAGTTTTCTAAGATCACAGATCGACAGTATACTCCTCTACTTCTAGGCTGACTGGCCGAGACACAAAGGGATTTGCAAGGTCTTGAAGCAATTCGAAACGAGCAAGCTTCTCAAACAACTCTTCGTCTTGCAACTAATGGACGGCCCCTTCGAGGAACAGGAGCAATTCGACGCAGCAGTTGCCAGGCTCGTACACATGCAAATCGACATTGCATCACAACTACTCAAGCGGCCTCTATCCACCTCGGAACGCAACTTGATAGCTCTGGATCGTCGTTGCGGTGGATGGTTGGTTCTGAGATCCTAGTCACCTTTTCTACTACTCACAGGTCACATTTTGCAGCGGAAAGTCCGACAGCATTCTTCGTATAGAGGCAGAGATGAACAAAACACCTGTAAAAACCCTTCAGGAGTGTCAGGGCTGCATCTTCGCATGGTACTGCTGCGACGAACACTATGATATGTTCAAGCACAGGCACATCATAGAACCCGCTCCAGACGGATACGACGGTCTCTCCGAATGCGCCATCAATTCTTACATTATCCGGGATACCAACTGGACTGCGAATATCGCTAGGAAAGAAGACGAATACGCCTCTGTGTGGTTTTCTCCACGCCTCATGAGAGTATGGAAGACCCTGAAGGACTCAACCTGGGATGGCCAGATATTGGAACAGATTGAGAGGGAGCAGCATGAATTGGTCGTAGAGACTTTCAAGCGGAATGCCACCCAGGGGCTATCGATGCCAATGTCCATCCTTTGGGCATTGGAGAGTTTGAACGAAGGGAGTGTTGCCTGGACTTTAAGACAGACGTTCGTCGTCCATGTGAGCCCATCTCGATGACTATCAGTTCATGCAACTAACGACAGAGCAGATAATCGGAGCATATCAATACGAAGTTGCATACGCTCGAGCCTTTGAGGAACTTCTTCACCGACTTCCTCGTGTCAAACGATTGAAGGCATGCCTTAGATCATCACAATCACACACTACGTACTGATATCTGACACAGATATGCTTCATTGGCCCGGAAATGGGAGAACTCGCCCTCGGTGGTGCCAAAGGGAAAGAAAGTGTCGAGGATGTATGCATGTGAGTCAGGAACTTTCTTTAGCTAGTTCTTGCCCCTCATAGTCTCGTCGACAGTCACTGCACCAGAGGCCAAAAAAAGATGATCCATGCCATGTGGGGAAAGTACGTCCTCTAAGGTCGCCTTCTTGCTTGTCAACAGAGGATGACATTTCTTCACAGAACGTATCACGAACTGGTCAAAAGTGAAGGCTCTCGCCTCGGCACACCCGATCTCGCTGTTGCGTTCAATCCCGGCCTGGCACAAGACAAGGAAAAAGATAACCTTTGGAGCCCGACGATCAAGATCCTCATTGACAAAGGGATTCCCTCTCTTTTCACTGTAAGTCGGATCTGTTCTCTACATTCGATATTGCTGGGGTCTAAACTTACTTCTTTTTCCAGGCATACTGCGAGGAAGACGCCCAAAAAGATGTCGATATTCTGCAAGAAGCAGGCGCTAAGATCCAGCCTGGCCTGGGACCACTCAAGAATGCATGGGCTAGTTTGCAGTACAAGAAGGAACCGAGGAAAACAGGCAACTTCTACACCGTCAACAACTGGGTTACAGGCACGTTCAAGTAGATTTGTAGGGGTCTTGTTCGGGATGGAAGGCTATAGTGATTGTGGGTACGATGGAGATATACGGCTTTTGTAGATATGGTAAAAATACATTACGGAGTATTCGTTGGTGCAAACGTATAAAACGTCCATTCATTTGTTCGGATTCTGGACTTATGAGGAAGCCTGAACGTCTGGAGAATCCAGTAAATCCGTCTGAGGT
This sequence comes from Clitopilus passeckerianus, assembly GCA_944990035.1. Lineage (NCBI taxonomy): Eukaryota > Fungi > Basidiomycota > Agaricomycetes > Agaricales > Entolomataceae > Clitopilus > Clitopilus passeckerianus. The sequence continues at coordinate 298,810 of CALYLX010000067.1, forward strand.
CCAGCAGCTTCCCCGGGCGTCATTTCTTTGTCCGAACTCGCGGAGGGTGTAGTAGGTTGCGTAACCACAACAGGCGACCCTCCGGCCCCACTTGAAGGAGTGACAGACGCAGCCCTGGCATCAATCTTGGGCAGCGGGCTTGCTGTAGGTGCTTGCGCGTGAAGTGCTAGGCCAGATGCAAACTTCGACATGGTGCCCTCAAACTGCCTAGCCTCCCTCTCCTCCCTCTTTTCCTTCGCCTTCCGCTTCTTCTCAGCCTCCTTCTCAACCTTTTCCTTCCGCTCCTTCAGCTCTGTCGCCACCCATGGCCCAACTTCGTTCATGGCGGACTGAGGATCTTGCTTGTGGGCAAGTAGGAAACCTTGTAGCTCGGCTGTTGAGAACTCGTGCTCGGGGATGGCGGATGCGAACTCCTTTGCAAGGGCAGGGATGTCAGAAGAGGTAGTGGCGGGCTTCTCATTTTCCGAGTCTGTGGGCATTCCTCCGGGTCGGTCGAAGAATCGGAGGAACAGTGCAGAAGCTTGAGCACGGCTGGCGTAGAAGTATTGAATCTTCCTGTCTATTCTTCCAGGCCTGCAAAGAGCAGCATCCAAGCGATCGACATAGTTGGTCTGAAAAGCTGGTTAGACAAGGAACGGGACAGTTGAAGGATGACATACCGTGGCGAAGAATAATTTGCCTTCCTCACTAGCAACACCGTCAAGGACGTTTAAAAGTCCCGACATGGTGACGGCAGATTTTCTGCCAGCGCCAGGGTATGAGATTCCGGTAATCTCATTATAAATGCCATTATTCATGGCATTGCGTTGGTCAGCATCGTCATCATCATCTGCATCGCGAGGTACAGGGAAGGCACAGTCGATGTCTTCGATAAGGAAAATCGAATGCTTGGGGATTGAGGCGGCTGCCTTCTGGAGGTATGAATCATCAACACTGTCGAAGTTGTTAGTCATGATACTTGATGAAAGTAGCGCATACATACAATCCAGAAGAGAGAGAAAGCGTGTAGATCTCCAGGCCGAGCTCTCCTGCTAGAGCGTAGATTGTGGATGCTGTGAAACATGGATCAGTACTTCAGTGACGTGCCTACAAATATGCGCAAGAACGTACTCTTTCCAGTTCCTGGAGGGCCATGCAACAGGTATCCTCGTCGGTGAGGAATACCTGCATCAGTGTACCACTGTTCGCTCGAGATGAACTCTGATGCATCTTTGACCAAGTTCTCAACAACGCCATCCATAAGGATGATAGAACTAAGAGGACGTCTGGCCTTGTGTTTTGCATTGGTCCATATGAAGCCTGGTCCATAAGAGGGCTAGAACAACAAGTTAGTACATGTCAATTCAGTGCAACAAAGCATACTCTACGAGCCTGATCGCCAATGTGTACGGTGACGTTTGGTCGGCTGGTCTCCTTGTACCCTTGCCGAGCTTCAGCAATGAATTCTGACAGGACCTTCATATTCAACGTATAGATTCTGTGCGCATGCGTCAGCAATGGTGAATTTATCTGGTAAAAAAAGTTCCTACGTGATAAAAATGGTAGCACCCGGTGGTTGCATCCCTGGTGGGGTGTAGGTCTTGATGGGCCGAGATCGTTGAACCTCTACCCAATATCCCTTCCATTTGAAGAGCTGGGGTGCTTCGTAGGTGGGCACGTAGTCCGCGTTGTCGTCGATATCAGGACCAGGTTTAACACCCCACTTTCTCTTCGAATTTTTGGCCGTGACTATGAATTCCCTTGTACGGTGCCATACTTCATGCTCAGTCTATGTATCCCGAAGTCAGAATGGTGTCTATAGGACAGAACTGGAAGATCGGCGTACCAGGAAAAGCAAAATCCACTCGTAAGCAGGATCTCCTTCGTCGAATCTGGCGGTCACGGAGAGCTCTGGAGACTGTCTTTAGCAATGGTCCGAAAGGTATAAAAGAGGTTACGAACGAAAGTTAAATCTCTCCATTAACCAATGGGTAAACCTCCTTCCAGATTCCATCACCGTACCCAGAACAAAGAAAGCGAGACCATTCCAAAGCGACTGGCTTGAGAAAAAGCTGGCCAAGAACGACATGTTGAAAAGCTGGTCAAACTGCCAAAATCCATTGGGTTGAGGGGCTCCAACTTGAGGTATCGTCTGCATTGCGTGGTACCTGCGCATGGCTGAGTCCCAGAACACGAATAGCTGTTGAATCTCCTCACCTCCCACTTTTATATGGCTCTGGCAGTCGATAAGCGCCCTTGAGCCTCAGGTGGTCCGGGCGTAACTGGGCTCGATTCCGGCTCGATTTGGGTTTATTATAAGCGCTTTTGCTCACATGAGCTTTGTGGCTGTTATGGGCGGTGCAGACGGAGTCATCTGCGGTCTTGTTGCTGATTGGCTACGAGAGGTGAAAATGGAATTCGAACGTTGAAGGCGCCGAAAGAAAGAGTCAAGTCTGCGTGGTTGTGTGTCAAAGTCCGTGCTCGTCGCCGCCAACAACGGTGACAAGAATGCACTGCCACACGCTCAATTCCGATGGGCAAATCCAAGTAAATTCTACAGTAGTAAGGAACTAATTATTTTACATCGATTTCTCAATTCTACAGGGGGTTCGTAACAATCTACACTTCCATAATTTCTACCTGGGCATTTCCTCTGGACTTCTTGAAACCAGAGTCGTCCTGCTTTTCCTGATCCTCATCGTCCTCCGGGCCCTTATTGTCGGCAGGATGCTGGGGAGCTTCTTCGACGACCTCATCGCCCATGGTTTCACTAGCGCCGGGAGATGACCTGCCCTCTTGTGCAGCAAACCGCGCGATCATCAACTGCCGGTATTTCACGGGGATGATAAGGGCGGTCACAGGCGTAATAGCGAACGTGAGGACGAAGGCATGGACAACGAACATGGCGAAGACGAGAGGGGTAAGAATACCAGATTGCAGACCCAAATTGACGACAATGATCTCGAGTAGCCTGTGAGGAGGTTGATGAGCATTCGTTACCACTGACTGAAAGTTAAACGCACCCTTTACAAGTCATGAGGGTGCCAATGGCACTGGATTCCCGCCAATTGAATCCGGTAGTCTTAGCTGCCATACAGCAACCGAGGAACTTGCCGGAGAAGGACATCACACAGATAAGGACTGTGTATCCCCAGGCCTTTCCGGTATTGAGAAGGCCCAAGTCCGTTTTCAGTCCAGATAATGTGAAATACTAAACGGAGGCGTTAGTCAATTGTAACCGGGAGAGGCGAATGAGCTCACGATAGGCAGGAACACATTCATCACTAAGCCTTGAAGCTGATGAATCATCGCCTCAGGAAGCCCATTTTCGTGGGGAATAACCAAGCCTGCCATGAATGCGCCTGATGAACTATAATTAGATACAGCGTGGAATAAATTGCGGAAGATGCATACCGAAGATCGCATGAAGCCCAATGATATCCGTGAAGAAGGACGATCCGAATACCAAGAAGAGGGAAGCGGTCATCATGCCGATGGTTGGAACCCCAGTCTCCAGACTTCCAGACTTGACGGCATACCACCGCATTGCCCACCTAACAGGGTACAGGAAGAAGCCTGTATATCCAGCACAAACAAGAACCACGTATAGGATGGTGATCTGTTTGTTTGCATTGACCAGCGTCACCGCGAGGGCTAACAAGATCCACCCAACGATGTCGTTCCCGACACCAGCAGCGATCACGACCACACCTAGTTGAGTATCAAAGAACTTGAGCTCAACGAGCATGCGGCATAGGATGGGGAAAGCAGTGATGCCAACTGCAACTGCGACGAAGAGCGCGAATTGGCCAAAGTTGACCGAGGGGTCGATGAATTCTCGGTACACCGCGACAGCGAGTACGACGCCAAAGGCGAATGGTGCGACCAGGCCTGCTATCGATACGGCTGCTGCTGATCGTTTGTTCTTGTACATAAGCGCGACATCGATCTCTAGGCCGGCGAAGAAGAGGAAGAAGGAGAGACCGATCGTGGCGAAGACGTTAAGGATGGGGATCGACTCGACGGGGAAGATGGCTTGACTGAACCCTGGTACACGGCCCATAATGGTGGGGCCCAGGATAATGCCTCCTAAGATCTCAGCGACGACGCGGGGTTGTCGCATCTTGTAGAACAGGGCATAGCACAGACGGGACGTGGCAAGGATGAGGACTAGGTCATCGATAAGCTTGTATAGTGTCACACGAAGGCGGAGCGCTTACTAGTTTGAATCACCCAGAGCTTGTATGGGTCGTCTGGGTTATATTTTGAGGGATTGTCGCCTGCAAGCACACCAGCCTGATGGATATCAGTAAGGTTCAACAGTGAGGGGACGACTCTCATACCTGCTCCTTTGCAGCACGAGCGACGATTTCGTGTATGGGAGAAGGCATCTGGAGTAGGTTGTTTCGCTCGAGTCGGCCGAATGGCAAGTGCAGTGGGTTCACCACAGATAAGGCTCGCAACCCCCAGGTTTAAATACCAAACGGCGGCGCACGTTGTTCTGGAAAAAAATCCGATACCCCATGCCGCGTCAGGATCCTATGCCGTTAGCCTGTCGGAGGTGAAACCTGAATTCTTCCAGAATGACTTGGCCCGAAATTCCCTATGCCATGGAGGTGGGCGAGGAAGGGCCAATTGTCCGACATTGGGGTTCACATGACGGGCAATTAGCTACCATTTTGAATAACATGCGGTCGTTAAGTGCGTATCTGTCCCTGAGGCGTTGTTTATCTCTGCGACAGAGGGCATGATAAGCCCAGAAGCCTATCTTGATATCAAAATTTGACGAACGCTGGTCTTCTCTTATCGCTATCTCTGAGAACGCTGGCCAGTTGATAATAATAGACTCGAATAGGCAGAAACTCGGAGGCTATATGCATTGGCCTGCAGCTTCTTGACAAGATGTAGCATAGTTGCGAGTATATAAAGAGATGGCCGAAATCTTGCCCGAAACATAGACTTGACACGAAAGCACGGCGCAAGTCGTCAAGTTCAAGGAACGCAATAGCTCTGGGCCTGAGGCTTTCACAGTCCTAGGTAGTACACTAGAATTTGGTATACTGATAGGCAAAAGTCGGAATGGAGCAGCACCATGTTGGTCTTAGTCCAGGTCAGCGTTATCGAAGTGACGACGTCAAGGCTGTCTTGGCCGTGGATCGCGGGTTAGCGGTGTGGTCGCGTTGTGTGCGTATGTTGAGTTCGGAACCCGAAGCCAAACACAGCAGTTCGGTCCACCAACGGCCCGATCACTTTGACAGTTAACTTGCAGTCAACTGGTAGGCTCAAAGGCTAGAACATCTTTCTACAACATGGAATTTACTGAACAACGCGTGAAAGTACCTAACTATGCGATCTTACAGGTACAGGATCCACGAGGGTACAAAGCTTCTTTCAATGGAAAAGACAAGATGGCAGCTTGAACTTGTGCATATCCATGGAAAAAGTGGGTCTGTCCTCACCTATCTTCATCGTCCTCATGTGGTTTTTACAACTTCATAAACTTGTGAATCTGCCACGTAAGATACTTGCAGCCTCTGTCATCGGAAAAATATGTTCAGTCAATTTTTGTGTCCGGCCACTGAGTTCTTGTTAACAACTCTGTGTTCACCTGCCTCAAGTAAAAGGCGCCTAAGCTACGTCGGCCATACAACGAGTAGGTCAAATCTTTGATTGACTATAGCTTCTACGGAAAGAACAAGGAGATCTAGATTCAAGGTTCTTCATTGCTCACCACGTTTTGTTTCCGGGGTCTTGCCTAAACTTTACAGCCGCTGACAAAATCCAAACGCAAAGGAACGTGCAGAATCTTCGACTCGGATCTGTGCATGACCAGTCTCTTTGCTGCTGAATGCAAGTTTATATTTATCCACGTCATTCTGTACTTGACATGTTCGGCATAGAACACATGTTGGCGACCTTCAATGGCGTCTTTCAGTTTTACGCGGCGACTGAAATCTGTGATGTCACTTCAGCCCTCGGAATTGTAGAATGCCCTGCCGAGGTTCGGCAAAACTATCCGCCCCTGCTTTGGTAAAGGGGACGAAGACTAACTGTTTCAAACACTCAACTAATATCAGTTATACTAGAGCAATCGGGGCTTCTCAATACGTACTGTGACTCAACGAACCAGCTGTGATCCATCGAACGAAAGTCAAGTTTTGATGCTCCGACTTAGACTACGAAGTGCCGTTTGCGCCGAGTAATGAGAGGAGATTCCGAACGCACGTTGGAATGGAAGCACGGGTATGCGTCAGCTAGCATGTCAAGGTGCTGCTGATCCGAATTGTTTTCTCTTTAAACAATGGAAGGTAAGAATACAAGGGGCGGCGGCTCCGAACGCTGAAAATACAATCGAAGAGCATGTGCAGAGCCATCTCAGTCGTTAGCAGAGAATTCCAGGAGAGTTCAGCTTGCACTTATTGGCTTCTACGACATAAGGATTCCGTCATGTCATACGAAGCGGTCAGTAAAGCGACAGGTTTAGTTTCACCTAGCACCTGTCAAGTTACCCGAACTGTAAGGAGTTGAACGGAAGTAAATGTGAACGGAAGCAAATGTTCTCATTCGGACCGGATGCAAAATAATACAAGTGTCTAGGATATACATACAGGAGATAGGTGGGAGATAGTACAAAACGTGAACATCCCAACGTTCAGGCATGGCTGACCTATGAAGGAACGCATGGGCTTCATGTCAACCTGAGAAGAATCACATCTCAGGAAAGCGAGGAAAGAGATGGCGAAAATGTGATACAAAAGCCCGTCATTCATGATTCAGAGAGCAGACGGAATGCTGCCTCATGCTTTCCAAACTTCGCGTGGTCGAGCGGTGTTCGGCCATACTTGTCCACCAGACTCCTGTCGGCCTTTTGCTTGAGTAGGATTTCAACGACTGCTGCCCGCCCTTTCCCTGCAGCATATGAAAGCGGGGTCCTCCCTGTCTTATCCTGAATGTCCATCATCGCAGTTGATCGCTCCAACAACATCTCGGTCACGACTGTGCATCCCTCCTCCGCAGCGAACGAGAGAAGCGTCCGTGAATCAGTGTCTTTCAGATCTGGGTTGACACCCCGTTCCAAAAGTAGCTTGACCACTGATGGTTGGCATTTCTTCGTTGCCCATGTGAGAGGCGTCCAGCAGTACCAGTCCTTGGCGCTGGGGTCGACCTTGCCAGTATCCAGAAGCATACGAGCGACGGATTCGTGACCACGTCGGGCCGCCCATGAGAGCGGTGTCCAACCGTTGGCATCCTTGGAGTCGGGTGTGATGGAAGGGGTGTTGAGGAGGATTCGTACAATGGATACCAAGCCGCTTTCAGATGCGAGGGAAAGAGGAGTGCGGAAGTCTTGGGCTTTGGAGTTGAGATTGACTTTGCCTGTATCAAGCAGTAGTTTTGCCACTGGCTCGTGCCCGTTACGGATCGCAAGGAGGAGTGGTGTTTCACCGGTATCGTTATCTCTGATATCGGGGTTAACCCTGCCCGTCTCCAAGAGCATCTTGACGACGGAAGTGTGGCCGTTTCTTGAGGCATGGAAGAGAGGTGTCATGTCGTATTCGTCACTGAGGTCGGGGTCTACTCCTGGGGTGTCGAGGAGCTTTCGGACGATGGATTCGTTGCCATTGTAGGCAGCGAGAATGAGAGGGGTATGGGACATAACATCGCGTGAATTGGGTTCCGCGTTGCCGGTGGCGAGCAGCAGGCTGACAATGGTGTCATGACCGTTCTCAGCGGCGAAAGAGAGGGCGGTCTTCTTGTAAACGTTCTTGGCGCGTACGTTGATCTTGCCTGTGTCGAGAAGGGCTTTGACGATGGATACGTAGCCGTTATAGGATGCGTAGAATAGAGGTGTCCAGCCTTCAACGTCGGCAGAGTTAGGGTCGACGTCCTTTCGAGTCAGAAGAAGTCGAGCAAGGGGTTCGTGACCCATCTCTGCAGCGAGTGAGAGGGCGGTCCTTCCCCTTCCATCCTTGAAGTCGGTGATAACGTCGGTGTCATTGAGGAGTTCTTGCACCGCTGGGACGTCTGCTTGCTTGGCAGCAGATACCAGCGATGCTGACCTTTGGCGGGTGGTGCTTTGCTTGGAGGTTGTTGTCTATGATAGATATATGAGGTTTGGTCACCAGTCGCGTGAAGCCAGACTTACCTTAGGCGGGAAGAAGATACCTTCGGTCCCAGCACCTTTGTGGGCGCCAGAAACTAGATGGACGAAGACTCCCTCGTGCGAGAGCACAGTCTCATATCTGTTCATAGGTTAACAGCAGAACTTCAATCAAATGAGTGGCTGAAAGTACCTTGGGCGATCTACAGCGTCGACAATCATACTGTATCCGGTGATTCAAATGAAACCAGTCGTTATCGGTCCTTGAGATCTTGAGCTTGTTTTTCTATTCCCTCGCCAGCACGAAGAAGTTCAGGCCGCAAAGGTATGAACGACGAGTTGGCGAAAAGCGAGAGAAGAAGTAGGAAACGGACAAGGTGGCTGACGCTTAGCGCTAGGCGGAGTCAGTTGTGGATGCAGTTTTCCACTCGTCGTCCCCAACAGCTATATTATACGGGCAAGATCAACGTGTTCTCCCGATTTGGCTCGATAAGGGCACAAGGGCTTAAGGGACCTTTGGTCAGCCCTACTGAGCTTCGAAAGCACCGGATTTGTGGGGGCAGGATCAGAATACAAAACACATGACAGGCCGTTTGTAGTCTCATGGGGAGTACTCGGTTCTTTCGGTGTATTCCGCAAGCATATGTTAGGTATCCGTGAGGATTCGATGGCAGCCGTATTGAAGGCCGTGACGGATGGAAGGACGGGCAGCACTAATTTCGGGCCTATGGCGACGTGGATGCTCATGGCAGATCGGGGCGAGGATGTGTAAGGGGATTGGTAGCCGACAACATGATGATGGCTCAGGTTTTCGGGCCTCGGCTAGCAGATGAAAACTGACAGATTGCAGATAAGATGTCAAGATGAGCAATTCTAACGTGCTGTTAATATACAGGTACATGGTGTAATTGCTGAATAGTCTACTGTAAAGTGACGAAAGTCTTCTCTAGAGCTGTAATCCAGCCTTCGTAAGAGGCCTCACTGCGGGACACGGCGCTCTGCTCAGCATGTATGAAATAACCTGTAACATCTTCGACTAGGGCGTTCTTTTCACATACATCAACGTCCGGAACGCCGTTCAGGAATCGGCCGACCACATTCTTTGTAGCCGTCTGGGAGCAGTCGCTTTCATTTGGCATTGTCACAGCCCAGCCCGGAAAGGCGGCAGCCAAGTGTTTTCTTAGCCGCTTGATGGGTCGATCAATGGAATCAGAATACCAGGTTGCTCCCGTCCCTGTTCAGTTATCGGTTAACACGATGCTACTGGACTTGGGCATTAATCACGTACCAAGACCAGTGGAGAGAAAAACGACGTCAGAAGCACAAGTAGAGGCACCTTTTCCATGCAACTGGACAAAAGCACACGAGGATGCAGCGCAGCCTCCATTCATTTGTTGCCATCCCCAGATCTCTAAATTAACATCGTAAAAAGGCTGCATCTATTAATGAATGTATTTTTGATCAGAAACGAAAGATAGATGGGAGCGATATGAACACGACTTACGTTGTCGTGCGCAGGGTCTGTCTTCCAATAGACCCCAGAGGATCCATGACCCTGCACGCAGTTTGTCTGGTCTCTGTAAGCGGTTCTGGTACGGCCAGGTATGAAGAGGCTTTTGGCTCCGGAGGCCGAGAACAAGGCCGCCGCCTGTGATGGAGTCTGGAGGTCCGCCTTAGGATGTGGCGCTGAGAAGTGGATGTGGCGGCGAACGGCAGTGCTGATCGACGGTATGACCAAGGTACCCCAACCTTTCGCATATGTCGCGCCATCAGCTGATAGCTGCGCTTCTAGAAGGATACAATACGATTTTCCTGTTGATTCTCTGAAGGATTGGATAGTATAGATGCCTTCCAGTTCTAGAGGAAGCAAGCTAGAATCGCAGTTTCCATCTACGTTGAGCAGAGCAGATACTGCTGCTCTCCATGGTACCAGCTGAGATGACGTCGGTTGTGCAGCCGTATACGTGGCGGCCGTGTAATAATCCTCTTCTACGGTGAAGGCGTCCAAACAGCTAATAACCTCCACTAGCAATGACGATTCGGAGAGTCTGAGACAGTCGGAGGGCTCCTTAGCCACCCCAGTTAAAGTGTGCCGGTGGATTGCCAATATCGAGTAGACGAGAGTGAAAAGGCCGCACTAGCAAGGGTAAACTGAGGTTATAAGCCGTTCACCATCCATCGAGGATCCACTTACCAAAGTAGGCAGGATATTAGGCATCGGATCCAGGTAAAGTCCTTCGAGCCGTGGAAGGCTCACATACGTGCCGTCTATGTAGCGGTTAAGGTCGAAGTACAAGGGTCCTTGAAAGTTGAAGTTGCAGCTGGCAGGCTACGTTTTGGTCTTTTTAGGAATTATTTTCCCGCGGTATCTTTGATCATGAGTCAGGACTCCCCTCTCGCAGTTCCATTTGAAATGAGACCCCATCTTACTTGCATTCAAAGCGGCCGATAGTTGTATCTCCCCACTGACCCGAGTCGGGATATCAGAGTGCCTGGTGAAAGACAGAGATTTGAAGTTTTGAAACTTGATATGTTTTCGCTGCGGTCAATCGGCCCGAAAACCATGATAATTGATCGGATCGCTTATCGGAGAACCGGCATTTTCTGTCATGAACCACCACTTTCTCCGCTTCGTGTGGTCTGGACTCGACTTGGACCCGCGAAACGCATCTTACAGGTGGCGCAACCCCTGGTAATACTCTGTGGTTGAGACGAAAGCCACCAATACGGACTTGGAGGCAAAATGAAATACTTTCGCCTGCTGAAGCTTAGAACACAGTGAAGTCATTGGCATTGCAATGGAAGTTATTAGAACGCATGGAAGGCCCCGACTCGGAAAACCTAGTGAAGGTCACATTGCGAATTACCGTATCTTTTGACCTGCTCCAAAAGCCTGTCTACCCTCTATGATGCCTCCTTTCGTCTCATCGCCGTGTAGTTTCCCTTCAACACGATCGCCTCCTGCAGTGGCCAAATCTCTCAATTGGAGTTGCGGAAGCGGAAAGATCGTCGTTTAACTACCTGGAGATATCTCCGTTACTTCTCTACATATCACCGGTGGCTATAGCAAACTTTATTCGACAATCGGCAGAGCACGATGACTTTCACTGAAACAACATCGTTCGGACTGGTATGATATCCGAACGCGTTTGACTCCCGGAAATCTGAGTGAGGTCCGCCAGGCTTCCTAGTTTCATCAACCTCACCGTCCGTATTAAACCGAAGTCATCTTTCTTTCCGAAATGATTGACTTACGCTGCTTTCAAGCATCTTTTCAAGCCAGTCCTCTTCTCTCAAAGAGCAGTGAGGAAGCTTTTTCTGGGTTCAGGATGAGCACACGTTTCCTTGACCATCAAATATGTGAGAGGTCACAACCCTCCTTCAGGCTGAGCCGTCCATGGTGGTGGACACAAAACGTATGCCGCTCCCTCCGTGGGAGCTGGTTGTTATCCTCGATTACAAGTTGGAAGAAACCGGGGTAGTTTGTGGAGGAAGCTTGCGGAGAGGACTGTGAGATGCACTGTGAACGGGGTAAGTCAAAGGTTATGGCCATTTACTCCGATGGCGTCATTCGTCTGGTGATTCAACGTTTATTGTGGTAATTTCACTCCCGGTAAAGGCATTGGTTGGCTCAACCGTATGCTCGATGCAACAATTCATGATCTCGTCCAAGCTATCAGGATCACCGTCCGACTCAGAAGGAACGGGGGGAGTGTAGAGTCGATCATTGTTTACGTTAGACTTCAGCAGAAACGAAAACCATCCTTCCGCTTTCCTCCTAACCGGAGGACTAAGCTGAGGGCTAGGTTGACGAAAAGGAGAAGGCGTGCATAGCAAGGTATTAGCGTTTCTCGGAGCCATAACAAGTCTGGTTTATGGAGTACGAAATAAGGTTGGTAGGCTTTCTGCATCTCGGTTTGCTTGCTCAGTGACGGCTTTTGTCTGCGTGCATTCGCTGACAACTTGATGATATGTACTCCAAGGCACAGAAACTGCAGAAGCAATGGGGTCAGTATGGCCAGTGACTTTCTTTTACACCCAACAGGAGTACTCCTATATTCAACTATTACAGGTACTATGATTCGTAACTACGATTATAACAATCTCATCACAAAAACTCGAGGAATTCTATGTTACGTTCGGTGTGACGGCCCGCTGCACTAAGTATGATCGGTTCGGAAGCCGGAAGCCGAGAACATTTTCTATCAACTTGAATGAACCAACACTTCGTTGGCTTCGAGGTGTTTGCCTTGGGACGTACCAATCATCTGCGGCGTAGTCGTGCGTAGTTGTGTGCTACGCCCGATGTATTGTATTGACAGGACCCCAGGCGAATATAGTCGAGTCACCCGTAAATCCACGAGAGCCGGCTCGACGCGTTATGGCGGCAGTGGTATCAATCAAGCATTTGCCAATCTGCTTAGCTACCTAGCCGTGTATCCCTATTCAAGGTTCCAAATCGAGCGACGATACTTTGTCGAGTTTTTTGACCTTGGCCCTTCACAAACGTGGCCATTCACGAAATCCTCATTACGCGCCCACCGCATGTGACCATATTCTGGTCGTTGTCAAAACCTAATATCTTGGAGTTTCCGTTGATCAAGGAGGAAGAATAGAGGGGCTTTGATATTTGGGGACCGTGCCTCGCCGATATCCTTGGTCTATTTAAGACCACCAGCTTTACCACTTTTACTCCAACGATCCACACTCATCAATCATGACTGACCTCGCCACATTCAAATCATCGTTCAAAGGCGATCTTGTCCTGCCTGATGATGCAAACTTCGCCAAGGCTATCGCACGCTGGTCTGTCACTGCTGAACGAAAGGCTGCCATCGTTGCGTTCGTGAAGGACGAGGAAGATGTCGCACTTGCCATCAAGTACGCGAAGGCAAACAAGCTTCCCATCGCCATTCGCGGAGGAGGTCACAACCCAGCTGGTGCCTCCTCTATTGAAGGAGGGCTCGTCATCGATCTCTCTAAGTATCTCAACGGTGTGAGGGTCGATCCTGAAAAGAAGCTGGTGTACGCCGGAGGTGGTGCTATATGGGAAACCGTCGATAAAGAGGCGATCAAACACGGTCTTGCCACCGTTGGTGGAACAGTCAACCATGTACGAGGCACATTTATTATCAATTGCGTCTTGGCACTGAACTGGCGTTACTCAGACTGGTATTGGCGGTCTGATTCTTGGCGGAGGCTTTGGATGGCTTAGCGGTTCCTATGGCCTTGCGATTGATAATCTTGTCCAAGTCAGGATTGTCACAGCATCTGGAGAGGCCGTCACCGCAAACGAATCGACCAACCCCGAACTCCTCTGGGCCCTCAAGGGTGGAGGATCTAATTTTGGCGTCGTTACTGAATTTGTTCTCAAGGTTTACCCTCAGAGAGCTACAGTATACGCCGGACCTCTCATCTTCATACCTCCTCAAACCCAAAAATTGAACGAAGCTACGACTGAATGGTACAAGAATGCTGGGGAGAAGGAAGCCATGCTTCAGGTCGCATCGGTTGGTCCTGACGGAAACGTAAGTACTTTCTATTTTCGTGACATCGATCTTCTGTGGGCTCAGAATGGTTTTCTATTTATAGCCTGCAATTATTGCACTTCTCTTCTACAATGGTTCTGAGGCCGAAGGACGCGCTGCATTCAAGGCTTTCCTGGACATTGGTATAGCTCTTACCGGATTTCTTTGCAAGATTGTGTGCTTACGACCCATCCAGGTCCTGTCGCCGACCATTCCACGGAGGTTCCCTATGAGGTCGTCAACTCCCTGCAGGTACCAAATACTCCTGCAACGCCTTCCATCTCGAAGACTAATTCATTTTCCACCAGAACAAACAAGCCTTCCACGGTCAAGGAATCTACTTCAAAGGTGTCTCCCCTCGCCTACCCGCCGAGATGAACATGCCAGTAGCTCACCAACGCGTCATCGAAATCACCAAGTCGCCTGAAAGTGGTGGCATCCGTCCCTCGCTTATCTACGAGTACTTCCCTCTCACGAAGGTCAATTCGATCGCTTCGGATGCCACGGCATTCCCTAGGGATATTACGCCTAGCGTGTTGATGTTCATTGCTTGGCCCGGTGAGAAAGACCGTGAACTCGTCAATGGGAAGTCGAGGGTGCAGATGGCGAGGGAGTTTGCTAATGAGCTGTCGGATATTATTTCGCAAGGTCATGATCAATTTAGCTTGGGCTATACGAACTATGGTATGCGGTACTACTTCTTCGCAGCTAATTGTCACTAACACTTCAAGCAGACGTCGATGGAGAGGGTAGCAAAGATAAAGCCGTGCTAGCATTTGGTCAAAACTACCCCAAGATGCAGAAGGTGAAGAAGCAGTGGGATCCTGAGTTGTTCTTCAACAGGTGGTTCCCTATCACACCCGCATGAAAGGATTCTAGTTGATGTATCCAATGTATCACAATCTCAACTGTACTATAGCTAGGCACGATAACGTTGCAATCAAGTCTCCGCTCACATATCTCTACTGGTGAAGATATGAACCCTCTGCTACGAAGAATCTGGGCCAGTGAATTTGAAGATCTTCTCATAGAAGGCAAACTCTGTCTCGAGGGCATGCTTGAGATTCGGCTCTTGTTCGAATCCGTGACCCTCTCCTGGGTAGAGGACGTAATCGATGACACCTCCCTTAGCTCTTACACCCTCCACAATAAGCTCTGCTTGCTCTTTGGGCACCACGGTGTCGACGTCGCCTTGCAGAATCTGGGAATAGGGACATCTCAGCAGCATGTTCCCGAAACGCCTACAAAATCACTCACTAGTAAAGGGGAAACAATGTTATCAACATGGTTCACAGGCGACCTTTGCTTAAACCGCTCTGGATCCGTCTCTGGCGTGTTCCCAACCAGGGTGCACATATAGTGGGACTCGAATTTATGCATCCCCTTCACCAACTGTGTCAGGTCCGATATTCCGTAGAATGAACACCCAGCCGCGAAGGTGGTAACATTCGGCCCGTTGGCCAGTGCCGCTAAGGTTGTGTATCCTCCCGCCGATCCCCCGCGGATGATTACGCGTTTCGGGTCGATGAGGTTGTAGGGCGCTTGGGAGAGGATGTTCACTGATTCGATGCAGTCGGAAACGTCGACTAGGCCCCAGTTGTCGCTCAGGCGGTCGACATAGGCTCGACCGTAACCGCTGGAACCGCCGTAGTTTACGTCTAGCCTGTATCGCCCGTCAATAATCGGTGGTGAATACGACATATGGGACGAGTTACCATGCAAATCCTCTTGAAGTAAAGTACTTCCCGTGCCAGTTCAGGGCTTGGGATTGAGAGCTCGTAGGGCCTCCGTGTACGTACACCGCACAAGGAGGAAGTTCGCCTTCGATACTGGACCCTGAGTATTCTGGATTCTTCGGCTCGTAGAAGACCACATGGATGGGGTCTCCAGACGTGGGAGACTTCAAAGTCATAGGTTTCGGGGATGAGATATAGTCTTTCGAGACAGGTGGACCAGTCATGTTTTTGAGAGTGGTGAGGGTGGGCTGGGTGTTCCGAGAGAAATCTGAGAATGTCAGTTTCACGATGCATGGTGCGTCGTCGACAGTTTGGGCCTTGAATACGACTTCGTTTCGGGTACGGGAGACAGTGCGCAGGTAGTCAGCGACGACAAATGGGCTTTCTATGTCCTGGGTAATTGAGCCTGTTTGGAGATCAACGAGACGAAGCTGGGTTCTTCCATCCCGTGTGGGTGCAAAAAGTGCGTATCTCCCTTCTTCATCAACGACGGCGTAGGGAAAGACGCTCAGACTCCACTGAATGGTCCCATATTCAGCTTCATCTGGCTGAGCCAAAACTGGTGCAGAGACTTTGTTGCTGTACTTCCAGGGATTAGAATAACCAGATTCGTCAGAGGTAAAGATAACGCTGTCATTGGAGGACCATGAGGGAAATGTGCAACTGATAGTCTGTGGCTTGCCTCCGGCTACCACTTCATTCTTGAGTGCAAGGCCAGACGAGGTCATTACGACATCTGCGATGTGGATCTCCGACCCTTCCCAAGGAACATCGGGATGATTCCATTGCTGCCATACCAGGCGACTCCCGTCCGGTGAGAGCTGCGGACAGGCGTAAAAGTCGGCACCAGCAGCAAGGGTAGAGACTGTATTGGTGTTGACGGAGATGACGCAAAGTTTGTTAATGATTTTGGATGGGATGTCGACGGTGTGATCTTCTACGATGGAGATAAGGAAGTGGCTAAACGCTGGGTGAGGTATGAGGCCGGCATAGCGGAGAGCCTTATTATCTGTGGTGCTGATGTATGAGAGGTGGATCACAATGCACGAACGTACAAAGACATACCGGGGGTTATGGGAGTAGGGTCATGTCCGTGAGACATTCTGTAGACTCTACCGTCTCCGGAGTGGGAGAAGTAGACGACTCCACCATATACGGTAGCAGCAGCTCCGCCATATTCATGAACCTTGCTTCGTACATCCCAGGTTTTCCCGACCACGTCTTTGCCGGTCTCAGTTTCCACTAGCACAGAGCACCCTGCTTCAGAAGGTCTATTCTCAATATGATAGATCCTGGAAGTGAGTGGATCTACGAGAACGTCGTTTATCTTGTTGACCTGCCATCGGAATCATTGATCAACACCGCTGAACGTAAACAAGCATTGGCGTGAAAAAGTACGCACCCCTTTCACTATCGCTTCTGCAGTCACAGCCGACGACCAGGTGCCGTACGGAGCAGATTTCAAGGACATGGCAGTGAATATTCAAGTTTGGAGATAACCGAAGTAATCTCGAATACACCAAACCTGCCATTTCTGGGACGATCATGTGCATCACTTGTACATGCTTCTCTGGCTATCTGAGCATGGAAACGTTCAATCAAGGTTGATGTTCAAGAAGTCTCAGGTACTCTGAAGTATAGATGATAGTCCGTAAGGACTACTAGAGCTAGCAGCCCGTGCTAGTAGCCAGCTGCCTAGCAATACCTTTCTTCACAGGTGTGGTGGTTGATGAAGCACATCTATCCTTATTTCAATGGCTGAGAGCGCGCCGGTTCAATCAGTCAATATCTCGTACAGAAATTTAAGAAACATACGCACAATATGTGCAGCAGAAGTTCCCCATCCAACTGAAGGTGTTGGTTCAGGTTCAGGACCTTGTATCTGCCAGTGGCAGTGAGCGCCTAACTATACACAGCCACATCTATCTAGGAAGCAACACGTGACCTTGAGCCATTCGTCCGGTTGAGCCGAACCGAGTTTGCCTTTCTTTCCTGATCCTCGACGTGCAATTCAGTTCTTCAACTAGCAAGCTTCGTTCCAAGCTTACCGTTGCTATTCAATGCTGAAAGCTACAAAAGTAATAAATTCTGTCAACCCGCTCGCAAGCTAGGAGTAATTTTTGGCACGCCTTCCTTTTGGAGGTTTGAAATGGACCAACTCAGCAAAAGTCTAAGATCATTGTAAGCTTCATGGGGACCCATGATTATGACGCTCTTGGTGGATCTGAGACTACCACAAACCTTGACTGTTGCACCCAAACCATCAAGAACATCGCAAGTGATCTATGGGTATGTAGCACTAGATGCCCTTGGTACATCAACCAGCTGACTTTGTGCAGGTTTCAAAACAGCTCTAAAGCGTTTCTTTGGTTCCCATGAAAAGAAAGATAACGAACCAGCAGTTGAAGATACTGTTTCGGTGAACTCCGCTGATAACTGTGAAATATGTCGAGCTCGGGCGGCTGAGGCACGGGGTGGTCGAGACAGCGAACCACATTACAAGAAGTCTGCCTCCAAACCTGCGCATTCGGAACCAGCTGCAGCTGGTGGAAGCAAGCCTTCGCCTGATTCAAGCCTAGCGTTTCGCGGTAGGGATGAGCCCAAACCAGACTACTACGGTCAGGTTCCTCAGGCCTCTGCTGCACGTAGTGATACAAAGGACCCCGTTGGCGCTCGCAGGGAACAAGATAAAGGTGTAGCTCAAGGTTCGAATTTTCATTATCTCTTGTTAGCTCCTATTACCTGACCGCTTGCTGTAGAGTTTTCCGATCGCTCTCCTGCGGCTCGCTACAGAGACCTGCACCACGATCCCGGTAATTCATGTATGTTGTGGCTCTAATTGAATCATGCTAACTCAAACCACAGACGTGACACCTTCCACGAAAGATCGTCTTGACACGTTGCCACGAGGCAGAGATGACGGCAAACAATCTGCCACAGGCAAATCTCATCCAAGTGCACCAGAGTCGCGTTTCTACGAGCCTGGAAGTGACATTGATAAAGGTGAGATCCTGCAAATTCCTTCGCTTCTCTCATAGTAACTAATGTATCCTCAGGTCGACGTACTGGGATTGACATTCCTCCGGGGGAAGTCACCAAACAAAGCAGGGAGGGCAACCAACAGCTCTCATCTCGTCATGGTGGGTGTGCGATCGATGTTTAATCTGCAACTACTCACGTAGGCCTAGATATTCCAACGAACGACCAGCCACCCAGTCAGCATATCGATGATCATGACAAGGGCTTCGTTGGTACGTGGTTATCCCGCCGTATCGTTGGGGCTTTATTAAAAGCATCCTTCAGGACTTGGTCGCACTCCTGGCCCTTCTACCACGCTCATGTCCGATACGAAGAATGGCAAAGAACCAAGTGAGGCTGTCATACTTCTCTGTTCACATCTTTGTTAACTAGGTTCACTTCTAGATCCATTCGACTTCGGTCATGGCGCCCCGAAACTCGAAGAAGCACGAGCTGACACTGGACGACTCCCAGATACACCTGGCCGGAGTAAGTCCATTCATGTCCAGCTCTCCTTCAACTTTGCTAACTTGCGTCTCAGAATTGAACAGCAACGCTCCAGAATTCGTACCCGGAACCAAGAACCCCTTCAGACACCCGGAGACGTCTGGGACTGCTCACAAGGAAGGAACAACCACTCAGAAGGATTCAGCTGTTCCTCGGGGTTTAGCGGCTAGTGGTGTTCTCGGCGCTGGTGCGGGTGCATATGCAGCTCATGAATTGGGTCGTGGTAATTATTCTCCTCAATGTGGCGACAACACTTTGGCTAAAGGACATTTAGATCATCCAGGCTACGGTCACCAGGGCGAAGATGCCACCCACGACAACTCTGCCACAAAGGGTGCTCCTGGCGGTGTCGATGTCAATCGGACCCAAACACCTGTTTCTCTCGCTGAACACTCTCGAGGTCCGAACACTTGCATCTTCCGCCCTTTTTCACACTAATGTACATTTCAGATCGGTTAGGCCCTCCCAGCCCTCCTCTGAGCGAGAAAGAGCGCTCGAGGGAAGTAGAGATACGAGACGAGATGGATTCGCAGAAGTTTGATGGGAGGGAGGCGACTCCGGTTGGGCGTGAACATGAACGAGAACGTGAGGGCTCCAAGTTGGGTGAAGCGGCTGCTGTCGGAGGTGGGGTTGGTGCAGGTGCCGCTGTTGCTGGGGGTGCCGCCGCTCGTAGCCACGAGAAACGGGACCAGGCTTCTGGAGAAGGACGAACAGCAAATGGATCTAATGGTAAATTTTTTCGCTCCATCTTGGGTCGTGTCTCTGACATTCCTTTGCAAGTTCCGAAGTCAGGCCAAGCAAAGGACACGGCACCTGAATTGGAGACCCAGAAACTTGATAAAGATGGAGACATTGGTGCTTTTGCTAGTTGTGAACCCGTTGCAGGAACTTCAGACCGCGGTCGAGGTCTGTATATTCCACGTACTATCAACGTTGTACGTTATTGACCTACTTCTATCTCAGGTCAATCCTCACGAGGGCTCCAAGGAACTGGAGCTCCCCGTGATGCAGGTGCTGGAGAGCTTGCTCCTCCTCATGCCGGTGGTCACAGAGCTGGCCTTGCACAGAAATCCACAGACACAGACACTGCCCGGAAGGCAGCACCATTCGACGCTGGATCTGATTCAGCTGCAGGTGTTGCCGCAGGATCTGGAGCCAGGGCAGCTGGCGCAGCTAACAATCATCCAGGTAAGCGTCATTGGCACGACTGACATTGTCTTTTGTTGACCGTCATCCCAGACAAGAAAGATATGAAAGCAGCTGGCGTGCAGCAGCCGACAGCAGGGATGGCCGCTCAGCCGCTCAAACTCAACAATGAAGATGTCAGCACCGACGATAAGGGTATATCAGGCCATTCAGTCTCAACCAACCGGAACACGGTTCCTTCCTCGGATGTTGATGACCCGTTTGGAGCTGTTAGAGGCGGGAACCCAGGTTATCGTGACTTGGACTCGGCCAACCCTAAATACGGCACTGATGACACTACAGGTATGCAATATACTGCGTCATCGACCCCCTGACTGTCTTGCTTATTATTTGGCCTCCCAAGGTCCTCATGCTTCTTCAGCCATGGCCACACAAGCTCATGATATTGAAGGTGCTCAATCTGCTCGAGGTACCGGAGGACGTGGAAAAGCTGCTGCTGGAGTTGGACTGGCGGCTGGCGCTACTGCTGCTGCAGGAACGGGAGCCGCCCTGACTGGTCGGAAGTCCTCCAACAGGCCTGAAGGTAAATGCTTCCTTGATGTTCAATAGTCACGTTCTTATCGATATGCAGGAGATCCGAATAGTGGTCAAATTGACGTTCCACAATTGGGCGCGTCTCCGGCCAAGGATTCCGAAGACCTTGCCATCCCAGGAGTCAACAAACCAGCAAGGGACAACGGACTCGGCAATACCTATGGTTCCTCTCACCACCACCCGAACCAATTGTTAGCAGGCGCCGACCAGAAATCGTGTCCACCCGCCGTTGCCTTTCAAGACCAGTTCGATGAACGAGGAACTTGCTTCGGTGAGTACACTTCATAACATCTTCGAATCCCGTAATGGCTATAGGCCATCTTATCAGTTCCTATGTCCACAGGATCTGTCAACCCACCTATATCTTGCCCAGAAGAGGAACTGTTTGAGGAAGACGATCACGGCATGATCCCTTGTCATCAAGCCCTAGCTGCCTCTCGTGCATCCCCGAACGCAGCTCGTAATATCATACAGGCTCGTTCTGCTGCCACCGTCACCGCAGGTGTTGCTGCCCTTGGTGCCGGAGTTGCTGCTACTTCCAGTTCGGGTAAGTACATAAGTTATGGGTGCGAAAGTCCCTCTAAGCGCAACCAACAGCAGGGAAACGGCCCCTTTCATCAACACCATCTCAGCTGTACACCATCCCTGGCACAGCAATCCCGGTCACCCCAACCGATGAGGGCAACAGCACGGTGTCAACCTCGGGAATCGGTGTCTTTTCGAACGGACCTGACCACGGTGAAGAAAATGCGCCCACCAGCACGGTGTCTAGACATGCTGATGAGGCTGATATCGACGATGTGATGGCTCCATCATCTGTTGGAGGACTCTCGGCTCCGACAGCCACAGTTGCTGCACAATCGGCTCCAGAAGAGCAATCTTCTCGCGTTCGAGGTATTTGATCATCCCAGTGGCCCCCTTCACCCTACTGACATAAAATCAGATGCTGCAGAAAGGCCCGATCAAACCAACAACAAGGCACAACCTGGTCGGGCTAGTCCAAGTATTGCTGCTGGCATTGCGGGTGCTACCGCTCTGCTAGCAGGGGCCTTCGGTTTTGACATCAGAAGGGAAGACGCCGGGGAAAGCCCCCCCCCAAGCCCGTGCAGCCGCAGGTACGAAGGCTTTACAACGTGTTTAACGATCGTTATTCACGTTCGCCGTTTCCAGAACCGACCTCGACTCACCCCAACATGTCGGAAACTCAAGCGTCCGAACCATCTTCTCGAGGCGATGATGCCAGTCTGTCTCCCAGTACACCAAGGCAAGCAGGGCATCGGAACAGGCCCGATGCAATTGGTACTAGCACGCCTAGCGATGAAGATGCCTGGACAAGATTACCACCTGAGCAGAAACCGTCTGAAGGAATTGTCCGTCCTCAAGCTGTGCCAGTAGATTCCGAATCTCAATACAGTGAAGAGTCGCTTATTGCGCATCTTGGAAGTCGGGGGAAAGTTTCAAGTACAGAAAGGGTTCCTCGTGAAAACACTATCGCTGGTGCCGATACGGGCCTGTTGTCTACAGGTGCCGCTGCGACATTGTCAAGCCATATTAAAAGTATGTTACGCCCCTTGTGATACATGCCACCTTGCTTATAGTTCCCCTGCAGGTCAAGGCGCCCGGGAGGCTCCCGAACCAGAATCACCACGATACATTCCGGGAACATCGTGGACTGGTGATGATGAAATCAGGTCCACCCCCATTTCTCCAGGTGTGGCTGACGCGAAAACTCCATCTGCCATGGCCCCTCGCTCGGAACATTCCTTTCCTTCAGAAGATGAATCAGTTCGAGCATCACGTCATTCTGAAGCTATGCCAGGCGACTGGAATTTGGAGACCACAGAGGAGGGTTTGGGAGATACAAGCACCCACACTAGTGCCAAGGAGTACACCTTTCCCACTACCAGACCGGAGGACTCCAAGATTAACCGAGAGCTCGACAGAGTTGCAAACGTTGGCGGTGGCCCCGGGCTGCTCTCTGGAGGCATCTCAGATGTGATCAGACGTGAATCCACGACGGGGGGAGACACTTCAGTGAATGGTAAGCCCAGTGTCTATTACCCATTCTGGCTACGCTAACCGACGAGCTCCACAGCTGCCCCGTCCACAGAGCAGTCTTCTAAGGGTAGTTCTGAAGTAGATAGTGGAGATGTAGTTGCGAGGGATTTTGCTCGTCAGCGACAATCTGAAGGTCAGTAGAACCATAATTGGGACGAATTGGTCTAATGCCTAAATGTAGATCTTCCTTCTTCCACCGTGGGGCCGCAGGCTCATGAACCGGCCACCTTAGCGACTGGTCGCTCGGATATAACTTCGACCCGGGCGTTCGAAGAAGCCCTTGCTAGCAATGAGCACCAGAACAGTGTGTAATCTCCCAAGAATCTCGGAAGGAGTTTTTCACCTCATTCGGCATCCTCTTGTAGTGCTGCGCACTCCACGCTTTACAGACGACGTTCCCTCACCTCTCGGGAAGGGTCAAACTCATGGAACAAACCACCCAGCAGAAAAGGAAGTGGCAGGAGCAGGTGGGCTGGCTGCTGGCACCGCAGGCCTAGGGCAGCGTAGAGGCAGTGCGTACAGTCTACTGAACTCTCCCCATTCGATGTCAATGACCGGTGGTATTACAGGCGAAACCCTATTGCCCCACGTTGGGCCACGATCTGGATCTACAGGCGGTGAGTGTCGGCGTCTAGATCAGATAATCGGATTACGATTTGACGTCGGTAATAGTGGCCACCATCGAGGAACCATACATTTACAAGCGCCCGACTTCTCTGACAGACCGAATTTTCCCAGAATCGGCCGTGCGAGAAGGTGATTACACATACTTTTTGGTCAGCATCTGTATTCTCAATGATTCCAGAAACCTCAGGCCCTCTCGCCAATGCTGTCCCAGTTAGAACTGGTAAACGACCCGCCGAAAACCTCGGCACCAAACACCTCTCTTCTGATGAAGAAGATCCACAAGATGTTGAAAGTGATTACGAAACGGTATGGAATACCACACCTTTCGCGCACCTTTTACTGAGGATTGCACAGGAAGAGGATGAAGAACCTCTCTTGCTGAGGGATGACCTCGCAGAGGCAGCCCCTATTTTCCCTTCCATGCAACACGGAGATCCTGTGCTTGACAAAGAAGGTTAGCAAGCGTCGCCTTCTACCAGTGAAAGATTCTGACATCTTCCGTAGTTGTGGATCATCAGGAGCATTACACTGGCGTTCTGG
Organism: Clitopilus passeckerianus; assembly: GCA_944990035.1. Taxonomy (NCBI): domain Eukaryota; kingdom Fungi; phylum Basidiomycota; class Agaricomycetes; order Agaricales; family Entolomataceae; genus Clitopilus; species Clitopilus passeckerianus. The sequence continues at coordinate 322,641 of CALYLX010000067.1, forward strand.
CGCACGATTTGACATAAAACCGATACCAAACCGGCCCCATGTAAAGCTTAAGCCATACTAGTGGCCCTGGTTTAAAACTAGCCTTACAATGTTCCACTCCTTATTAGCCTGAAATAATGACTGACTCAATGCATTCCATCTAATGAATATGCACAGGCTAGAGTTGCGTCGTTGTGCGAATCGACTGCTAGGGCCTAAGGTCAGAGAGCATCCAAGCCCTTCTGTTCGGGGGTTTTTTTTGGAGACTATGCGGCTGTGGCTCGGGCGCTAACCGTATTGGCGTCAATCTTTCTAGACGCCTGCAGGCTGATAATCAGCTTCACCAGCCAATGATAGGCTGGTATCCACGTCATACAACAACGAGGCAGGCATCTCCTTACATGTCGCAGCACGCTGGCTGTGTATATTTTCCCCTCAGGTCCTGTCAGTGGAGCGGCTAGAAAGTATATATCGACCAGGTCCCCTTATGAGAACGATAGACTCCAGCTCTCACCCGCCCTCGGCTAGTCCAAAGGCTACTCCCTCTTTAAATCCGCGGTCCCTTAACCAAGTCTTTGTGAAGAATGCCTTTCGTTGGATGCTCGATCGGTGATCTCATTGCCTTGGTTAACCTGGTGCTCGATGTCACTCGTGCTCTGAACGAGAGCGTTGGCGCCCCGGCGGAATACCAACAAGCAACCAGGGAGGTTACAAGCCTGGCTAACGTCCTTCTCGCCCTGGAGAAGGTTGTGCAGTACGCAGAGAAGGTTGATCCTTCTGTTCATAGTTTCCTCGCGGACATGATTTACGACTGCTACGTATTGTTGGGCCAATTCAGGGATGGCGTCGTGAAGTACAAATTGCTCTCGGCGGCCGGGAAGAATCGTGGTTGGAGATACATGATGAAATCTCTCCGATGGACGTTCTCTGAGAAGAAGCAGCTCGCTAGCATTAGAGAGGCTCTGGCAACACGAAAACAGGATATCGTGATCATCCTCCTCTGGTAGGTCGAGGTCAGCCCTGCTCCCTAACAAATCACTGAAACCCGTTACAGTCTTTCGCCTTTGACGCGGGCCTAGAAATCAAACTATTTCATCACACGCGCTACCGCAGCATCTAAAAAAACATGGTAATAATCTCTCCTAGAGTAGCATCAAGGATGCGACTGACGCCTCTTTGCCTAGATCCCTCAATAATTTATCACATTCATTTATCCCCGCTCCAAAGAGCGATATATAACGACCAGTGCCAAGCGCACTCGAGCTCCAGCTATAGATTTGGAGTAGATTGAAGTGCGTCCCCCTGCCTCGTAGAGCTAGCCGCTCCGAGCGCCCTCCGATGCAGCTTCAAGCATCCTTGCAGGCAAAAACTCTTGCTGTTCCACAGCTTTCAGATGCTGAGCATCTATGACGCTGGCCAAGCCCAGTACTGTTCAACCATTGCCCGTGCCCTCCATTTGGTACCCGTCAGTATCTCGGCTTGAGGGCGACCAAGACTGAGATTCTGCTGCATCCGCGTTATTGATGCTTGATGCGTCGGCGACGTGATGAAGCAAGCATCGAGTCTCGTCTTCGGTCTGCTCTCGCCTAGAATTGTCGAGCCGCTTGAGGTAATCCCTAACCATAGAACTCTAAGTCTCGTATAATAGATAGATACTTTATTGTGAAACTTAGTTCTACACACTTTATAATCACACGTATGCTTCAGATATTCAATACAGACGAAATGGCCGATGCCCGATGGACTCATCGTGTTAATGTCGCCCGTAGAACGTTTCCATTCCACGCAGTCCCAGGCAAACACAACTAGGTTATAACCGTATACGAGAAGTACAGAAGATAAGGCTATGCCTCAGGTTACGCCAATAATAATAAATGTCACGATACACTAGAATGTGATTAACTGTCCGATGATCCCATCCTCGTTAGTTTGTTCCTTGCAATCTTTGGCTCCTGCGGCCAAGCTTCTCTGTCCGGGGTACTGATGGCATGCATTTGGACGTCCCGGGTTTGTGTAATAGGGATTCGGGGTGCAACCGTTGAAGTTATTCTGCCTTTGGACGAGGAGCTATCGTTGCCAGCCCGAAGAATGACGGTGGTAAAGATAATTCCGATTAGAGGGGTCGCCTAAATAAACTAGGTTCAGTGGCTATTTCTGGGATGCGAGCACCAAACTTACGAGGGATTCCATTATCTCGATTCTAATGTTATGAGAAGCCAATACAGCTGTATACGCGAGTAGGAAAGCTGCGTTGATAACCCCACTTTCGAGGACAATCCTGATTATTCCAATGTATCCTCTATCGGTACCAAGGACTGCCGTACGACGTTGGTGCTGCCAAATTCTAAATACCGACAGACCTTCAGGACGGAGCAATTTAGATATTCTGGTAGCCTCATTACTAGATGGGACCTACCAGTGGCCATCGTATTTGCAATGAGACTGAGAGAGAAGAGGGCAAGGCCCCAGCTTGCTTGTCTGGCCGTTTCCGCGAGGAGATCTACCTTGGACCTCCCAGAGACATCCAGATGTGTAACTTCGTATATAATTTGATATCCAGACACTGTACAATAATGATTATCGGCCATCGTGGAGACATGGAGTGAATGCTTCAATACCTGCGCTTCCAACAGAACATAAACTGGGTAAGAGAATGACCCATATATTACGGTTCCATAAGACGAAGCAACGATAGATCTTCAAGTAAAGGCTGTCAGGATCTGGTTCGAGTTCGTAGAAAACGGGGGAACCAACAGCAATAATATCTCCAACAAACACTGTCGTGAAGTAGGTCGCATGTTTTGCCGCGAAGATAGGCTGCGTCAGATTATTCAGGTAGGCCAAACGCTCTTCTCTGGTCAGAGGTATGAATGCACGATAGGTTTGTACACAGGTGAGTGCGATTTTCGTCGTGCCGAGGGAAAACAGAACCGCAGTTGCCAGAAGAAGTACTGGAGACTTTCTCTTCCTGGCAAGGGTATGCGCTGTACTTATAGCCAAAGAAACGAACACGCCTGCGAGTAGAGAGACACCGATGAGTCGCACCCTGGTAGCATTAGGATGAAGACCAAACCATAAAGCACGGCTTCACAGAGATTCCCTATTAGTTGGGTCTCATCGATGAGCATGGTGGTTCAATGGGTCGCAAAGCACAAATTGTGGGAGCCACAGCTACTCCGCTACGCATTGTTAATAAGGCAGGCCAACCTCATACAGCCCGTCAGCTGCCACATAGAAACATACAAGGAACTTCGAAGTACTCCGAATTATCTTCGACGATCACGATGCATCAATCATCGGAAGATTTTCCATCAGCACATCCTCTCATCTCGCAGAAGGTGAAGAGCGGAGAGCGACCGCACAGCGGCACCCACGGCCTAATTGGACAGGCATATCGGTGGTTGCGGTATGTTTACGGTAAATGTAGCCTTTTCATGGCACTGAATGATTAGGAGGTTGGTGTTCTCATCCTTGATAGAGACTCCAGCCTTCAGAAGCAAAGTGTGAACCTTGATATAAATATAACATACAAACAACACATGGTGATACAGACATATTAGTATGATGATCACGAAATCCGTATAAGCACGCCATCTAGAACCTGATAGAGGAGAAGTCAGTATTTCTCGGCGATCACGGCCGTAGGGAACGAAAGTACCATTAGAGCTCCCTGTCGACCTTAACATCTGGCTCCTTGGTAGAACCCTCGCTGCCTCGACTTATATTAAGGGTATACTCGCTACGGCTACCAGTGCCCAGCGTTGACAGTTCTTGGTTCTCGCGGAAGTTGATGGCGCCCGGATTCGTTCCTTTCTCGACGGAGCTGGGCGAGACTCGGGTTCTGTAGGACGACTCATGGGCGCTGTTGATGCCTATCCTGACAATGACGAGAGAGAAAATGATTCCGACGAGTGGTGAGGCCTAGTTTATGTGAGATAAAGTCGAAAGAGGGAGCGGTTGAAGAATTCTTACCATGTCAGCAACGATTGGGAGGCTACCTTGGCCCTTCTGGACTTGTAAGACCGTGATGTAGACGATCAGGTAGGCTGTGTTGAGCACACCACTCTCTACGACGATGCGGGCGATTGGAAGAAGGCGTCCTCGACCAGAAGTGGTCGATCGGGACATCCGGGTCCTTGTAGAGTCGCCACGGATGCCCTCCTTGAATGTCCTTTCATTGCTCCAGATTCGATATGCGACCAGGGCTGAGAGGTTGAATCAATACTCGGCGACCTCCGTGTAGACCTGGGAGATACACTCACAAGTGGCAATGGCATTCGCGCATAGAGACAGGACGAAAATGGCAGTTCCATACGTCCAAGGTGACTTGAGGATGAACGATCCTGCTTGGCGATGCTGCGTTGCCCAAATCGTCAAGTAAGCTAAGACTAGAAAGGATGTTAATGTCCGCCACAGCTGGGGTTCACGAAAAGAGGGTACCTGCGCTGACAATAGAGCAACCCGTCGGAAGTATGATCAGCCACCAATTGTGTGACCAGATGATGAAGCAGCGGTAGATCTGGGGGACCGTCTCAGGCTCTGTCCGTCACATAAACAATCGATACTTACGGCGATGGCGTCACCGAGGATCATCATAGCAAAGAATATGGCCCTTTTGGCGGCATTGATAGGGATCGAGATGTTTGCCAGTCTTGCTTTCCGAAGCGGTCTGTCTAAAGGAATGAAAGCATCGAAAAGACTTGCAGTATCGATGATGATCTGAGTAGTTGCTAGTGCAAACATCAGGCTATTCAAATAATGTGTGGTCAGTTATGACGAAGGTAGGGTTCAAGAATACCGCCACCTACATTGACGTAGCGACTAAGGGAACATTAAGGGGCCCTCCTCGTCTTCGATAAAGAAGGACATAGAGGGTCCCAACGGTCAGCACAAAGAATACGCCTGATTCATTTCAGGTAAGACACCAAAAATGACCGTGTTTGAGAACGTTAGGTACAGACCATACAACGCTGCTTCAAGGACCAAACCAGCGAGTTCCGCAACGTCAGTTTGCATGATGGCACACGGAGAGGTTACAAGCGCTCCAACCCTGAATACTGCCGATTACATATAGGTAATGCGCTCAAGACCGCTTGGAGATCATCCATGTTCAATCAACTCTTGGATCGGTGAGCTCTGATTATCAGGAAGCCTCTCTAAATTCCGTATCATCGGTCTTCACTTCAATCATTCATGAGCGTCTTCTGCTAATAGAAGCCCCAGAGGATTAGGAAACGGAACAGGTATTGACCTGGAGAACTCCATGGAACACATGGTCGCTCACTGTCAAGCTGTTTTCTCCCATCTGTTGGGAACAAATTGCTTGTTACAGCGGAGAATATCACAAACTCGTGGTCCACAAGCAACTCCGTTGATCGCCTTGACATACCCTGGGACTGGTTATCCCTTTGATCCGTCCACGGCCCACCTGCTCCGGTCCTCCTACGGTGGATGTAGTCGGATGCCGCGGCGCGCGCCGCTCTTTTCCCCAGGACCTTCAAAGTCGATGAACTTTCCCTCGAGCGCCTGAGGGTCTGCTTCCATTCTGAATGATATCGCCGACACTGTGCGTTTTGAATTCAACATGAACAATAGGGCGGCCCACGTTTCAGCGGATCATAGATTGGGTCGAGCCCGGCGAAGCCGTGCGTACCAACAGCCTCGGTACCGTGGCAACATCTAACTCAAAGGAGTGACGGTCTCAACAGGTAATCTACACTATTCGTGATGGAGGAAGAAGGAAGCCGCAAATAAGTAGGTATTTATAAATGAGTTATGACATTAGTGTTAATCAAGAAGACGCAGTCCGTGAAAGTTGATCAGTTTGAAAGATGTCGCCGATTTCTGCAGCAACTTCAAGTTACTGCAATGGTTTCGGAACCTATGATCAACCACGAGTTTTCTATTCTTACAGGCTTGGCTCAGATACACCCATTAAACAGGTACCGGTATCAGGGTCATGGGGCGGACTTGGTTGCCATTCCGCAGGCAAGAGTCAAAGGAAGAAGGATTGGGCAATGCTGGAAGAGGGTGCAAATCCCGCTCGGCAGATTTGCTATTGTCAGACCTCCACGTTCGCCACGCGGAAAATAGGCTTATCAGGGTGACTGCCACGGTTGAACGAACCCATTACGATCCTGCGACGATTCCATTGTTCCTGGAAGAAGAACAGCCACCTGGTGAATCGACGGACATAGCTTCCAGTTGGAAGCCAATACAATTAATTCAGTAGATTTTAGCTCTTAGGTTGGAAGGGCCGCTGAGCCACGCGACGGAACTATAGGAACAATGTCGCCATCTCAGTTTCTGGAATTCGACGAGTCGAACCCCGCCGAGTTCGATTTTTTGACCAAGTATGTAAGTAGCATAGATGTGTCTGGTGTATGGATATGTGGTCTCAAGACAAGTGATGATTCCGCAAACAGACGCTAGCGTCTGATTAATGATTTCTGATGCATATCACTGACCACAGCGTTCGAAATAACGGAGTCGAGCTCCTATTCGCTCGTTCAGACTTGCAACGGACGCCCAACGAGATCACAGGAACGGCGTCGGGTGTGTGCACCTGCAGAATCCCGGATTCTTTTTGGCAACATTGGTCATCAAACATATTCCATCGTGAAGGTACAGATCTGGGAATGGACTCCAAGCTCGTCTCTCATGGAAAAGGTAACGAGCCCACTAAAATCGGGTGAGAGCATATGCATTCCCCTTGATGTCCCTACCGTGTCATCATCCGAGTTTTGGCCTGCATATGACTTGTGACGAAGTTCCTGGAGGAATCAGAGAGTATATAATGGGCAGAAACACATGCCTTCAAAGCATCCACCTCCCTCCCAAAAAATGGTTAACTTCAATCATCCTCCTACCTTCGTTCTTCGCAACATATGCGACATCACTGCCAGCGCCTTCGAGCTCAAGGAGAACCCGCGTATAGCAGAAGCGAACTCGGCTGTCCTCAAGTGGTTCGAACAGTAGGTTTAATCAAGCTTCTAATTAAACGGGTCGCTAAGTCGTCACTGTCAGATTCAATGTCTACGACAAAAAGAAGGCCGACAAGTTCCTCAACGTCGGCAAATTCAACATCTTCGCTGCTCTGAGCTTTCCAGAGGCTGATCTCGAGCACCTCACAACCTGCTTGATCTTTTTCCTCTGGGCGTTCGCTGTTCGTGACCCCAATTTTACGTCCCCATTTGTTCTTGCTGACCATGTGGTAGACGGACGACCTTTCGGATGAGGGGGAGTTCCAGTCGCAACCCGACCAGGTGCAGCACGGGCACGATATCTCGTGCAGCATACTTGACGACGACGATGCTCCACAGCCTAACTATCCTTACGCCGCAATGTTGTGGGAGTGAGTAACATTTTCTCGGAAGAAGTTTCAAGAACTGAACATCTCAATTTAATTCAGCTTGCTCCGTCGCCTAAGATCGACAGGCAGAATGGGGATGTACAAGCGGTAAGAAACATGGGATTGTCCACCAGCTGAGATACTGACTGCTTCCGCCTTTTGCGTAGGTTCAAGCTGGCATTTTTGGACTTTAGTACCTCTCAGGTCCAGCAATCGACCAATCGAAATGTCGACCGAATTCCTCCTGTCGAAGAATTTATTCTCATGAGGCGAAACACAATTGGTGCCGCTCTTGTGGAAGGTGCTTTCAGGCAATTCAATCGCTTCGTTCTCCGAACTAATCCCCTCGATACAGCCATGGTTGAATATTCATTAGATCTCGATATTCCTTCCTATGTATGGGAGCATCCTGTGATTATCGGCATGTCCCAGGCAACCACTGATATCATGACTTGGCCCAACGTGAGTTCTTCCGGACATCATAGAAACCTTCGCTAATCATTAAAATTATCTCAGGATCTTTGTTCATTCAACGTGAGTCTCCCTTATGAATTCGCTTAGAAAAGCTTTTCTGACAGGCTGTGCAGAAGGAACAAGCGGACGGCGACTATCAAAATTTGGTCTGCGTTCTGCAGCACGCGCATGGACTGGAATTGCAAGAAGCTGTGGATCTCTTGACCAAGATGATTTCAGACCGTGTTCAGGACTACGTCGAGCTCAAGAAACAGCTACCCTCGTTTGGCCCAGACGTTGACCCTGCGGTGCATAGATACCTCACCGCATTGGAACAATTCGTGCAGGGTACCGTGGTATGGTATTACTCGAGCCCTCGTAAGTTACCGTATCTTTCCTCGGTCCAGGGTCTCTTTTCTGACATTCGTGGTATTCAGGGTACTTCCGCCACCTTGACCCTCGCGGAAAACCAGAGGTCCTGATCCACCTTTTCCCCAAATCCGATGCACCAACTTCCCAGCCAGTTGTCGTCCAGGAGAAGAGCCGCACTTTCCTCGAGCGCGAACTTTACCTACCAGCAAAACGATTATTGGGTGTATTCGTCAACTATGTTGCTATTTCCGTCTTTGGCTATTCAGTGTACAGGCTGTATGGCGATTCATGATTATTCCCACCTATTTTATTAGATATTTATCAGTATATATATATATTCCTTCGATATTTTAGATCTAGATTAGAATACACGCGATTATTACTATTTGCGGATATTACCCGTGACGATAACTCAATATGCTTATCGAGTCGCTCGTCGGTTATCTCGTGAGAATACAGCTGGCGGAGAAATTACAGGTACATCCCCTAGCTATTGATTCTTCGAGGTTGTGTAAAGTTCAAGCGCTCCGCCGTCTGGAACCCTTTGTGCTGGAAAGAAAAAGTGTGAATGTTCGATATCTTCATGTATGGGAGGCCTCAGGTTACGGTTTTCTGGGGTCGGCTATGCTTGCCGGTGCTACTAAGGATGGAAGCCACGTGGGACGGTTATCGCCGAATTCACGCACTTTCACCCCGTCAGTTGTGAGAGGCTGGACCGGCGGCCGACCTGGGTGTATTGTTGGAGCTGCCATAACGTACTCGACCTGTGCTGTCGTACGTACTAATGTTTACATGTCAGGACGTGATTAATCAGATGCGTCTTGCTTCTCGCCATTCCCTTCGAAATTGGCTGGACAGTTCGGGGCTTGCAACCTCCAAACACGCCGAGATGTGCGATTCGGAGGGATCAGCTGGATGATCATAAGATGAACGAATCCTTATGGTGATCTACGTATGCTCAACCTTCTGGCTCAGGCTCAACTTTTCTAGTTTCAAGACATCTATTCGGTATAAGAAACCAGCGAAAGCCAAACATAGTAGTATTAGGAATGTAATAGCTGCCGCTCATGCCTTCTCTTGTTGAGCTGACACCTCCGCGGCCCGTTTTCGTCGTTGTAGGATGATCAATGTCGTGGCGAAGCATGCACTTCCCACCATGCTCGTACACTGGGTAAATTGGCCGGTCATTGTGAGGTAAAATAACGACGTAGAATCGAAGCTTACCCCGCAGAATACAGCCGGCCGCCACCACTTGAATTCTTCCGTGAGCAGCGCCCCACCAATTGGCGTACCGATAAGCCCGCCAATCCCTGTGCAGCAAATAAGCGTCAGCCCCGACGCCTGACAACCTGAGAGTCGTCGACTTACCCGAGAAGAAAAACGCGATTCCCATACGTATCCTAGAAAGGCAGGCTCAAAGTCAATAGAAGTCATAAGGGGAACCGCGAAACATTGCCCACCCCAGCTCCGAGAGGTCGCGGCTCAAGACAACGAGCATTGGGCTAGTGAGACCGACAACTGAACGGAAAAAGCGGGTCAATGTTAAGTTTTCTCATATGGAGTGAGAAAGGGGTCACTCACAAGAACCGGCGAAGAATCCGTAGAAGAGGGCAATAAGGACGACACCAGGAATATCCTTGAGTCCAATCATCCCGAAAATAACTGCAGCGCAAGCACCAGTGGCGAAAGTCATCATGTTAATGACGCCCAGCTTGTTGGCCAGGAATCCGGGCGCAATACGTCCAATGAAGCTGGAAAAGTTCAGGATAATGAGCTAGGTTACGTTCAGTTTGCATCAAATCGTCGTTGAATTGAACCTGAGTCCATACCGAGTAGAATGCAAAAGTCTCATTGAGCTTGTGCTGAGTAGCATCTAGTTGAAGATAGAATTGAGGGAAATAGAATCCGATGGAGAAGACCAGTAGTCTGCCCACGCCGTCAGCCCGGGAACGCCTTAAATCCACTGAAAACTCACCCAAGAGCAGCAGCAATGTAAGCACCATCCGTGGAGAGGGATTTGATAATCTTGCCGCTATCCTGGATCGGTGCCTTCTTGGTTGAAACACGTGTCCTCATGAGACAGCAAGCAATGAGCAGTAAACCTGCTTGCAAGCCCGCGCTAGCTCGAACGGTGTTTCCGAATCCAAGTTTGCCGAAGAGGTTGTTCAACATGATGGGGTGGATGATCGCTCCAAACGAGGCTCCTGATGCAACGATAGTCATCGCCAATGCACGCTTTGTCGTGAAATATTGAGAGACGACTGCGACGCTAGGCACGTAGGTTAGACCACCTCCGAGTCCAGCAGCGAAGCCTTGCGCAAGGAACGCCTAAAGACAAACCACGGTCAACGTATGACCTCAGTTTACAGATGGATGCAAATACCTGGTAATACTGCTCTGGTTTTGCCAGTGAGAGCATAAAAAGTGCGAACACAGTCAGAAGCGATCCTCCCCATAGCAATGGATAACTATTGAGCGACAATTAGCTGAAGTCTCAAGAGATATGGGGTCGCAAGTCTTACAAGTGGCCTCGATCAAACAGGCGGCCAGCAAACACCCCGCCAGAGATCAGGAGAAAGGCATTGAAGCTCCCTATCCACCTATACCGAATAAGTTAGTTCGATCTCTCCATGAGGCTGGGCTCGAACGTACGATATTGCGGAAGGTGAGGCAGTTGTTATATATTCGCGAACGTAGAAATCTGGAAGAGCGCTCAGTTATGCCTGAAATCCTCGCAGGTTGGCAAGGTTTACCTTGGTAGACTCCGAATGAGGATGTGTATCTAATTGCCTGGTCAAAAGTGTTTGCCTCGTGGACAAATGTTTGACTTACCCAAAATTGCACACTTGAATCAGGAATGCGCCTAGAACTGTTATGGATGAGTGGGTTTTAGCATCGTTGCTCCCTTCTAGTATGTAATACCTACCTGTACACCAAGCCTGGAGGCCTCCATCTGGCGGTTGGCTGGCTGCTGCGGATGCTGACGGCTGTGGTGGTGCTGGTGGCGGCGAAGGGCTGGTAGCCTTCTCATCATGAGACTGAGAGGTTTGAGTCGCCGTTGCTGAGGACATCGTTGAGCAGGCCAACCTCACAGGTATTGGAAGGTATTGGAGGAAGAAGGCAAGAAGCAACGAGGGCACCCTACCAAGCTTCTTCTGCTCTAACACGATCAGTTGCTGGAACGTTCCGTGAATCCGTGAATAGCTCTAAGAAGCGTAGGGCCAACGGCAGGTCCATGCGCGGCGTCATTATCATTCCTTCACAGCCGGTAGAAGCTCTGCGACTGTATGTGGGTTGTCGTTGATCGTAGTAGGTCATGAACCTGACTGTTGCGGAAAAGGTAAACTTACGGTTTTGATGGAATGATCGATCAATGATCCGGCAAATCTCGCAATCTGGCCCAATCGGCGAAATCAAGCGGATGCTTCTGTGAAGAACTTTCTGTGTTTGAATACAAACGGCAGAGCGACCGCTCGGATAGTCCGTACATAGTTGTAACCTCCCTGGTAAAACTGCCAAACCGGGCCCCTGGCGGATTGAGACGAATGGACTTACGTCAGAATGCAAACTTTGAATGCTACGAAATATTTTCGGTGCTAGTTGTCTGCAGGAACAAGCGTACGAGATGGGGACATGGTGCTCGAAACATTCGGCTCCTGCAGGTTCATCGGTCAGCATGCACTCGAACCCAAAAATACAGGAAGCATGCTGGGCGGTGCATGTCGCACGATGTGCACATCAAACTGGGCCCAGAAAGGCTTAGGCCGTTTTCCTGTGGAGTCAGAAGGCTTCATCAACCTCGGATTTCTTCAGATTCTGGCAGGAAATCGGGGCGAATAGCAAAGCCGTGAAGTCCTCCTACCTCATATCTTCACTGATTGATGAAGTGCTGACACTTCGAAGTTCTGGATGGAATCAAATCAAATAAAGCTCTATCTGACTGGTCCTCTCTTCGTCTTTGGCATCCCTTGGCTGTGTGAATACGAGTATATGGAATGGAAACACTGTTCACATGTGTTTACTGAGCCAATAGATGCTACATGACGACCGCTGTTAACAATGGTAGGGTTGATTTTCCCGGATCATAGGCAAAATTGAACGACAGTGCGATTCACTCCTCCGTCATTGGTCACCCAGATTCCTATTGATGCTCCCCAATCTTGGACCCATTCCCACGCATTGATCACCGTCAATCAAGTGTAGACCCAAACAGCGAAGAGAGGCAGCACCTCACCCGCCTGCCGCAGAATAGGGAAAAATATGCTTGACTTGTACGTACATCGGGTCGACAAGTGGAGCCCCTTTCGTTCGTTTCCAGCCCGGATGAAATATTAATGATAATAATGATAATGTTACAGTCCTTTCCTCGGAACTACTCGTCTAATGATGTGGTCTACCATGCCAAATAACTCAAGCCTCTTCCTTTGGCACACTACCGCTGATCAAAGACAACGCCTGGGCTGAACGAGGCTTCATGTCGAAATCGAAGTGGTCAGGAACCCTGTTACGAGAGGTGTCAGGCATTCTCCGTACGATAGACAGCGGATGGAATAGTACCTGAAGATAGAATTACTATAGCAAATTTTTGGTTCAATTACTTGGCCATCTGGCCCAGTTTTCTTGGTGATATCCATAGTCGCAAGGATTGAGACCATTAGCAACCAGACTGACGACTCCACTAAGTCGGCTCCGGGACAACGTCTGAGGACTGAGTCAATACCGTGTGCTGCACGATGAATCCACGATATGATCGTACCTTCGACCGAATCCAAAGATATAGTTGCGAGGGTCGCGTCGTTTTCTGAGCTCAGGGTCCTGGACATCTGTGAAGTGGGTGGGATCGAACGCATTGGGGTTCGGGAATAGAGTTTCATCGCGTAGAATGGCCCTGTGCCAAAGTTTAACCTCAATGCGGTAGGCTTGGGAAAGCAGATTCGACTCACCAGATGTTCGCAATGACCTATGCATTGAATTGAATTCAATGAGCAACGGTACCGAAACAGCCTGTGTGAAGACGTACAATGCAGTTTTTGGGGATGTACATCCCACGATAGACGTCCTCCTGAGAGGTATAGTGTGGCAAATCTGAACGTGATATCAGAGTTGAAACAAAGTTCCTGACACAGCGCGTGACTTACTTAGTGGCGTAGGGACGCCCCACCGCCAGACCTCGGACATAACCGCCTCGACTATGAAAATAACTCAATCAACGATGACGAGGAACAATAAAAGACCGTACCGTAGGGAAGGGCCTCTCTATCCCCGAAGTCGGGGAGGCGATCAGGGCCAACAACTTTGTCGATCTCGATTTGGGCCTTCCTCATCACCTCCGGATGCAGGGTCATCGCCAGAATGAACTGTGATATCGTGGTCACAGTCTAAATGACAGGCGCGCAACACGCCAATATGAGCACATGGGTGTGGGTATTGAAAAAGTTAAACACAAGCTTACCGTGTCTGCGCTTGCGGCGTACATGGAATTGGCGCTGTACATGAGGTCATGCTCCAAATTTGCGTCAAGGTTTTCCTCCCCTAGAAATTTTGAGCAGAAGGAGGGCATTATTGTTCCTTCACGCTGAATGGGTGTCGTCAGACCCCTAAAGCAAACAAAAGAGGGACGATGACGTACAGCTTCAACCTTGGAATTCTCGAAAGGTGCACTAATGAACTCAGTCATCTTGGGTTTCCATATCGCTGCCTTACGTTTGAACCCTGCACCAGGGAACCAGCTCGGTATATGGCGAAGGAAAGGGAAGATGTCGACAGGCCAGATTCCGCTCCCTGCAGCGATCTCATTGGCGAGGATAGCCAGACATTCTTCCGCGATCATGAGGTACTTATCGTCGGCTGATTTGACCTTGTAACCATAGACGACAGCAAGAGTAAGGCCACCAGCGTACTTGCGGATGTCGGCTAAGTAGTTTGAGGGGTCCTTCATGAGTGCACGAAGGAAGACTCCTGTTTCGGATTCGATCATGGGGTGATAGGCAGGGATACTCCTAGGTCCAAGAGTTTGCTGGATGTATCGTCTCTGGCGCCTAAATGTGTCGTTGTACTTGGACAGAGGTACCTGCAGACGGGTCGGAAGTTGTAAGTGAGAGCATTTCGAGGCGGACTTACCATCTTGTCAACGCCACATCTAAGTTCAGTCAAGTTAGTCAGGGGCCGAAAGGGGTGCTGAAGCCACTTACAGCGCGCCAGACATCTGCAGAGTAGGCCTATCAGAATAGATTGCTCCACGTTTTTCGAGTAGTTCATCTGCGGCTTCCGGACTGCTTGCCACAACAATGTGCCAATCCAAGACCTGAAGGTGGCAGACATCACCTACGGTAACGAGCAGTTAGTTCCGAGAGGTCCAACGAACAGAAACAGCTACAGACCATATTTTCGTGACCACTCCGTGGCAGTGAGCCAGAGCTCTTTGATGGTGAAGTCAAGAATGTTGCCGACAATCGGAACCGGCCGAGGACCGGGAGGCAAAGGTAGCTTCGAGCGTGGCCGCCTCCAGAGCGCCAGAAGAGCAACGGTGGCAGCGGATACTGCTAAGGCAGAAAGCAGAGACTGGGGTATTTCGTTCGACATACTGAAAGATTCGACGATGGTGACTTAGAAGTTAGAGACTCCAGCGTTCTTTGATTTTATGATTCTTCAGACAACCCCTGAATTGGCTTCGAAGATTCCGTTTCCCCCATTTCCCTGAAAACGGAAATGGAAAAACAAGTGTTCACATACCGCAAAGGCACCGACCACACGGTCACAGTGGAACTGGTTTCAATGGATCTGGTCAATTCAATCATGCCTTGATCTTGCCAGAACTGTATACACTTGTTTGAAAAACCTCGGTCTCCTCAGATCTGCAACAACAGGCAACAACCGTTACTGCTCCGCTGGCCACTCCCGGAGGCAATCATCGTCGTTTCTATTCTCGAATACACAACCCATGAGCTGTTTCAACTCCAAGGAAATATCGGTATCTGGGTCATCACACGCCCATTGTAGGAGGAATTTTTAGCACCAGCCGCATCAGAAGCCAAGGAAGCCTTCGAATCCTGATGTCGATGTGGACAGAACCCTACATTGAGCCTACAAGCCAAATCAGGTTCTTTCGATGATACTAGGGGTTCTGACTAAGATGGTATCACGAAGGTAGAGACGACATCGTTTCAAAGGATCGACCAGCGCCAATTATAACGGAAGGGACGACGGAGGAAATATAATTCAGCTCACTCAAAAGCGTCTGTGGTCAACGACCAGTTGTTAACAAACTATCCTTGGCTTTCAACTACATCCTCAATGGCAACTTCACCTCGATTCCGTGTCGCCGTCAGGTAAGTCTAGCCACCGCTATGTAAATTCCCTTGCTGATCGATATGTCCGTAGCGGAGGTGGCATTGGCGGATTGGCTCTTGCAGCGTTCATTTGCTTCCACGCAAAGGACATTGCTGTTGACATCTACGAGACCAAGCCCGAGATCTCATCCATTGGCGCCGGTATCGCTATTTGGAAGCGTACCTGGCAGACGCTTCAAGACATCGGGCTTGAAGAAGAAGTCCAGAAGCGCAACCTTCCCCTGCCCAAGGATGGCGAAGGTGAGAAGGTCCAAGAGTGACGATGTGATCTGCCCTAACCTTCTTCTTTCCCCTAGTGCGTGGGCCTATCTTCCGGAAGGCCGATCAGCCTACGGAGGGCGTCGACTTCCACAACCATATGATGCCCTGTGAGTAGACATTCCGGCTTGCAACGTCACCTTCTAACCTTTCAACTCATAGATGGCCCCTTGACTGTTCCTCGACCAATTCTCCTCGACATGCTCAAGTCTCGCCTGGGTGATCTGTGCCAAATCTACACCTCGTCTGGCGTAGTCAGTTACGAGGAACTGCCAAGTGGTGGTGTCGAGATCAAGTTGAAGGGCGGAGTGACTCGAACTGCTGACCTGCTCATTGGTTGTGACGGTGTCCATTCTCCCGTACGATCAACACTGTTCAAGACTCTCGCGAAGGTGGACCCTTCGAAAGACTATACGAAGTATTGCGAGCCTAAATGGAGGTGCGTCTACGTTGACCTTTCATTCAGATGATCGGCGTGCTGAACGTTTTGGTAGTGGAACACTTGCGTACCGTGGAATGGTAAACCGCGAAGAACTGAGGAAGAAGAACCCAAAGAGCTTGGCTCTCGACCAGGCCAGACTCGTACGTGTCCCTATATATCTACTTTATAGAGTCCCTCATATTGACATTGGTCTGTTTAGTGGTGCGGAAAGACCAAAGTGAGAGAAACCCTCCTTCAAACATCCATCATGCCTAACCAGTCATAGCATGCCGTAACCCATCCATTCGGTGACCTCGTCAACCTCGTCTGCTTCTTCAACGAGGAGGACGGTTTTGGAAAACTTTACACCGACCCCTGGACCGCCGACGTGGAGCCTGAAGAGGTCATTAGGTGCTACCCAGGCTGGGATCCTGATCTCGTGGAGGTCGTTTCTGTGAGTCTCAGCGAGTCCTTCGAACCTTAGCCGGTCATTGACAAGGATCTCTCGCAGATGATCAAAGCACCAAATAGATGGGCTATTCATGTCGTCGAGCCCCTACCATTTTCTGTGCACGGGCATGTTGGCCTACTTGGTGATGCTGTGAGTCGACCTTTCTCGGATTGCGTAGCAGGAAAGGCTGACGATGGATGGCTTTACCAGGCTCATGCAATGACACCCCATCAAGGTATCGGAGGTGGACAAGCCATCGAGGTGGGAGAACATTTGATGGTCTGATAGAGTGATAGAGCATTGATTGTTGAGATCCTAATCACAGGACGCATTTATCCTCGGACGTCTACTGGCTCATGAGAAGACAACCAAGGAAAACCTCACCAAGATTCTTGAGATTTATCAGGAAGTTCGTTTGGCACCAGCTCAGCTCGCTGCAGAGCGCTCTTGGAACAACGGTCAGTTGCCGTTTTGCCTACGGCATTTCATCCTTTTTGACACCATCATAGGACTCCTTTACGACTTCGTTCACCCTGACTTCCAGATTTCAGATGATGCAACTGCGGAGGATCTCAAGCGTGTCGGGGAAGCCGTTGGAACTGCGTTTGCCTGGCTCGGGAAGGGAGGGTGTGATGATGAGTGGACGAAGGCTGAGGCTCTGATTAATAAGATCTGAGCTGAAGATTGGCGCACATATAGATATATAGACGTTCGTGTTATGGTTTTGAATGGGCTCCAATCCATTATTGTTGTCCTCCTTCACGGTTGCGTATGAGTGCTTTATTGGACGAACTCGTTTAACTAGTCAGGCTTCACTTTGTCAAAGAACCTACTACTAGGACATACTCAGTCCTTACATCATATCATCGACAAGAGTTCTTCTCAATGTTCGGACGTTGTTGAAGGATGAGAGTTGGTTAGCGTTTCCTTAATATGAAAGCAGGCCTTTGGCAGGTCTCTAGCACAAGTTCCCACAGCTTCGTTGCCAGTGGCCTTAACAGAGCATAGCTGTACTAAATTGTGGTGAACCTTTTGGTTGGTACTGGTCGAAGAACTGCTTTGAATCTCTCGTAGGGAACAGGGATGGCCATAGGGGGTATGTTGTTGAATAACAGACGGCACAGGACACAATGTTGTTAGTTCCAACGTTACTGGTCGAACGAGCGTGATGAGGAATAGAAATAATCCCTGGATTCTCTGGTTATCTCTATTCCTTCATGGGAAAGCAACTGAAAGAAATCTGTTCAATGGTCACATTGACCAGCTGGTTAGCTTATCGCGCGAATTATTTAGCCGTTTCCCTTAGTACTGCGCAATGACCTCACCACCATATCCACTTCAGCAATAGGCCTCGGCAACGACTGGTCGCGAAGTTGCGTATACACCTGAGTCTCAAGCACTTCCGGTGGTCTTTAAATTAATGCGGGAAGCATGAGATATGGAATTTAAGAACTGTGTATGCCTAACCCTCTATAGTAGGAACCAACGATTCTTTCGGCTCACTTCTACTAGTATAGCGCAATTATGCGTCTCAGCGGTGAAGTTCCTGACGGAATAGACCTGTTCAGCTTAGCTATTTCTACCGTCAAATCTATCTAAAGGTACACAGCCCCTCGCTGAGTCTTGATGATGTGACTTGGTGATACTGCGACTAACTCCCTCGTCCTTGAAGCTTGAAGAGCCATTGGTCAAGTTTTTTGCTTTTATGTAGTCCAAGGAAGCATCCCACGGAGCTCTTAATTACCTTGAATACGTCTCCTTGTGGGTGTTTACCTGCCCAAATGCGTGATGGAATGCGCCCAGCAGGCAAGCCCAGCTGTGTTGACGGAGAAGGCCACCGGCCAAGCCTCTGCTCTGATTAGAAAGACACTTTTAGCATTTAACCCCCGCAAGTACTACGCCTCAGAGTACCATAAAGAGTCGAGATTACCAGAACATCCATTATGTAACTTTTCAAAACATTCGGGGCCGTTGGTTCAAGCAAACACTCAAGGCAGGATTCAAAGAAAGGCCCTCAGTGAAAGCTCGGATCAACGGAAATGTCGGCCCGCCTCCTTACAAAGCGCCTGCGTACTCTAAGTTCCCACGATTGCCACTAGGTTTCGGTCAACTTGAACTCTCTAATCGTTGCTCATAAAATACTATTCAGTGAGTTATATGCCTTACAAACATTGCTCTCGGCCTCAAGGAGGACTATAACTCAGATGAAAGGAATGGAAGTCACGAAGTGCGGCCGTTCGACTCTTTCCAAGCTCCTTATCCCCATGTTCGGCACCATCCTCAGTGGGCAGGATATTCGGGTGCTATTTCACGAACGGCGTGCTTTACTTGCTACTAATTCTTATAAGTTTGTTGCATAACGCGTGGCAACCTTCTAGAAAGAGCGACAAGGAAGTGTTCTCCCTCGGCCCGACAAACTCTTATGGGACTAGTGCAGCGCCTCTCATCCCACAAGGAGTCTGCTGAGGGCCGAGGGAAGTTTGTGCGCTGCTTTCATGCCCTCAAAGAATACTATAAGCCTTGAATTTCCGGCAGCATCGTGGAAAGCAGCATGGAAGACAGCAGCAGCGCAAGTACAAGATGATTATCAATCACTTCTGATCTCCCTTTCGCGTTAGACTCTGTCCAAGACATCGCTTCTCAACATGTCAACTTCTTTGCCTCTCAGCCATGATCAAGTCATGATCTTCAGGCTGCCGACGTTGTCCCGGAAGAAAGAAAGAACCTCATTCTGATTAATCGCCACCTGCGGGATGATCTGGCGTTGGATCTTCCCGGCGGCCTTGACATGCGTATGGCTCAAAAACTTGTTTGCTCTTTCTTGACGACGCCCTGGTGCAGTCTAAGAGCAACTGGCTTCAACGGATAGCTGGCAGATACTCGACGGAAAACATAGACAAGCGTGCGACAATTTCAATCGCCAATTCAGAGGTTTCCACACACTCGGGACCACAAACGGGCCCAAGTTTGTATGGGACTGGCGACTCCAAATGACCAGGTCCGGGGTTGCTGGCATTTGTGCGAACTTTTCGAAAAGAAAGCAACTATTTGAAGCTTTCATCTTGAACGGAACACTGGCAAACCTTCAACTTTGGTTGGCTGTGCCCCACTGGCAGTCTGTCAGCAAAGCTGAGTCAATCGTCATTGAAGTCGCCATTACCGACGGTACACGATAGCTATCAGGCTCCACCTGATTTGAAGATTCTAACAATAGACGAGAACATCCGAGCTCCGACTAACGGGATGCATGCGGAGCTGGCCTGCATCTCCAATTCGGGCGGACGCGCCTTATTCAGGCGACGCGATACTGCCTTCGGTGACGTCGATCAGCATGGACCCAGAGCATAGAAAGGATTTTGAAGATACAGAGTGGCAGCTGATCCAAATGTCAACGGCGTATCGGAACACTTGCCTTCCCTGAGATTCGCCAAATGAGAGCATACAACTGCACCCTTATATCAGAGGGGCTTCTAACGCGACTTTCTTCCAGTTCATTCGCTTGACATGGCCCCCACCCTCGATATCACTTCTTCGGCCACGCTCCTTAGCGCTGCTGCCTTGATCTGGGTCGCTCTCAAGTTAGCGTCCAAGAACAAGATAAATCTACCTCCTGGACCGCCCAGTGATCCCCTCATTGGACACCTACGCGTGCTTCTCAATGCTCATGGCAGAGAGCACATGGCCTTCTACGAGCTTGGTCAGAAATACGGTGAGTAAACTCATACTCCACGTAAATGGGCGTTTTCTCATGTACCCTAGGTGACGTCGTCCACCTCGACTATTTGGGCAAAAGGGTCGTCGTGGTAAACGGCTACGAAGCCGCTAACGAGCTCCTCGATAAGCGAGGTTCTATCTATAGCTCGAGGCCGAGAACAGTATTCAATGAGATGTACGCAGCTCATTACCTCTGATCCATTCGCGTCGCTGAAACCGCAGCTAGCATGGGTATTACTCAGGACCTCTCATTAATGGCTTACGGAGATGACTTCCGGGTTCATCGGCGACTTTTCACAAAATACTTCCGTCAAGAATATGTTAAAGGTCACCATTCAATGCAGACGCGCGAAGCCCGTGCGCTCTTGAAAAAGCTCCTGGCGAATCCTGCGGATTATGAGGACCATCTCTTTAGGTGAGATTGTATTTCAAGATGCGATTGCTACCACTGGTCTCATTGCCCGAAAGATTTGCGACTGCTGTCACGATCGAAGTAGCGTATGGTCATACAGTCACCGACAAAAGCGATCCATACGTCAAGATAGCTGATGATGTGCAGAAACAAGTGTTGCCTGCTTTGGTTCCGACCAATCCATTTGCAGCAGATCTTGCGATCACTTTCCCCTTCTGTAAGACCAACTCCTCCTTCCATTGGCCATTCAACTGAGCGCTTCCTCCAGTGAAGTACATGCCCGAATGGTTCCCTGGGGCCTTCCATGCTCGACGTGCCCGCAACGCTAGGAAATACGTGACCGATTACTACGAGTACCCGATGAAGCATGTTTCTGAACAAATGGTGAGTCCGAGAACTAGTCCCGATTAGGTGCAATTCATGACCAACTTGGATGCCGATAGCAACAAGGGACTGCAAAACCTTCCTTCCTTGCAACTCAGTTGGATGAGTATCAGTCGGGCGAAGCTGATAAAGCTATGAACATGGGCCACATCAAGGGAGCCGCAGCCATGATCTACCAGGCCGGGACGGGAACTGTAAGCTCCGTTTACAAGGAATCCGAGAGTACCGCTCACATTGGATGTGTTAGATGCACTCATGGCTCACTGGTCTCATTGCGTCTTTGCTGACTCATCCTGAGTGTCTCAAGAAAGTTCAGAGCGAATTGGATAGTGTCGTTGGGTCCGATCGTCTACCCACCTTCGAGGACCGGGACTCTCTACCCTATCTCGAGCGGTGTCTGTGGGAAGTTCACAGGTAAAATTCTAGAAATCTAAAAAACTGCGGCATATTGACACTTGACACCTACAGGCATAATCCGACACTCCCCCTACGTACGTCCATGTATTCCTTTCTAGTAACTCGTCACTGATTATGCTTCAGTTCCACATGCTTCTGTTGCAGAGGATATCTACGACGGAGTCCATATTCCCAAGGGTTCAATCATAATGGGCAACGTCAGGTAAGAGCATCCGCCGAGATGACTCCGATGACGGCCGGACTGATGACAACCTGCTCCCTCTCCAGAGGAATCTCCTGGGATGAGAGAGTGTACAAGAATCCCCGCGTATACAATCCCGATCGTTATGCTCCCAGGCCTCATGGGCCTGGGGAACCTCCCATGGTTGCAGCTTTTGGTTGGGGAAGAAGGTGCGTCCTTTGCTACTTAGACCTCCCAACCTTTGTTTCTTACAGTGAAGCATTAGGATATGCCCTGGCCGATGGTTCGGAACCGACAGCGTGTTCATCGCCGCTGCTAGCCTTCTTTCTACAATGGATATTAAGAAACCCCTTGACGCACAAGGGAAGGAATACATTCCTAATATCGAATTTAGCTTCAGCGGCACCGCGAGGTCAGTCCGGCAGTTCTTCGCTCTGAGAACAGAGCATTCTGACAAGCTTTCTGGCAGTCATCCAAAACCATTTGAATGCAGGATCGTGCCGAGAAGCGACATGGCCCGAAAACTCATCTCTTCCGAGATTGAGTAAATCAGAATTCGTTCTGCTCTTTCTTCTCTGCATGCCTGTATCCTTATATCCATTTTTGCAATACATATACCTTCGACTCATCTAACGTCGAAGGCTCGCATGATCAAGTTCTTGGTTCCTTACCTCTAGCATTATCAGATTTGCCATTCGACAACCTGCAGTTGCAGAAGTTTGATAACGGTCTGTCGTCACTGCCACTGGGAGATTGGACCATGATCTGATCTCCATCACGGATGCATATTGGCTTTAAGAGCACGTCTTGGCAGACATGTAGATCCTGGATAACCATCTCCTGACTCTTGGCGAATTCAAACCTCTCGAAACGAATGAATCTGAAGTCACCTGTAGCAGCTAGTAGCCTGCCGCTATCGGGGGCACCGGGAGCATACGTAAATTCAAGCTTACTCTGGTCAGAGTGATAACAACCCATCGTTTCAGCAGCAACGACGTTGTGCAAATCCTAATCGTTTACTGACTGAACTCGCAAAGGAAAGGTTGTAATTTCCCCAATTGGCGACTCAAGTCGAGTCACTTGGCGTTGACTCGTCTAGGAGGGGCGGCATTTTCTCTGATAGCCGATTTTCTTCCCAAGATTCTCAAGTGTCGGAAGTACATCAAGTTGGATCTTTCTTTAGAGGAGCATCTAGGAGCCTCTTTTTGAACAGCGTGTCTCAATAAGGCCTAACCATGCGAGTGGAACTGGCACTTGACTTCAGACTCTTGAGACCTTTCCCGGAGGCTTCCACGCGCTACTCCCCAAATCGGCCTGACAAGCATCCCGAATCTTTTGGACTGGTTCCTGTAGATATGCCTCATCTGCAGCGCTTCAATGCCTATCTTCAGTTTAGTACCTGGTTGTCAACTTGTGTCATCTCGTAAGGGATCTCCACCTGGATTAGTCCGAGACCTCGAGTAGATTCTTACCACACAGTTGTTACTTGAGGGCAACACAGAGTTCGAAGAACCTTGACTTCACAAGCCGTCTGAGCCATCTTGGCATCCCCTCTTCGCTTAGAGGCCTATCTAGAGGCAAGGCTCAAAGTCTCATCCTTTCGCCTGCACAACTATCCCGTTCCCAGAAAGACTTAGAACAAGACTACTAGTACTGAGTACCAAGTTCCTGCTTGATTCTCACTGGTCATCTAGGAATTCTCAATCCTTCTCAGGCTCATCCAAGCTTGCAAAAACTGAGCTAAATCAATGACAGCTGCTCATCCCTTCCATTCTAGACTAGCTTCAGATAATGTGCCCTTTGGAAATGGTTGTGCGGCCACAGTCTGTCCCGAGGCTCGGACCGACCTTCACTGCGGGCAAGCTACAACGAATTAGCTTGTACTTCAGTTTACACAAGAGCTAGGCTGTCATATGAGTGCACTGGTGTGTTTTGAAATTAGCTTCGCCTCGTCTTGACGATACAGAAGCAACCCCGAATCCGAAGCTGGGATGGCCAAGGCGAGCTTGAAGGAGTTCGGCCCGAGGGCGTAAGTATAGGGGAAGGCGGCAGATTCCATGATCCGACATCACTTTGTTCCCTTGCATCCGATTAGCAGGCGAAGGGTTCAACCTCCCCTTAATGTTCCCTGCGCGGCCAGGCCACACTGAAAGATATGGTGGTGCAATCATAGAAATAGATGTTGCTTGACAATGTAGACATTGAGAGAGGGTTAAGGAAGCATTGCCATCGTTCATATTCCTCGGTGAATTCGGATCATTGATGCGAATGGGCATCAAGGGGTGGCCAACATTCTAACTTTCAGGCTACTATCCTAGGCCATCCTCAGTACTTATCGTATCGTTGGGTGCTGCCAGGATGTTGCTCTCTCTCGCGCTAGTCAGCTGATCTGATCCCTAGGCTGTTCTGCGATTACGATTTCAGGCAAAGATCGTGATAGAAAGCAACTAGGTACCTGCTAAGTACCGAACTCAATACAGTCGCTGTCAGCAGACGGCCAGCAGACAACTCGCAATGTTGCAGGAAACCTTACAGAAATCGAATCAATGGACAAGCACCGCCAACAGCCAAATGTGGTCAAATGTAATGCTCATGAGGTGGAACCGTCGTTCGCTTGCTTCAAAGGGACCGGAGGCCTGAGGAGCAGCCAAAACTCGTCAATGTATGATGGCTTGGGATCAGAAACGAAATCAAGCGGCGCTTGGTGACTTGGTCACTCCACAAACTTTGCAGCCTCCACGTCTGTCTGTTTTAGTTGCTCGAAAGTGGTCTGGTTAACATTGGCCAATGACTGGTGACCTACTATGTCCATACGGTCCATTGGCTGTGGCATAATGCCTGGTAAGTGCTCTCCTCATTTCTTCGGTTCCTGACTCCCATTTATTAAAAATTCCCATGACGTTCAGAACACCTGATGGGATTTGGCAGCTGGCGTAGAATGCACTACACCACTTAAACGGCGCCACCAACACGCGTGGAACTTATATATCCAGCTTAGCGAAAATGAGAACAATCACCAGGCTCTTCAGCCTTTCCACACTCTAGTGCTTCAGATATGACCTCTGTGACTGCTTCATCCACTGCAACGGTGCTTGCTGCGAGCGCTGCTACTTTGGCCGCTTACCACTTCCTCGTAAAGAGAAAGCAGAAGCTCCCTCCGGCACCACCAAGCGATCCCATCATTGGCCACCTTCGAGTTCTCCTGGATGCACAAGGACGAGAGGAAATGGCCTTCTATGAGCTCGGGAAGAAATACGGTGAGTCATAATGCAATCACTTGGCCTGACTAAGTGAAGCCATGCGAAATACAGGGGGCGTTGTTCACCTTGACATCATGGGGCAACGAATTGTAGTGGTGAACGATGCCGACGCTGCATACGAGCTATTGGAGAAACGAGGAGCTATATATTGCTCCCGGCCGCGAACTGTGATGAATGAAATGTAAGCACCTCTGGGATTCCTGAATCTGTATTTGACGGTTGAATATTTTACCAGTATGGGCGTCACGCAAGACCTTTCACTAATGCCGTACGGGGAAGACTTCCGGATTCATCGTCGCCTCTTCATGAGATACTTCCGCCAGGACTCTGTGAAGGCAAATCATCCTATGCAGGCCCGAGAAGCCCGTGTTCTGCTAAAGAGCATGGCGTCACAACCCGAAGATTACGAGAAACACTTATTCCAGTATGTTGTACCCACCAAATGCAGATATCTTCGGATGTTGAGCTCTCTCTAGGTTCGCCACTGCAGTAACGATTGGACTCGCTTACGGTCATACGCTCACTGGAGAGGATGACCCGTACGTCAGGATTGCGGATGAAGTGCAGTCATATATCTTGCCAGCCCTGGTTCCGTCGAATCCATTTGCTGCAGGCCTTGCTCTTGCCTTCCCTTTCTGTGAGATCCACATTTCCCTAGTCATGGTGCTTGCTAACCTCTTAAACCCCAGTGAAGTATTTGCCCGAATGGATCCCTGGTGCCTATCATCCTAGACGAGCCTACAACGCAAGGCCCTACGTGACGAACTACTATGAATATCCGCTCCAGGATGTGTCCCGCCAGCTTGTACGTCTGGGATCGTCCTTTTAAAACTTTCACTCATAAATGTGCACCAACAGCAACAAGGAACGGCCAAACCGTCATTCCTTGCAACGCAGCTTGATGAATTCCAGTCAGGCGAGGCGGATAAGTCGTTGACTATGACGCATATCAAAGGTGCAGCGGCCATGATCTACGAAGCCGGCACCGGAACAGTAAGAGCTATCTCATCCGTACAATAGTCTCCGCTCACCCACCGCTGTCATAGATGCATTCCACGCTTTCCATCCTTATCGCAGCAATGGTCCTGCATCCAGAATGTCTCGAGAAGATTCAAGATGAGATTGACCAAGTCATTGGACAAGACCGGCTGCCGAGTTTCGACGATCGGGACTCCCTTCCTTATCTTGAAAGATGCCTTTGGGAAGTCCACAGATGGAACCCAACGCTGCCATTGCGTACGTCCCGATGCTCTCACGTTTGCCTGAACCTTGACTGACCTTCGACATACTTCAGTCCCACATGCCAGTGTTGACGAAGACGTCTATGAAGGCGTGTACATCCCGAAAGGCGCTATTGTAATGGGTAACGTCAGGTAAGATGCAGTTGATTCTGTCCGGATGGCGGCCGTACTAATCTACCATTCAATTCTTTCAGAGGAATTTCGTGGAATGAGAAGGTTTACAAGGATCCGTTTACCTACAACCCCGACCGTTATCTCCCTGGGCCGGATGGGGCAGCCGAACCCCTCCTCCAGGCGGCGTTTGGATGGGGGAGAAGGCAAGTCATGCTGGTGGTCGTTCTTCGTTCTGGGTTACTAACCTACTTCTAGGATCTGTCCTGGTCGATGGTTTGGACAGGACAGCGTTTGGATAGCTGCTGCTTGCATGCTTGCCACCATGAACGTCCGAAGGCCAGTAGACGCAAATGGCAATGAGTACCTGCCGAAGATTGAGTTCAAATTTAGCGGTATTGCGAGGTAAGTATTTAAACAGGATGACAGTCGGGTCCCGGTTTTTGATTGCGTTTTGACAGCCACCCTCTGCCGTTTGAGTGCCGTATCGAGCCTCGGAATGCAAAAGCATTGAAACTTATCTCTGACCTGGACACAACGGCTTGAAAGCCGACACATGATAATCATTCTTGTACAACTTTAATCTGGGCTCTTTCGTAGTATACGGAGAGCTCTGTGGGTCTGTTATTACGTCTAATTTAGGTCATCTGGGCCTTTCGCTGTCCACAGTCCCAGTCGCTGATTGCGCAGCATTTTTTTGGCGTTTTGTCAAACATGAAATTTTCAAAGAAAGGTGATAGATGCAATAGCGTGTAATCAAAACGCAATTTCAGCGTTTGTACGAAAGGAGTGTCTCGGCCCCAATGTTGCCTCCCTCCTAGTGCTCTTGCAAGTAATATACATACTACCCAGGTCGAAGCCGACTCAGGCTGACAGACGATGAGAATAAAATGTCGTGGGTAAGCAATGCGGCCACGTGACAGTCGCGTCGCGTCTTCTCCGGATCGGAATCTCGGAACAGGCTTGCCGCCAACTACCACTACATTAACCACAGGCTTCACGACTTCCTGTTGTCCCAACAAGCAGTCGTTCATGAAAGGCGCGAAAGGTGACTGATACTACAATACTTGGAGAACTATTTGTAACCATTTCGAGGGCAGATGCAAAACCACGAACGGGCCAAACAATCGGAATCCGACGATGATGCGTGCGGAAAACTGTGGGACGTGTATCTCAATGAAGCTCAACGGTATGACGAAGGGCTCGTCAAAAGCTGGAAAGAAGACATGGATGTTACGCTGGTTTTCGTGAGTTGCCCTGCTTCGGGTGGTCGGAAATTTTGTTGATAGCAAGCTACAGTCCGGTCTTTATTCCGCTGTTCTGACAGCGTTCATAATCGAGAATTACAGAAACCTAAAGGAAGATCCAACAGAGGTCTCGGCAGTGCTACTTCAGAAAATACTCGCGCAGCTTGGTGATGGCGAGTCTTCCTCAGCAGACTCAATAGCCAATGGTGCATTCGTCGTCGCCCCCTCTGCTCTCGCGAGTAATGTACTGTGGTTCCTGAGCTTGACCCTGGCGCTTCTCTGTGCATTTCTGGCCACGCTTGTGCAACAATGGACTCGCCATTTTCTCCACAGAACAACGATTCTGCGGTCACCCACTGCACGAGCCCGTCTCTTCTCCTTCTTGTATTTCGGCCTCAAGGATTGCCACATGCATACAGTAGTGGATGTGATACCATCCCTCCTTCATTGCTCACTGTTCTGTTTTTTTGCCGGACTGGTGGCCTTCCTTTACGAAGTCAATGAAGTTGTTACGTGGCTCATGGCCGGCGCTTTGATCCTTATCACTCTGGTATACGCCATTTTCACGATCCTCCCAGTCATGAAATTGAACTCCTCTTATCAAACTCCCCTCTCCCCCGTAATTTGGCGCTTATGGAGGAGCATCCGATTTACTTCCCACTCTTCGACTCTTCAACCCCATCCAAAATCAGTCCTTCCAACCTCCCATGCAAACCATACGGCATCGAAGTGCAATCAGGTGCAATTCAAGCGAAGACTAGCAGACGCAATGGTGGCAGCCTCACACCACGACCGTCACAGCAGAGAGTCTTTGTCCATCACCTGGACTCTGCGATCCTTAAACGACGATGACGAACTTCTTCCTTTCGTCGAGTCCCTTCCGGACGTCATCTATGGTCCGAGTGGTCTACGTACCAACAACTTTCATATCATCAAGCCCCTTTTGGAGACCGCAGATCCACACATCGACATTATTTCTCGAACCATGACATTAATGTCAAATGCTGGAAATCCTTGGTTTGGCACGAAACACCGACAACGGTGTCGTAGTGCATGTCCAAGGTTATTGTGGACCATAGCACACATGTTGCTCAGCTATCCCGAACGATTTTCCCTGGACGTAACAGGACGGACTTGTTGGTTTGCCCCAGAGATTCTGGATGCTCTCCAAGACGGCATGGACCACGACACCGTGGACAAATCATACGGAATATCCGCAGCCGCACTCTGTGCTTTTACAGGGGAACATTTACGCGTCGACTCGTCCAAGAGCTCAGTATTGGAAAAACCGGAATATCGTCGCAGCCTATCCCTTTTCTCAGACGAGTCCGATATTCTGGCTAGTTACCTGAATTACGCCTTCGACACACTCCCATACCAATTTGAGCACACATGCTCGTTACTTGGAATCGACAGGTACAGGGATGTCCCCATTTTTGTCCAGGAATTATCCAAGAAGCTTCGCCCAAACTCAGATCCTCAACCTAACAAAATGGCGGATCTGGATCGAATCTTTGCCGTTTTGTTCAAGCGATGTTACGGCTCTGATGCCGCCGACCCCGCCGTACGATACATCGCCAAACGTGTAGAATTGGATGGCTGGACAACTACCTCGCATATTTGGGCCGCCTTTGCCACGAAATTAGGGCTTGTCTATATGTTCGTAACGAAGCATTACATTGCCACCACCCATTGGAGTTGCATGCTTCGAGAAATGCTGTTTTATCTGAGCCCTAGATGGGCGCAGATGGGACACATTCCTTTGAGCACGTTCTGGAGAGACGCACTGCTTATGCTCCAGTCTCCTGAAGCAACAGCAAACAGGTCCCCGTCCGGCTTGTCGCTCTTCTACATGATTCAGATCATGGGCCTCAAAGTGATAGCTGTTTCACCCGCTACCTCAGACTATCATTTCCCGGAACTCGTACTCGAGATACTTACCCACCACAACGAACAACACCAAGCAACGCCAGGCGTTCCTGATGCTGCTCCTCCACCCGTCACATCGCCAAAGAACACGCCAGAGGATGTTAATCGGCTTTTGTCGCAGCGACTATTCCAAATTGTTGGCCAGGTCGCTCAAGATTTCGACCTGAAAGACTACGCTCAAGCCACGACAGCCAGAGATACCCTCGAGTACCTCTACCTCCTTGGGCTCGACAATGTCTTATCCCTTTCCATCGCATCGGACACAGCAATCAGGCTGGCGGATCGTACGAAGGTTTTATGCGGATATTGGAGGGGACAGGACGCCTATCGGGATGGAGATGCACGGCAGGAGGTATTAATGCTGATCTGGCAGCTATGGGCTCCGTTTATTGAAAGATCTGACCCGTCAATATCACCTGCTCTGAAGACGCTTTCGGAAGCAGCGGATATCGTTGGCAAATTTGAATTCATGAAGATGGCCTCGAAGGGTAAAACAGTGTGGATAGATGACTTCGAGAAGGATTGGAGACCACGGAACGGGAAGTTTAGACCCGTCGATTACAGTAGAATCAACCTTAAGACTCAGATAGAAAGGCTCAAAGTAGCGTTGGTCCCCAAGGCTTCGTAGCTGCCGAATAAATATTTCATCCAATGCTTGCTATTGATACAACGGGTATACAAGTCGTTCATAATCTTAATTGCCATTCCATAACTTGGGTCCTGGAACCTATTCACCAGAACGTCAGGAAATACGACTGGAGACTAGTTTGAAACCACTTACTGTATAGGCCGTTGGTACGGGATCGTAGATGTTTAGCGTGACCTCAGGGTCTATAATGAGGTGAGTAGTATATTCGAAGTGTCGAGAACGATTCAACATACTGGTAGGTGAAACGTAGCCTGGAATGGACACCTTCGGGGTTGGGGTTCCGGCGCCTCCCCCAGTGACCTTAATTTGTGCGCAGGAAACGTACCATTCTGGGTCGTCTATGAGGTGTAGGCCGATTTGTTCAATCCTAACGAGGTACTGTAAATCACTTTGAATTAGTTCTGATGTTATCAGGAATTTCGCAAGGACAGACCTCTCCAGGAGGTGTCTCCTTCGGGATGGTACTGTATAGCTCGCTTGCGCCGTAATCCACGAAGCCGAAAGTCCCATCGCCAATGATACTCCACTCAGCAAACTAGAAATGTTGGGGTCAAATGAAGTTCGACGCTTTCCGATCAACTCTACCTTGAACCACTTGGAACCACTACCATCCCAATCAGCGACCTTCATGCCACTGGGAGGTGCGCCCAGGTATAATGCTGCAGGGCCTTGATGGAAGATAGTATTGTTGAGGAGGACAAAGCCTATCTTATCTCCAGCAGCCACGTCGACGGTTGCAGTTGCCGGATAGGGGTTTGCATTGCAGGTGATGTTCTTCGACATAACGTCCTTGAGCGGGTACTCGTCAACAGGCTGCCTAACGGCTGCCGTTGAGTTAATCGACCCCGCCATAAGTGTATGGAAAATGTCTAGTAGGAGGGGTCAGAATCGCGGTTCCTTTGGATAGAATAGTCAACTTACAGTGTGCCGAAGCGCATTGTAGTTGGGCCAGTGCGGCAAATCCAAAGAGAGCAGAGAATTTCATGGTGCGAACGAATCTAGGAATGAAAATCGAGGAAAACCTGGCGACTGAAAGTTCAGGTTGTTTTCAGTGGCGCCTTTATAATCCTTCAAGGATAAAAGCTCTCCACAATTCGAAGACATGTTGCAGCCTCGGAGAATATGCAGCAGGGAAATCCTGCAGGTAGTGGTTACCGTAGCGCAGCGAAAGAGTCCTGGTAACTGCTTGTACAAGGTCCGCCGATTCGACGGATACAAGTGGAGTAAAAACCGAAGTGCAAGTTATTTCTCCGAAATGCCTAGGGCTGGTATAATGTCCATGAAATTGATCGGAGGGTATACACCTCGATTACACCAGACCTTGTAGAGCCTGTATGTGGTCACTTGATGTCATATGGCCAAGTAGCGATCAGGATGGCCTCGGCACCACCATCGTGAACGTGGACAAAGATGTCCGGCTTCCTATTCCTGTCCTCGGCATGGAGCGCCCACTGACAGTATCGGAAAATATTGGAGTCAAGTCTATATTTTCAAAGATGTGGCGAAAATCTGGGAAAGTTACCAATATAGTTGAGGGAACATCGTTCACAGGAATATAGGGGATGACGAGAAGGAAACAGGCATCAGTTAATTTCCAAGGAGAGTTAAGGGTTACGAATTGTAATAAAGTTGTCCTAGGGGTCGTAAGGTAGTCTAGAAGGGCCTGCAATAGCATTCGTAAAAGCAGAAGAGCCGGCTTGAGTGGCCAAGGGCAACGCTTCGTCTTCAGTAGGGGTATCATTGGCGTTCCCAGGGAGAAGATAATCCAACTCCTCAAACATGTGAGGGAACAATATCGCAAGCATGTCGTCAACCCTTAGGTGAACCAAATTAAAACCATATTGCGGGCATCGGGCAGAAGAACATACTTGAAGATGAAGTCGCCTTTCTTCTGGAGCTTTTTCTTCGGGGAATTATCAATCTTGACCTCTTCCTCTGCTCCAAGGGAGGTGATGTTCAGGGTTCCGGCCGAGTTCTCTTTCGTGTACAAGGATAGACCCTTTCGGGCTGCCAAGTCAAGGATGCTTCTCTCGACGGTTTCTATGTGCAAGTGACGTGTCAGCTTAGTGAAGGCATGCAGGGTACGGTTGTCTAACCTTCAGCATAATAGCAGAAAACTGTATAAGAAACCATTACGTGGTACGTTAGCTCAGGGATTGGGACATTGTATTGCCCAACTGACCTTCCGTTGGCCGCGTTTGGCCCATGCGATCGATACGGGCAATAGCTGGTGGTCTGGTCAGCACGAGGACCATTCCAAACATCGGAACATCTACCTTGGACTTCAAAACCGTGGTGAACGACGCTCTCCAGAAGGAACACACGCGACGCGCAGGTGATGTTAAGCCCAGCATTTTCACGTTCACTGAGGGAATGTTATCGGTCAATTGCTACCTCGAAGTTAAGATGTTAACGAACCCGTGAAGTAGGAGGACAAGGAGGTCCGGGTTGGATTTGAAGCGCTGAACAGCACTCTCACCCTTAGACTTCTGGTCGATTCGGAGGCATTGGATGCCTATCCGCGGTAGATTCAGCAACCTGAAAGGACGATACGAAACGCAGCAGCATTACCATTCTCCTTGAGAGCACGCTCTATGACTAGAGGGGGAAATCAGTCCAAGAACTATACGATGAGCTGAGATATACTTACTCAGCAGGGAATCGGCCCATGCAGAGAACACGATACTCTTGGACCCAGGCTCCGAGAACTTGAGATAAAGCAGGTGGCGTACAAGGGTTTGGATCTTGCTGCCGTAGTCACCATACGAGTCCATCCCTTCAATGTTCCCGAACGTGACAGGATCTATCACGGAATGAAGTGAGTTTGTAAAACAGCTGAGGTGGACTACGAAGACGTACCAATATAATTGTATGATATTTGTCGCCTCGATTTTGGGACAGGTTCTGTGGCCTTGACTCGACCGGCTTGAGCTTCAAGCTGTGCTTCAGCCGCAGCGGCAGACATCTTGACTCTTTGGAGGGTATCTGGCTCAATGGGGACCCTGGATGCGGGTCATTCATTTACTGAAACCCATAGATGACTGTGACACAAACCTGCACACAGGGCACGTCCTTCCCTCCCTTCTCTGAATCCAAGCTTTCATGCATGCCTATAAGCATCAGATAAGAGGTATGTTTTGTCGATTACAACGACGGCAATTACTTCACAGAATACATGGGCGCTGGGTAAGGAATTAGCAACAGAACTCTGGTTTTAGGGTTCGCCCACTCACCAATGTGTGATAAAACCACGAATGAACTCGCAGCGACAGAGGATACATGTTCCCTCTTCCTCTTCTTCGTCCTTGTCTGCTTGTCGGTCGACTGCAAGATTTTCCAAGTAGCGTTGACGGGCGCGTTCAGTCTTGATGCCCGTGATGAGGTCCTCCTTTTCACCTCCGGCTTCAGTTAGGGCATCCAGGAGATCACCTTCCCAGGTGATTTCCGCGACGGAGTCAGATATTTCCTGAAGTTGTCTGAAGTACAGGATTCGCTGGTTAAATGCCTTCCGTAGAAGAGTAAGGTCAGCGTCCAGCTTGTCCATCGACGAATCTGGTGGATAGATAGTCAGGTGCTGCCAATCAGAAGGAAAACCGGGGCTGACTTTGGTCTGAAATAAAGCGGCGTAGCTCCGCGGCATAATCCTTCAGCAGCAATTTCTCTGGATCTTTATCCTTCCCAATCTGAGCTTGGGCAGCATTCAAGTCGACGAGGACCTGAGAGTATGGTCAGCCATTGAAGGGTAGGCGCGCCATATAAGGTTGACATACACTTTTAACCGCCCGACTTTCGACCAGTTTCAAGATGTTCTTCCTCTTCGTCGACAGCTCCACAACCAGGACTTCGTGTTCCGGCCGCAGCTCTACTTCCTCTAAAGCTGTTCCCAGTGCATTCATGGCGGCGCGGGTCTGGCGATCATGCCTCTCTCGAACGTTGTGAGCAGCAAGAAGGGTTCTTTCAGCTGTGAGTGTGGTGCGACGGTCCGAAAGCAATGCTGCATATGCTTGCAGATAGGTTTCCGCTTCGCCTTGATTATCCAGGGTTCGCTGGTACTCTTCTCCATCGGCTTGGTCACCCTCTGCGGTGATTCCTTGTGTCAGCAAGCCAATTATTTGCGTCCTCCAGTCCCAGATCAACGAAGATTGCTGGTTAAGTACGTCGTCGATGATGAAGTTTCCTTCCGCCAGCTAAACTTTGTGTTAGTGGGACGTTGCACAACGATTTAGCCGGCTCACCAGCTCAATGGAGGCTTCAGTTCGCTTATGAAGGTTAGCTTGCTTCTGGGAATCGTATTGTTCTTGTAATTCAAGTAAAGGGGTGTCGTCCAGGAACGGTGTCTTGATGAGGAGCGTTTTCTTCGTGAGCTGCTTGGAGGCGCTATCATGTTCTAGCAACCCCATAGCCGCAATGGCATCGCTTTGTGTACCTGGGATTCCAGCTGTCAGCCACAGTAAACCTCCCCATGAGCCTGCTTACCGGACAGCAAGCCTCGCCGAATCTGATCAGCTGCACCATAGGCCATATTTTCATCTTCCGCATGGGCATCCCCAAGAGAATGATACATGTCGCCTTGAAGGAACTTCGCTTGATGGAGAACTATTCGACAATCCCGAAGTCGATTTTGCAAAGCACCTCGTCGCCTGCTTCTTTCTTCGGATGCAGGGTCGTCATCCTCGTCTTCTGAGTCGGATTCGGAGTCGGCCCTTTCCTTCCCCTTCCCGTTGCTTGAGATGACCTCAGTCCCGTTGGTGCCAGAATCACTGCTTTGACTACCGAGTTTATCGAGAGCAGCCTGAACCTCTTCAATAAGTCCCATGGCCTCCGCTTCAGCCTCAATCAGACTATTCAAGGCTGTCCTGAAGCGTCCAAGGTCTTCCCCATCTCGGCTTTGCAACTGAGCGATTCGAATGACGACTTGAACCTAGATGGCACTCAGCAAATGTTAAGACTTATAATGGCGGAGATATCCACCTTGGATTTGACGTCCTCCATCAACTTGCGCCAGTTCTCGTCTCTCATTCCCTAACACCAGGTAAGCCAAGCGCAGATTTCTAGTTCTATCAGGCATACCTGCAAGACTTCCTCCATTGTCTTCACAGTTCCTGGCTTGTGGCCGATTCTGTCATTCGGGCGAAGCAACTGCCCCACCTGCAGGAACACGGTCAGTCAAGTCCGCCCGCCAGCGACAGAATCAACATACCTGCGGGTGCGTGCAGATACCACGGAGTCTTCTGATGACAGAACGAAGAACTTGACCGTCGACTTCCCATCCCTCTACAGCAGCAACTCCTCGAGCATCAAGTCCAAGTTCCAATAAAGCGGCTTCAAGGGCTTGGTCGTAGACCTGTGCTATACGTTAGCCTATGGGATGACGGCAAAAGGCTGTACTTACGTGTCTTTCAACTGGCCCAAGCTTGATGTTGACGAGATAGCGTGTTTGTTGCGGGATGGTCAGCTCGTCCTTGACTTGAGACTTGAGGGTTCTGTGTAACCGTCAATATGTCGCTTTCAGTGTATCGCTATTCACACCCACCGAATCGCATAGGTCTTGAACAACTCAGCAAAGTGGGCAGCACCAAAACCTGACGATACCATCCGATTCCAGACCTTATTGTTCCCGATGGCATGATTAACACGAAGGAATCTTGGACATAGTTAGTAAAACGCGCGGGTGGAATGTAGGGAGAGCTCGTACTTCAGGACGTGGATGAGGTCTGCTACTTGTCCGCGTGCAGGTGTTCCGGAAACAGCAAAGGAGGACAGGCGCGGGATCAAGGAGACCATATCCCTAGACCCCTTCGTTAGCTGTGATTTTGTGAGGAAGAGCGCGTACAATACGTACTCAGTTTTGCCACCTCCGACCATCTGAACCTCATCCATGACTACACGATACCATTCCACCATAACCAGTGGGCTCCTTGGTCGGTCAACATTCGAGTACGTCGCATTACTCCTCCGAGGCCGATCCGGCGCCGCCAACGCAACATTGAAATCTGACCTCAACGTGGCATACGTAACGATAACCACATCGAAAGTGTCCACGTAAGAGCACCAGTCTTGGACTTCAATACCATCGTCGGTATCGACCTCTTCCTCGTCAACGTCCATAGCGTCCTGTTCTTTCTTTCTGTTCCTCCACCCACCCGTGTTCGGCGTCGCCGTGTGCTGTGCACCAAGCCTCGTCCCGTTCTTGATGCTCTTCCGAATCTTGCTTTTGGCTTCGTTGATCTGACTTTGAGTAATGGGTACTTGAACTTTAGCCCAGCCGTCGTAGATGAGGACTTTCAGAGTAGGCGCATGAATCCTGAGCTCGTCAGCCCACTGTGACGCAAGTGCTGGTGGTGTGACGATGAGTGTGGCCTACATTTGAAACATTAGTTAGAAGAAGCTGTGAGCGTCAAAATATGTCATGCCTTGGTCTCTTTCACATCCAGTTTCGCCTCGGGATCCCAGCTTGAAATGGTATGATTCCGCCCCGGTGGGGCAGGGTTGAGCATGATCATGCTTATAGTTTCAACTGTCTTTCCAAGTCCCGGTTCTTCCGCCAGGATACCACCAAATGTAGACGTGAGGTCCGGAGGTATAGAGGAGACTACGCCGTTGAGGCGGTTGAAGTAGAATGTCGCATTCGATAACTGAATCTTGCCCCAGAAAGAGGGCAGAGAAGAATCCTGAAGGTTTCTTGTTTCTATCTCGCCGTTCGGAGTAATCATCTTTCCTTCCCTTGAGAGTAGCCATGATACGCTTCGTCGCTGGAAAGGAAGGAGGATTGGTCGAAGTTCTTGTGGTTGCAGAGCCTCAAAGAGGTTTGAAGATGCGAGTGCTGGCGCAGGACCAAGGATGGAGTAGAAGAAGGGTATGTTGATGGACCCATCGAACGACGGTGGAGTAGGGAAGGGTGAAGGGCAAATATATTCAAGGACACGACGTTGGGCATCGTCGACTTCAGTAGCCTTGAATTGTTTATTGGCGCGATGCTTTGATGGCTCCAACAGCCCTTCCACCTCAAGGTAAACCGAAACAGTGAACTGAAACCGAAATGAAAGGAGGTCGGGTGATTCGTCGAGTAGATGGACTTTGAGGTGTGTCTGGATAGACGCACACCCAGCAGCATGGAGGATGGCTGAAGCGAAGAAAATATCCTTCATGCGCTCGGGAAGGTCATACCACCCGGCATCAATTTCCTCATTGCCGAAAGGCGGTACAAGGAAAAACCAATATGCACTGCGGCCACCAGTGGGGAGCGTCGCAACTAAACGATTCTGGTGAATCGAAAGCCCAAATGCACCCAAATCGACGCTGCTAAAACCTTTCGTTCGCAACTCTTTGATAGTCTCCTGTAAATCCGCTTCCGAAATCTTTTGCTGTTTGGTAACTTCAAGTCGGCGCCCAGTAAGACCCTCTGGAATTGTTTCGGAGGTCCTAAACGATATGTTGAACAAATGTTCAATCACTGGTGCATCGGGGGCTGATTTTGGGGTAGTTTGACGCGAATCTGGCAGGTACGGATAGAGGTTGCCCTCAGGGTACATAATGCCGAGGTACCTCTCGCGCAATACGAATCCATTAACAGTTCGTAGACGCTTTGAAACTTGCTCGTGAGAATCGTCCGTGTCTAGTAGGCGTTTTTTCCCTTTCAAATTGTCGATCTGGGAGTCGTCACTGTCTTCGGAAGAGGCGCGCTTTTCGACTTGTCGCAATAGTTTGGTTAAAATGTGAACATTCAAAGCAGGTTGATAACCGTTTCCTTTGAACGCTGGCCATATATCTTCTGAAAGTGTTTGCAACGCCTCAACGTGCTCGGACGTTGTGCTCAGCATTGAGGGCTGCTGGGCGTTGGTGGCGAAGACGCGTGCTGAGTCGCGTAATTTAAAACTGCCTCACGTGGCCGTTCACACGTGCTCGGTACCGACGCCCCCGCTCCCGACGCTCCCGCCCTATGCGCCTGCCAATCATAGGGAAGTGCGCCTTTCCTCTTTTGGGATTCACCGACGCGTCATTCAGCAACGATCAAAACCAAAATCAAACCTTCCCATGGCTTGTCAATTCTCAAGAATCTCAATCAATGCAAGTCAAGGGACAGATGGCTGTATGCGTTGACCCTTATGAAGCTGTTGGGCATCAGGGCGTCCATTGCCTGCACAAGCAATTCTGGGCAGGCCGAACGGCCATGTGCACCCCGAAAGGGGCGCCAGAGTCTCCTATTTTGGTGATAGCCTCCTTCTAGTGGAATTCCTCCGTCCTGGGCCTCCCACTCAATGTGATTCTGTCTTACTCGGCAACTGCACTGTCAATTAATTCCCGGGACAATGGGCAGCCGTGACAGCGGGACCTGAGAGCTAAAGATACTTCATGCTCTTGGCCCTGTAAGGAACAACGAGGCATCACATTACTTCAAGACTCATGAACGACGCCATGTCTTTCATCTTTCTGATGTCAGCCTAGCTGCTCAGCAACCCTCTCGCCTCATGATTGACCACCACTTTGTGCGCAATGCCGTCTGCCGTGAGTGTCTATCAGTTTGGATGTGAACCGGTAGTTCTGATACAAATGGTTTTCACAGTGGCAGCATTCACTTGCATGGCTTGGGAAAGCATACTTACCTGTTGTCAAGAATACAAGCACGTTTGGCGGTCAGTTGTTCTTCACTCTACAGATATTCAGGATCGTAACGAGACTTCGCCTATCATCAGAGGTGGTTGCAGTGCGTCTGTCAAGTGGCTTTATCTCTTCTCACGATATACCGGCCTCGCAACTCTTCTGTAAGTGAGGAAGTTTCTCCAATGGTGATCCACTTTGAGCTCAATTTTCCTTCAGAATCAACTGCATTCTCTTGGCGGGCCCTCTTTCTTACGACGATCTGGATAAACCGATATGCCGCATCTGGTTCGGCTTCTTGACGATCGCTTTAATGCTGCTCTGGTCAGCAATGGACTCGCTACTAGCGCTGCGAGGTGAGAATGGATCTACATCCGCAATGTCACCCAAAGCTCATCTCTCTTAGTGTACGCGCTATATCGACGCGATCCAATCATTGGTGCATTTCTTACTGGCCTAACATCAATCAACCTTCTCCTCAACATTGGATTCGGGATGATGGCTACCTGGAAGACTAAGTACGATTTTCGATGCGAAGCCGAACGTGCACCCATTGAGATTCTCTGCTCTGGGTACGCTCCTCCTTTTCTTGCTTATCCTCGTCAAGAACTAACGTTTCTTCAGCTCCATAACCATATTGAGTAACCTGATGCTATGGTCGATGACACAATACAAGAATATATGGGCAGCACGAGACGGAGGGGATACGGCTCCACAGATACGGGTAGTGGCTCGAGACGCTGGATGGGTCTTTTTTGGGCTTCTCGGTGAGTGTATGTTTAGTCCGCTGATCTTGAAACACTTCTAATCTCCCTGGAAGCCGTCGTCGTATCCCTCGCCCCCTATTCAATTCATGTGCACGTTGCTGGGCATTTCGTTTTTATGTCAGTGATCTCCATTACGAATCCCGGATACTTGGAATCTTACGACATGCAATCCACACAGTTGGCCAATAACATTTATTTCGATCTTTGTGCGTCATCGAACTCCCGCATCCGGCAGATCATTTGCTCACCTATCCTGCCCTTTCAGACGTGCAGACTTATTCTAAACATGCTGTCCTTACACATACCCGATTCAGACACCTTTACGGCACTGTCTACCTATCCCGGAC
The DNA here is from genome assembly GCA_944990035.1 of Clitopilus passeckerianus. Classification (NCBI taxonomy): domain Eukaryota; kingdom Fungi; phylum Basidiomycota; class Agaricomycetes; order Agaricales; family Entolomataceae; genus Clitopilus; species Clitopilus passeckerianus. The sequence continues at coordinate 362,532 of CALYLX010000067.1, forward strand.
CAATCGATAATTCCTAATTCCGAACTTCATGAGCGTGACCAGCCGTCTGGACCAAGATCTGAATACTGGCACAGCGTGTTTTAAGCCGTTCGGGACCTTGCCATGCCGATGGCTTCTGCCCCCCGGAAAGCGTTCTCACCCCTTCCACCGGATGGTCTTCACCGAGATTTCGATGGTAGTTCGCGAGCTGTCCGAGATCTACACGAGAGGTCCAGTATACCATGCTATTCTTGATGAGATGCACATCCTATGGCCGCCTATGAATCTTCATTGACTACAACATTGTCAAGAAACCAGACGGTAGCCCTTCGACCTATCCCTCCGTAGATATCTCCTTCGTTGCGTTGAACACCAAATCTCCAACGTTAGCCAGAACTGTAATGACGGGAGGTCGACCCTATCAAGTCCTCGAACAGATGAACTTGGAGGCGTGTCTAGGTAGATACATGACTGTCAATGGAAGATGACTAAAGCGAAGGAAATATCCTTGACACGTTCAGGAGGTCCATACAACGCGGCATCGACATCCTCACTGCCAAAAGGTGGCAAAAGGAAAAACCGATTTCCAAACTAGCCACCAGGAGTGAAGGAGGCAACCAAACGATCCTGGTGAATCAAAGGTCGAAGCGCGCCTAAATCCACGCTGGTTAAGTCTCTCTTTCGTAAGTGCTTGATGGTCTCCTGCGAACCCGCTTCTGCGGCCTTGGGTTGTTGTGGGTATCAAGTTAATGACTGGTCAGATCACCTTGGATTTTGTTGACGGTCCCGAATGACATGTTGAATATATGTTCAATTACTGGTGCCTCGGGAGCTGATTTTGGTGTATCTTGGCGCGATTCCACCAAGGATGGATACATGATGTTGTGTGCAGATAACATAATGCCGAAGGCCCTCTCTTGCAACCTGAATCCACTGACGGTTCGTAGACGCTTGTGTGCTCACCGAGAGTTTCGAATCGCTGTTCTCCGAGCCGTCACTGCCTTTGGATTGGCCATCTAGGGCATCCAGCAAAATTTTGGTTAAAACATAATGGTTCTTGGTGGGCCAATATGTGGCGGATTAGGGGGTAGTCCATACATCTTGTGCTAGCGTATCTAACCCTCAACGTGCTCGGACGTTGCCCTCAAGTAATGGTTAAGACGCGGCGTTGATGACAGTCAAGACGCGTCAGTCAGCAGTTGTTGTTTTGATTCCGCTCGAGGCCCTTAGTGATCAAAACTCCCAGGGCCTGTCAATGCGGCGAGATGGCTAAGTTGATGTAGCCTCAAGGCCGAGCATACTATCTACACCTGCATTGCCCCGATGATGGGAGAGTTTAAGAGACCGCATCCAGCTGCAGCAGAGAGAGTGGCAAGAGACTTTGGAAGGCTAAGAGCTATATAAGCCACTCTTTCGTGCCTATTCTCGCTACTGGGCCTTTGAAGTTTCGATGGACTCCCTTCTTGTCCATCAGCAACTCGATCGCATAATTAATTCCCAAGGCAAGAGAGCGATGCAGCGCCGCGACATCGGGTCACGAGGATGAAAGTAGTTCCCCACATCTCGACCCTGCAACGACCATTGAGGCATATAGCCCGGACTCAGGAATGACAGGTTTTTCACCTGGTGTCATGCCTATCAGCCCCGCAACAGTTCCATGGCCGAACATCATTTCGTGCGTAATTCTGTCTGCTGTGAGTGGTTTGACGGTTCTGGATAGGAATGGATTGTACTTATCTGCACCATTTCGCAGTGGCAGCATTGATTTGTCTCGCTTGGGAGAGTGTGCTCACCTGCCGGAAGGAGTACAAGCATGTTTGGCGGTGAGCTGTCTTCAGAGTATGCAACCTCTCATTCAAGACTTACAATGTCCTCAGAGGCGGCTTCACATTGGTTAAGTTGCTCTATCTATTCTCTCGATATGCAGGCCTTACAGTTCAAGTGTAAGTGGCCAGGTCGAACATCGAGCGCTTGTGTTCTGAAGCGTGCTCCAGAACTAATTGCGTTCTTCTGGCTGGACCTCTCTCGTATGACGTGCTGGATACACGAACATGCCGCAGATGGTTCGGCTTTCTGACTCTCTCTTCAATACTCCTCTGGGCAGCAATGGACTCAATCCTGGCTCTGCGAGGTGAGTCTGGCCTACATCTTGCCAGGCGACGCTCATTCCCTTTAGTGTACGCGTTATATCGACGGGATTTGATCGCTGGTCGCTTTCTCCTCGGCTTTTTAACAATAATCTTTGTCCTCAATCTGGCGCTTGGAACGAAGGCCATTCTCAAGATAGACTACGACTTTCGATGTGAAGCTGACGGTGGACCGATCGAGATCCTCTACTTCACGTATGTTCCTATCTACAACTAGCTCCGCTTCCAATTGGATTTTGATATTTCCTCAGCTTTATCACCTTGTTAAAGCACTTGATATTATGGTCAATGTCACACAACCGAAAGCTATGGGTAGCACGGAATGAAGGGGCAACAGCCCCGCTAATAAAGCTAGTTACTCGAGATGCTGGATGGGTCTTTTTTGGGATTCTTGGTATGCATATCCTCGTATGCTCCGCTTGAAACACTCCTAATCTACAGTTAAGCTATGGTCGTAACCGTTGCTCCCTATACATTCCGCGTGCACGTCGCTGGGCATCTCATTTTTGTGTCAGTGAATCTCGCTTCAACCCTACATATTTAGTGTCTAACGACACCGAACTCCCACAGATGGCCAATAACATTTATGTCCATCTTTGTAAGTTTTGACGGTTCCGCATTTTACAGGGGACATACTCACCTATCCCACTCTTTCAGACCTGCCGGCTTATTCTAAACATGCTAGCTCTACGTATACCCGATTCCGATACCTTTACCGAGCTGTCTACCTATCCTGGACAAACCGATAACTCTTAAATTCCGAACTTCACGAGCGTGACCAGCCGTCTGGACCAAGATCTCAACACCTACGCAGCGTGCTTTAAACCGTTCGGAACCTTGCCATGCCGATGGCTTCTACCCCAGGGAGCGCCCTAACGCCTTCCCTGCGAATGCTTCTCACCGAGATCTCTGGAGGAAAGCCAAGTTGAATGGCGGTTCGAGATCTGGTTCGAGATGTACAGGTCATTCGGATTCACCATGTCGTCCCAGAGGGTTTGAACATCCCGTAATCGTCAACGAACCTCCGCCAATTGCAGGGTGTCCATCAGCGCTGAAGATGGGGGATGCCTCCATGTGGAGGGTGGTAACGTAGAAGAATCTGCGGGCCTCTCGCATCATGACATTAACACAGTTCGACACTCGCTTGCTATACAATTCTGGTTCCCCAACAAGCGCTAACTCGCAAATTTTACGGAAGGCCACCAGCCCTCGCCATCTTCAATACTTGCAACCGGACAGGAAGAAGTAGTGAATTACTCGTCGCCTTGATGCTTAAATCTGCCGGCCAATGCATCCGTGATAAACCCTCCGATGAATTAGACTAAGACTACATGGTATATTATGTCAATGAATGAGAAACCAGCCCGTGATATGAATCTCTCCGCGAATAATGAAAAATATATAATGACTGTGAAGGAAGAGGAAAGAGCGTTAAACCTCGGTACCAAGCCCAATCGACTCCTTGTGTCCCGGCTTGAACGCCATCATGGAAAGAACCTCGTTCGATCCATCAGGGTCGTTATTTCTTGTGGCAGAACCATCCGAGTTGTAGTGGCTGCTCCCAAATCGAATCTTCGACAACTCCTGGTCGGATACTGTGTTTGCCGACCATGCTCGTCCACGGGCTACACGAAGGACAATCAGGATGGGCGCCATGCACTATCCGAAAGGATATGTCAGTCGCTGAGCGGTAGAAGTTCTGGAACTGAAACCTTACCTGAATCTGGATAAGAAGTGGGATGAATAGATTTGCAGCCGTGTTATGCGATCCATACAAAGAGACGAAGATCAAGGAGACGACGCCATATGGGAGGGCGGACTCGAGTAGGACTGTTGCAATGTTTGAGTACATCCTGCCGTGATGGGAGCCTATCGCCGTTATAATCTTCTGTCGCATGTAGAGTAGCCGACCGATCAAAAGGCAGGTTAAAAGAATGTTCAAGCCCATGATTATTGAGAAGTATGGGACGGAGAAGTTGAGAGTTGTGTTTGCCCAGAGGCTTGACTGGGGACGGGAGGCCTGAACAGTAGTGAGGCAGCCAAATACTAGAACAGTCGTCAGTAGAGCGAAGAGGTGTAAACGGGATGAAACGTACTCGTTGCGGCTAGCCACGCAAGGATAGGAACGGGTAAGATCCACCAACGAGCATAGACAACATAAACACGGTAAATCTACACTTGTGGTCAAATTACAATTCGTCTTCTGAGCTAGGAGGCGACTTACCAGGAGAGCGTCCGCAAGGAAGCTAATCACGATCGACTCCGCATTTCCCGCAATATTTGTGGCAACAGCTTGTTGTTCAATCAAATAAGCCAGAGGTCCACCAGGGTATCCACGATTGTTGACATAGACCTCTTGACTAAACCGCATATTCAATGCAATGTTCACCGATCCCAAGCAGAAGAGAATCAGCACGAAGGCCAGCCAAGCCATGTTTCTTGAGCCATTCCGTGTTCGGTCGGTCACCAGGTAATACGAGCAAGTGCCGGCGACCGCAATGGTTAGACCTACGCGCAATGTCAAAAGTTAAACGGCACCGACAAGCTTCTGAGCAAGAGAAGACACTCACCGTAGCCGACAGCACCTAGGTAGACTGCTACGAAGTTCACCTGTTCGAGCCATAGCAATCCTGGAGGATCTTGAGTTGCGTAGGGGTTGGTCATGGTGAGCGGGGAGAACGACTTCGGCGTCCTAGTTCCGACGACATTGAATATATAAAGTGAAAAACGATGTCAAGCATCCTGACGACTGGAGCACTTGAAGCATGATAATCAAGGGCAGGAGAAAATGCTGCTCGGTGTTAGGCACTTACCCGGCACCAGTGGCTGACAAAGGTGATTCAACATCAACTTTGCCAGCCGCAGCCAATGAGGGTAAGCGAAAGAAGGAAACTTGAGTGACATTGGCGTTTTGGTGCTCAACTTGTCGTGAAAAATTGATCTTTGATGAGTGGGGATTAGGCGCCAGAAAGGGCGGAAAAGACATAGTTCCTCAACATTGTAATGATTTCATTAAAGCTATCCGTCAGTATTCCACGGTGAGAACTCACAATACTTGGCTTCGTTCGGTATATATCACTATCACCATCGACGGAAGAACAGTTTAAGCAACCAATGAATGCCGACCTGAACCATCTCTGTGTTATGACTTGAACTTGGGGCAGAAAACTGTAGTTGGCAAATTATCATTAATTCCACCGCGCCTCCTAGAAATACATCATTCCGGTTGTTGGCCGGAAACAACCTTTCGACTAGAATACATGCTCAACTACAACCGAATATTGCGAGCCTGAGCCCTATCCCAACCCACAAGCCAGTTTAATCGGGGTTCAGTGAGCCAACTAGCCATTATGACTGTCCGCAGAGTGTGAATGTGTATGATGATGATCATTGGCATGATGGGTGGGTTCCATGGTGGGCGATTTCGGCAGGCCGTAAAAGATATCGGGCCTGGGCAGGTGATCGATATTCGTTGTCTTTTGAAGCAAAGATCGAGTTTTGAAAGTGACGACCGTATTTAGGGTTGCGAAGATGAAGACGAGGGCACAGAGGATGTAGAATAGGGTTACGGTCGTACTTGAGAGCGTCTTGGCTTTTGATTCTGGGATAAAATCCATTTCCGTGGATTCATCCTCGGCGGAGACCAGCGGCTTCAACTCTGCGTTAGCACCTTGGAAGTCTCCATCGCTTAGAGATGCATAGTTCGACATTTCTGAGGCAGTATGGTGTGAGTACTGAGGTCGTCACTGTCAGTGGTAAGGGCAGGCGACTCACAATTATACTAGCAGATGGAGGTGAGCGTGGAGAAACTGGAGCTCGACCCTGCTGCCGTCTGTGTCAGTACTCAGGAGCAGTAATCCCATTGCGGAGAGATCCTTACCGAGGGTTCACAGGCTCACACATGGTATGCAGCTCCCTGCAATTGATGAAAGCTTCGCTGAGTTTGAGGTTACGCGGGGCAACAGTATGATCGATCTCGATTAACGAGAACCAGAGCCTCGGCCTCCGGAAAACCGGTATCTTACAGGCCGCCAATGATGGTAACTGGACTCGCAACGTCACGCTAATCCCCAATTCGAAGTCCAAAACGAGCCTGTCAGAGCCCTTATCAATAATAGACAACTGTCCTGTCGTCTGTCATGAGGGGTAAGTTGCGGAGGAGCATCAAAGCCACCAGAAAGCTCAACAGAATACGGGAGGAGCTAGGATTAGATTGTGATAACAACGACAGAGCTCCATGCGATGAGGAAGGCCAAGCTTTGTTCGCAAGCGGCGCATTCCGCAAGTGACTGATAGTGGTCGCAAATACCCACAAAAAGCTCAAGTTGATCGTGGCCGACTTCTGGATGGCCAACTAGGTCCGGAGTAATCCAATCCCAGTTTTGTCATTTGGTTCTCTCCTCAATTGGCGAAACATTGAGCGGCAAATGTTACGAATAGAATCGATGAATAGAATACCTAGTGTTGTCAACTACCATGGGCAGAATGTTACGATTGCAAGCAATGGTAGAATGTTCTACGTCGGAATATGAAGCTTATTTCGCTTCCTGCGGTCCGGCACATGCAATCTCCATATGCTACCATCGCATTTCATGTAGTCAAACTGGGCTTTGCCGCCCACAAAAGGCATCCGTCTGAGGCCATGTTTCAATCCTCCACGCGATGATTGTACGGCAGAAGTTGCAAACAGAGTCGGATCAGGGAATTGGCCACTCAAGGCGTGCCTTTTTCTTCGGAGAGTGGTAAGCGCCCAGATCACTAAATATGGTCGGAGTAGATACAATGACGAACCACGGTTCGTATTGACATAACTAGTTCGCCCGAGACTTAAACCACTCAGCAGCTCCTGAAGTGCGAATCATTTCCATTTATCTTTCTCTGTGGACCTGTCAATCGATCTATTTGCCGCGTGGCGATGTCCACTCGAACGGATTGAATAAAGCCCACACTTTCTTGGAAACTTTGTTTTCCTCCTGTTCAACAAACGCCCGTGAAAAATCATGCACGCATTCAGGCAGCTAATCACCGGGCTCGTTGTTGCGGTCCTTGCAATGAAGGTTGCTCATGCAGCGCCAGGTCAGTTTCCGTTTCGAATTGCCTTCTGGTATGAGCTCAACCCACCGCGTCACTAGTGGTCGAAACTGTGGATTGCGACGCAGAGGACCTGGAGAGACGTGGAACTGCCAACATTGCACTCTGTCTATGACCGTTCTATGACCATGGTATGTTTCTCAGCTTGGATTGTCCCAGAATGGTACTGAGAACGTATCTCAGGGTCGACCAGTTCTATGGACGTTGAGAGGTGCCGTCCCTAGCACTGTAAGATGAAACGTGACAACTCGATCCTGTGCAGCAACTGTGGAGAGCTGGATCTACACGGACAAAATGCTGCATATTATGACCAACATTATTCTTCGAGGGATTCCTCATTCATAGATGGGGATATTGCTACGGCAGCTGTTCTTTAGAGTCGTTTAACGGAATCGTACAAACATGTATAATTAGCATCATTTCTGGAATCTCCAGTATATCGCCGTGTGCCTTGCTCAGCAATACCTGGTTCCATACCGTCATGACGAAGGTCCACGTCTAACAGTCGATGTAGCTCAGTACTCACCTCGTTCTATTCATGACACGATCGTTCGATTATGTTGACTATCCCGAAACTACGTTCTGAACGCACATTTCTCCTGGTCGTAACTCTGCTACTCGTCTCACTTGCTACGATCGTCTTTCGGGGTCAGATGACGCGACAGAATGTCCTCGCTGACAGAGAAAATTTCAGACTTGGCTCTTCTGAATCACTCGATGATGTTGTGGGTGAGTACAATCGGCTGGTATTCCGCTGTCGGAGGATTGAACATCGGATTCAAGTCACAAGCCATCCTCTGACCAAGAAATGGCGTATTTCGCCTCTAGAATCTGTCCACCTGCCTCTGGAGAACACGCACCACTTGGATTTTGTAACACCCCTCGGTGACATGGAATGGAACGCGACTCTCCCCGCGGGCGGAGCCGTCGTCTACCTTGGGCCAAATAGGCATGCCTACACTGTAGGGATGTTCCATCGGCTCAGATGTCTAAATATCATCCGCAAGAACCTTGCGGAATTCTACGCGGACGATTCTCCCGAAGCCAAGATATCCCAGCCCACGTTGGTTCACCACTGCATGAACTATCTACGCCAAATGGTTCTATGCGATTCCGATGTGACGTTGGAGTCCATTCGTTCCGATCGTGGCAATCATTTGACGACATGGGAGGTCACCCACGAATGCAAAGATTGGAGCGTTGTATACGAGGAAGCGGAGAAGAATTGGATGCTATTCAATGGGGTCTAGTGAATGTCATGTAGTGTTGGCGCCATATTGCGATTGCATTAAGTGTACTTTTAGTTACTTCTCGACCGATATGGTCATGCTTCGTATTCAAAGATGACAATCCACGAGGTCTATCCTAGTGCATCTGCTTTCTGCGAGTTGTTCTCCCATTGAATTCTGTATCCATTCATCACCTGATAGACCTTCTCCCAATCCTTACAGACATAACCGGCCGCCGTCCTATCTGTCTCGAAGTTTCTTTCTTCGAAATTTCCCGGCTCCAACGTAAGATCCGCCGAGCAGAGAGCAGATTGTCTGAGATAGTTTAGGCAGTGTTGAATGTGTCCTGGATTGGCTATACGCGCTTTACCGAATGCAAGGTTCAGCACTCGCAAGCAATGCATCTGGTGGAACATCGAGACCATGAAGAGCCTATTTTCCGGCCCGAGCCTGACATAGCCGAAATCAGAACTTGTTAAGGAGAACCATTCGTCATCAGAGCTCTGGCCGAGTAGGGGATAGTGGACGGTTTCTTCTGCAATCATGAAAACATCTGGCAGCTCTTTGTGCGGGATGGGGAGCGTTGAAGGAAAGTCATGCCCGCGATATGCTATCATAGTCCAAAATCATGAGACAAAGTATCAGGAATCATTCAAAGAGACACGAACAGTAGGTTCTCTTTTCCCTGAGAGCCCAGACAATGTACAGCAAGCTCAGAAAACTGATTCCAAGCAGGACACAGGAGGTGAGGGGACGTTGACCCATGCTCGAACCGATTCGTGCGGGAGAGCAGTGCAACTGGATCCTGGTCTGTTCGTTGTTATCGTATCCCTACCTGTATTATTTTTGCAGCTGCATTCGATACAGACGGAACCCCAGGTATACAATATAGTCAAGAGTCGTCAAGCCCTTGCCGAGATACGGCGCAGACCGAACGTGAAACCTTGAGCTTGAATCCCCAATGCGGAAGTTTTACCCACGGTTCTGTGATGTCTCCGAATGGAATGGACTGTCAACGAACTGTCACAAATTCACGGATCGCCGGTGCAATTGAAACTTTCGTCAGCTCATCTCCTCTTCCTCGTGGTTCGGTTCGAGTGGTTGAAGGGATTCTCCCCGTTAAAAGGTAAAGAAAGAAGATGTGATACTCTAGACGCCGTCATGCTCGCCTTCAGTCGCCTTCAGTTGATCGTCTCTGCGACCGCGCTCTTGGTAGCAGCTTCGCCATTTAGCTCACACACAGAGTCGACTATCGCAGAAGGGTTTGCTCCCTTCCCCTATCAGGGAGAAACATACAGCACGTACTACAAGGTTATTGGGAACCTGAAATCTCCCTCTCCTCCCGTTGTTGTACTACATGGCGGACCAGGTCTATCTCACGACTATTTGGCCCCGTTTGAGGACCTGGCAACGAAGTACAACCGTCCAGTTGTCCTCTATGATCAGCTGGGAAACGCGCGTTCTACTCACCTGGATGATAAGCCACAATCATTCTGGACATTCGACCTCTTTACCGGCGAACTCCAAAATCTTCTCTCACACCTTTCCATCGAGCGGTCATTCGACCTCGTGGGCCATTCTTGGGGTGGCATTCTCGCTTCGGAATTCGAAGTTCGCAAACAACCCACTGGTTTGAAGCACCTCGTGCTTTCGGACGCTCCTTCTTCCGCAGCTCTTCAGTCGGAATCTCACCTTCAACTCCTGAAGGCGTTCCCGAAAGATGTGCAGGAAGGGTTCATTGGTGGGATGACCAATCCCACGGCATTCTACAATGCGCTGACCGTTTACTACGGAGTGCACGCGATGACCCTGAGGCCTGTGCCAACTGAATACAACTTTACGCTGAGCACAGTCTTTGGACCCCATGGTGATGTCACCGTCGCCAGTGCTCCGTGAGTAATGAGATGTCGACTACCCAAGTTCTCCCGCTAATCCGAACTCATGTTTAGGATCCTCCAAGATTGGACCATCGTTGATCGCCTCAGCGCAGTTCACGTCCCAACGCTGGTCATTAACGGCAAAAAAGATATTGTTCAAGACTTCGTCGTGGCGCCATTTGTTGAGAAGATTTCGAAAGCCAAGTGGGTCAAGTTCCAGGAATCAAGTCATACTCCTTTCTGGGAGGAACGAACCAAATACTTCGAAGTCTTGGACAAGTTCCTATCGGCGTAATGTGAGGAACCGAGGGCGAGGCAATCTAGAGATTTATTTACCATACGACAACTGTACAAGCCATCTGATTATTCACCGACTTTCGCACTAAGCATGACGAAATACCCACTGACAAGTCCGAGGCGCAACATCCTTCCCAATCGAGAGTCAAGAACGCACCCAATTGGGATAAGCTGTCAACAGGAGCAAAAGGAGAAGATCTATGCCAACGGCTCTTTACACTCTGTGGGGAAGTGATTGAATGCTCCTAAGCGGTGAACGTAGAAGAACGTTCCATCTGAATGTTGAAGTAGTCTATACTCGTCTCCACGGACACACCCGTTTGGCGACTCACGCCAAAGATCCGGCGTTTTCGTATAGTTGCTACATGCATTTGTGACCACATGTGTGCGAACCTGAAGACCAATCAGCCCTCCCAATTGAACTGCTATCAGGGGCAGGGAGATCACACTCACCCTTTCATTGAACACCATCGTCATGTACACTCGTCGAAGCGACAACGTCTATATCCTACCTGCTAGTGTCGTGCATACAGGGCTTGCCGTCCTAGTTCTATCACTGGTAGTCAACTTCGCAGAGACTTGGATCCGATTTGAGAGCCTGAGAGCAGGCACGATCCCAAGTAAGCCTCGCAAATACCCACACAAGACTCTATTGAACAGGAAAATTCCAGCGCAAAACTTTACTTGGGCCGAGAAGACGCCGAACCAACTTCCCATTGATGTGCGGCGAGTAGCATTGGAGGTGGTCGACTCGGACCGATATGGGATGAATGCGACCAACGACTGGGCATCCATATTTCCTCGCGGTCTCGGCTTCGTGAAAGGAGGAGACGATGGAGAGTTCTACGCCCTATCAATGTATCACCAGCTGCATTGTCTGAACAGCTTCCGCAAGATGTTCAATGGCCATCGGGGTGCCTCAAAGGCAGCGCACGACGAGGTTCATGTGATTCACTGCTTGACATACCTTCGTCAAATGGTTCTCTGCAATGGGGACACGACCCTCGAACCCGCCTTCACTGCTGTCAATACGGATGGAAGGAAGACCAAGGCAGCCTACGGTGCAGGGGTTACTCATCAGTGTAGAGATTGGACTCAAATACGCGAGTTTGTGGAAGGGAACTACGAAAATTGGAAGGAAGAGACAAGTGGGTTCGCCACAACAGAAATCAACGCTATCGCTGGGTGACCGTGTCACGCTTCCACTATCTCCTTTACCACCACATTCGATAATGCTATAGACTTATCTCATTGTATATTACGATTGCACGAAATTTGATTCATTTATCCTCCTGCTCCGACTCCTTGAAGGCGTACCAGAGCGAAATATATTGCAGGGGAGAAAGCTGTGAAACAGAATGCTCTAAAACTGCCCCAACATCTATTACGACTCCTTCCTGGGCCAGTTCTTGTAGGCTTCTTCTAGATACCCCGCCAGTTGGGACCAATCCTTACACTGGTGAGTGACACCGAACCCCGTCACTGCCTTCACGATGTGGCCCTGCTGGCTAATCTGTTTATGGCTGGCGGGCTCCAGCGTCAAGTCGAGGTTGCACAGCAGTGTCTGCCTCAGATAGCTAAAACAGAAGTCCAGGTGACGCCGTGAGGGCGCATCCTTTTGTCGGAGGGAGTTTCGGATATTCCTAAGGCACTCAAGCTGGTGATAGTGCGCAATGAAGTAGTACTCGTCCGACGCGGGTGAATGGTAAAAGCCGTCACCGGCGGGGAATATAGAATCCCAGTCGCTGTCGTTTGCGAAAAGCCCAATCGTGAGGATTTTGTAACGTTTAAGGAAGCTTGGCGAATAGGTACTGGGAAGTTTGCTGTAGAAACCTGAGGTAAGCCTGCTGCGAAAGTCAATACACGTCTAACGTATTCACATACGATGTCGGAGCTCCTATGCGATGCCGTGAGCCACCCCAAGGTATGGCTACCCACAGAGAATGCAATTGCAACCAGACAGCATACCACTAACGAAAGTGGTACCTCGACGTATCTCATGGTACAAGTAAACCCGGCATCTCCAATTCATCAGGACCCTCGTAGGCTGAGGATTCAATATTCCCACTTCGGTCTCGACGAATGGGGAAGAAATAGGCATGGTTCTCGCCTTTTTTAGTTATAACCCCATGAAGGACTGACCACCTTATGCAGCCTCAGCCACGCGATGAGGTGCCATGGGTGGTTGGAGGATGTTGAACCCAGAGCAGAAAGATCGTCATCAGAGGCGCTGATTAGCTCCGTGCATCCCCTTTTCGAGAGAGATTGAGTCGAACTGAACCAGGTTGGCCGCACCCTGAATGTCGAGTTGTAACCTCACTGATAAGCTTCGTAGTTCATTTGTAGAATAGATGTCCCCTCTTTTAAGCGGCTAACCCTTACTCCTCCAGATGTTCACTTTGACACGAGCCATTTTCGCTTCAATCATGACCAGAGGGAATTGCTACCCATGATGACCTGCGCAATTGCATGATAGGGGTGTAGAACCATGACCCGACATTCATCAATCTATGGACAACAGGAAGCACACAGGAAAGCTAGCTAGTATGTATCCTTCCACTCGTCGTAATTATGCCCCATGTAGTCCCAAAGCTGCGCCCAGTCTCTGCACTGGTGCTCGACTCCAATACCCGTCACCACGCGCGTACCATTAGCGACGTATTCCGGCGGTTCCATCGTCAGATCCAGGTTACACATTAGCATCTGCCGCAAATATATTATACAGTGGTCGACGTGACCGTAGTCCGACTTGGTGAGGTTCGGTAAGAGCAGAGTGTACTCGCGCAGGGACCGCAGGCAGTGCAGTTGATGGTAGTGCGAGACGAGGAAGTGGGCTTCATGTTGTGGATGGTAAATGAAGCCGTCGCCCGGAGGAAGCAGTGAATCCCAGTCTGAGTCGTTTGAGTGCACCCAGAAGCGTCGGGCGTTGGTGGCATTGAGTACAGTAGCCTGGATCGGGCTGGGGAATTGGGGATGGGTGAGGTTCACATGTTTCCCTGCGGCCGGTACGACGTGAGATCATGAGTCCACCAGACATCGACCCTTCAGCTCACCTGTCGCCCTGAGAAGAATGGTCGTATCAAGCACATGCAAAGCTGCCGTCCAAGCCAGCGCAGCTGCAGTAAGAATAGCCAGAGGAAGCGGGATGGAAACGTTCGTCATGATCGTGGTACTTAGTCCAACTCCATCTTTGAAGGTGTTGCAGCGCCGATGTGGGCGTCAAGAAGCAAGAGAAGACCGTCGGCTGAGAGTCAAGGGTCTACGTCCGAGTTGATGGTAAGGATCCAGTTGACTCGGATCTCCAGACCCTTGCAGTAATTCTGGACGGAGATACTGTCGAGCTGCTGACCCTGGGTTCAGAATTGGTGAACTCGGGGCCCAGTGAGAAAAGGATAGGGAAAATGTAATTATTTTGACTTTTTGCACATGCGCGAGGATTCCACCACTCCAAACCAGCCGACGACGGTGGCGTATCAAGGAGGAGGCGTTCAAAGGGTTCATTCATTGCTTGGATTAGCCATTATCTGATAGTATCTCGTCATAGATAACAAGGGAACTTGAATATGATGCACGTTCGTATTGGGGACTCGGAACTTGAGGATAGGGGCGAACGCTCTGATTCTTGTTCAATGGTGCAACTAAAGGATATATTATTATTGTGGATCTTGGAATTTCGTATGCGTGCTATGTTGCGTAAGAAATATTCCTGGACAGAATTCAAATAAATTCGTGAAACACATTGATATTCCCAAGTGGAGAGACGAACCAGATCGGTGCTTTTTCATTTTATTTTGCCAAAGATCGACCAAGCAGGCTGTGGTGCCCGTAGGACAGCAGAGTTCTAGGGTAGTGAACTCGTTTGTGGGGCATTCAAAGTGGGTGCTATTCGTGGGTGAGTCTCCAAGGAGTAGCGATCCTAGTTGTCTATTGCGTTTCGGGGCAGAGCGCCAACTTTCGGGGAACCAGGGAGAAATTTCTGACGAAGGCTCAAGCACCCAGATGTCAACCGTTGGTGGAGATGATGCTCCAGCAGTGCCAGAAGGAGGAACATACTGCAGTACGCAGTCTTCCATGGCAAAATCGAGGTGCCGGAAGTGAAGGATTGTTGAAACCTGGAAACAGTTATCAGCAACAGGCGTCAGAGATAAGTTAAGGACTCTGAATCGCTAACCTCCGAAGAAACGAGAATATGACGATCAAAGGGATATACAGCACCTATCGAGGTGATTCTGCCCTTTTCATCTTCTCTGATCCGTCTTGAAGTATCTGAAGTGTCAATCTGAAGGACAATTTCGGGAAAGTTGACCACGGGAGGAAATGTAGCATCGGGCGCCTTCTTTAGGACTTTCTCTAGGTTAGGGTATGGATTCGGTCTTCGCAGAGGAATCTGAGGCGGAGGTGCCCCATATGTGTCACGATTGACGAAAACGTAGAAAGCCAATACGCTTGTAAGCACAGTGCTTACGCTGGCAAGCACGAACAAGATGTCCTGAAATGACCTGCTGCGACCTCTAGCTTGTAAGATATGGTTGCATTGAGCCAGTAAATCAAACATACCAGGCGTCACTTTAGGTCGTCCATTTGATGGTGGATACATGAATTCTTGGCCGTGGTCATCTGAATCTAGCACCAGTGGCTGCCTTTCCTCCTCCAGAACATCAGTATTAGCTGCAGGACACATTGTCAGACAGCATCCAGAAAGTACAATTCGCAGTTATTTTGGAGACCTGATCGTTCTGGTCAAACAGCTGCAGGGTCCCGACCCAGAGTGCGATGTCCTCACGTGTACCGGCCCGCTTCGCTCTCAACTATGACCACACCTTCTTGGATCTTGCCCGGTTCTGGCTTCTTTGGCCGTCGTCGTCATAAACCCTGATATATGATAGACTCTGAGGGAGAATCCTTACTGCCTGAGCCTCCGTGATTGACGCCCCAGACTCCGAGTAACGCTGCTGTACGGTCCAGTGCAGGGCATAGTGATGCCCATTCGCCCACTGTATCAGAAGGTTTCTTCTGATGAAACACAATTCGCCCATAGTTGCGCGTGGTCCTTCCCAGAAAGACGTAGCGCCTGTTCCACATCTCCCTGGTCCCGGGCTCGGGCAAAAGATAGGAATGCTTTGATCCATCAAGAAGCTCAGGCAATTGGACGAAAGCATGACCGTCTAGGATAGCCGGGGACGATCAGTCCAACATTGAACCAATTGAGAGAATGTGTAAGCTAATATGACATGAGGATCTTGATATATATTGGTCTTTCCAATGAACACGACCCTTGTCAACGTTGACGAGATCCATTTCGGTAAGCTCTTTTCAACTTCAGCTGGACTAGTCCTGACGTATCGAGTTAGGCTGTCATCATCACCAGGTATGCTGCTGGCTCTCCGCCGAGCTGTCATTTCGGGGCTCAAGTTTACATCTCCTACTTTCCGCAGGTCTAGCCATACCCCATCCTCAACAATGTCTTTCACAGACGGCCTCATCGACTTTACCTACAAAGGTGAAACCTTTCAGACTTACTACAAGCTCTTCGGCGACCTCAAAGCCAAGAAACGTACACCTCTGGTCGCACTTCACGGTGGTCCCGGCCTCGTACACAACTACCTCACCCCATTTGAGGACCTAGCCACCAAATACGACATCCCCACTATCATCTACGACCAAATCGGCAATGGCAA
This sequence comes from Clitopilus passeckerianus, assembly GCA_944990035.1. Classification (NCBI taxonomy): domain Eukaryota; kingdom Fungi; phylum Basidiomycota; class Agaricomycetes; order Agaricales; family Entolomataceae; genus Clitopilus; species Clitopilus passeckerianus. Next base: position 378,830 of record CALYLX010000067.1, read on the forward strand.
GTCCACCCACCTCAAAGAAAAGGCACCCGAATTCTGGACTGTCGACCTGTTCGTCGACGAACTGGTCAACCTCCTCAACCATTTCGGAATCCAGGACGACTTTGATCTGGCAGGCCACTCCTGGGGAGGAATCCTCGCTTCGGAGTTCACTGTTCGTCGGCAGCCTGAGGGATTGAAGCACCTCATCTTGATGGATTCACTAGCTGCGTCCAGCTTGTGGAATAAGTCCCAGTTTGAACTGGTGATGACTTTCCCTCCGAGTGTGCAGCAGGGGTTAGCGGGAGGGATGAAGGAGCCGGAGAAGTTCTTCGCTGCGCTTAAGGAGTTCCATGCTGTTCATGGGTGCACTGTTAAGCCACAGCCGGAGTGGTTTGCCTATACGATGGAACAGGTGTTTGGGAAGGATGGGGACCCGACTGTTGCGTCTGCTCCGTAAGTGGAAGTAATAGATGTTTATGAGCATCCGCTGATTCACGACCGTTTGCAGAATCCTCAAAGACTGGACAATTGTTGAGAGGCTGGACCAGGTGAAGGTTCCGACCTTTGTGATTAACGGACGAAAGGATATTGCCCAGGATTATGTCGTCCGACCCTTCTTCGACCGCATTCGGAAGGTGAAGTGGGTCACTTTCGAGAACTCGAGCCATACACCACATATAGAAGAGCGGGAGAGGTGCTTTGAGCTCATCTCAGAGTTCTGCCAACCCCAGTGAACTGCCAAACCTGTAGTCTCTTGACCTTTAGTTTGTATGAAATGTATCAATATTCTTCTTCTTCATGGATCTTCCTTCGATGATCATGCAAGTGGATAAATGAGATTGAGAAAGTAGTGCAACAACATGTCCAATTCTAGCTCTTCTGCTTCCCTTGCCCTTCCTCTCTTTTCACCCGTCTTCGTTTCACGTCCCAATTATACACTCTCGCCGTATTGACTTCCATCACAGTCAGCTGCTCTCTCAGAAACTCGAGATCTTCCACCGTGTTCTCAAGCGTCGTCTGCGCTGCGTCAAGTTTTGACCGTAATAGCGCTATCGCCTCCGGGATCTTGTATGACAACATTACGTTTGCCTACAGATTATTCTGAGGAAAGTCAATTGTAGTAGGAGGTAGAAACGTACGCCAAGCCATAAGTACACCGTATCTGTATCTTCCAGCTCTGCCTCTGCAAATAGAGTATCGTTGAGCTCATATGTCGTTTTGAGAGGTTTCGAGGAGGCTTCATCATCTCCTAGGTCATCGTCTAGATCGTCTGCATCATCGGATGCTTTGCTTTTGCCTTCCTAGAGAGCAGTCAGTGCAGGTCCACAGCCAATCACAAATATGTATTCACTCTTCTGGACTGCAAGAATTCTACCATATCCAGTGTCTTCTTGATATCTGGGATCTTCTCTTCCAGACTTGATCTCCGCTGGTTCAAGTTGCTGTCCATATACCGGTACTTGCTGCCCTTTCAAGCTTTCTTTTAGCGCAGCTTAGCACATAAAAATATGTCCAGACGTACGCTATAGCATCCTGAAATGCGCGAAGAGGTGCTTCTACCTCTCCATCTGGGCCACCAAGATATTCCTCGACATCAGCCTACCGATGCAATTTCTGTCAGTCAAGCCCCTCAGTCTTTAGCTTCAAGACTCACAATAAAAGGTGCCTTCGGTATCCCTCTCGGATTTTTCTCGTCAGAAAACACGGTTTTTGGCGGCATTTTGGCGGTTTGAAGCCGCGATAGTCAATGGCAAAAGCAGTCGCTTGAGGCGGTCCGGAGATAACCGGCGGAGTTCCAAATGAATTCTTGATTTCCTCATAAACTTTGGATTATTTTCTTGCACCGGCTCTCCTCAGGTTCGTATCCCCTGCATTGCTCGTTGTCGGCGTAGCAGCTAACAAAATTTCTTCAAAGATATAGGCAGCAATGTCGAGGCTTATTGTCAAAAATTTGCCGTCTTATATCACCCCAGCACGGCTGAGGGAACATTTCGAGCAGAAGTCTGGTCCTGGAGGCACTTTGACCGATTTCAAGGTCCTTCATAAACAGGACGGGACCTCCAGGAGGCTTGGCTTTGTTGGTTACAAGACCGATGAGGAAGCCCTGAAAGCCAAGGAGTGGTTTGACAGGACATTTATTGACTCAACAAGGATTAATGTCAATGTTGTTCAGGCATGCAGATTCAAATCGTTATTGGAGAATCTGAAGCTAACTGGGTCATTTCAGGGAGCAAAAGATGCACCAGCACCACGGCCGAACAAAAGGCGACGTGTGGACCCCACCTCAGATGATGAAGAATCTGGTGTTCCCAAAACCACAAGCAAAAAATCGAAAGTACCTGCAAAAGCAGAGAAATCGGCACAGGACTCCCAGTTGGACAAGTTCCTGGAAGTCATGCATCCCAAGACGAAGAATCTTCCGACATGGGCCAATGATGCACCTTCCCAACCTGAAGCTCTGCCCGAGCCTGACCCGGGTGAAGGTGAAGGACAGGGCGAGGCGAAGGATGCTGCTGCGAATGACGAAGTGATTGATGACATGGAATGGATGCGGAGAAGGATGACACAGAATGTGGATAAGACTGAGAAAGAGTTTGAGCAGTCAGAAGACGAGGCTGAAGCCGAACCTGTTGTGGACACTCAAGTAGGACAATTTTTACCGTTTGGTCGCCCCTTATAGTTGCTGACGACTTGGCTTTCTATTGCAGGAGCATGAGAAGCAGGCAGAGCCTGAACCACCGAAAGACCCAATCAAAGACACCATTCTGCAAACAGCGCGGCTCTTTCTCCGAAATCTGGCTTTCTCGTGTACGGAAGCAGAACTCTCGGAGTTTTTCAGTCCCTACGGAGAACTATCTCAGGTGGGCATTGCTCTTCATTTTTTCTCTATTTTTTTCTCTGTGCGAAGGGCTTTTGCTTCCGCATTTTTTTTTTGGCGAAGATGAAAAACAGTATAGGGACATCAGAGGCTTTACTGCACATGCTGATCCTTATTGGAATCGTTAGTAGAATCAAAAGCTTTTGAGCCACTTTCCTTCTTTCCTTTTGCCACTTCAAAACATATTCACGATTACTGACCCTCCTCTTTCCAGGTGAGCTCGTCGTCGGGCACCAATGAATCAACTCTGACTTGCGTATTTTCTGCCCGTCTTTTCACGTCATAAGGTGAATTTCATGGCCTTGTTATTTTCTAAGATGCAAAACAGTATAGGGACATCAGAACCTTCGGGACTGCTGAACATATACAGGAATCGATAGTAGAATCTTTATTCTGATCACTTTATTCTTTATTCTGCTCTTTTACGACAACATTACTCAACCGCCTCCTCTTCACCTCAGGTCCACATCCCTATCGACATAAACACCAAGCAGCCCAAAGGCGTTGGCTACGTCACATACAAATCTCCAGCCTCCGCCCTTGCAGCATATGAAGCCCTGGACAAGAGATCATTCCAAGGCCGGCTGCTTCATATCCTTGGGGCAGTTGACCGGAGAGGCCAGTTCCAAGTCGAGGAAGGCGAAGGGAGGAAGAAGACACTCAAGGACGAGAAACAAGCTAAACGCAAAGCAATGGCTGGAAAGGAGTTTAATTGGGGTATGCTTTATATGAATGTTGGTCCTTTTTCTTCTATCCCGGGAAACACGGAATTGACGGGGTATGATGGTTTTCTAGAGCGACGCAGTGGCATCCTCAATAGCCTCCCGACTCAACGTGGACAAATCTTCCATCCTCAACCCCGAATCAGGAGACACGAACGCAGCAGTCAAACTCGCCCTCGCAGAAACGCACATCATACAAGAAACCAAAAGCTTCCTTGAATCACAAGGGATCAACCTCTCCTCCTTCTCCTCCCTCCCCAATTCCCGAACTCGCTCCGATACCGTAATACTCGTCAAGAACATTCCATTCGGAACGACGGAGGCTCAAATACGCGAGCTCTTCGACCCGCATGGTGTGGTGACGAGGGTGATAGTACCACCTGCTGGGACTATCGCTGTTGTAGAGTTCGCACAAGCCGATGAGGCGAGGAAGGGGTTCAAGAGCGTCGCATATAGGAGGATTGGCAACTCCATCGTCTACCTGGAAATGGGCCCAGTGGGGATGTTCACCGAGACTGCTGTTGCTGGTCCATCGTCAACATCTACCCTACCTTTAACATCAAGACCGGGAGGTGTCAAGATCCGGGAACAGGAGGAAGAATCTGGTGCTGTCGCAGGTGCAGGAGACGCAGCACCAGCAGAAGCAGGAGCGGAACCCTCAATATCAGAGGGAACGACTTTATACGTGAAGAACCTCTCCTTTGCAACGACCGCCGAACGGTTAACCCAGATGTTCCGGCACCTACCCTCGTTCGCCTTCGCTCGCGTGCAGACCAAAGCAGACCCAAAACACCCGGGCCAGCGTCTCAGCATGGGATACGGGTTCATCGGGTTCAAAGACGTAGAGGGCGCGAAGAAAGCTTTATCGAGTATGCAGGGGTTCAATCTGGATGGACACGCGCTTTATGTGAAGTTTGCCGGGCGGGGGAGGGATGATGAGAAGGCGGAGAAGGAGAAGGAGAAGAGGGCGGGTGGGAGGACGACGAAGATGATTGTGAAGAATGTGCCGTTTGAGGCTACGAAGAAGGATATTCAGGCTTTGTTTGGGTTTGTCTTTCACCTCCTTCATTCGACTATGGACTTGATTCTAATGTTGTTACACTTGCAGTGCACATGGACACCTCAAATCCGTCCGCCTCCCCAAGAAATTCAACTCTCGCACAAGAGGGTTCGCGTTTTTGGACTTTACCTCGCGAGCCGAAGCGGAGAACGCGTATGAGACACTGCGTCATACGCATTTGCTCGGTCGGCATCTCGTTCTAGAATGGGCGGAGGAAGAAGAGCAGGACCTGGAGAAGTTGAGACAGAAAGCTGGCGTCGGGTACGGCGAGGGCAAGACTGTGCCTTGGAAGAAGAAGAAACTTGAGATGAGGAAGAATGGAGGGGAGGATGACCCTGAGCCTATGGAATTCTGAGCGAGTCGGACCGTCCGCTTGTATTTTAGTGTTATGCTTTCCTATATCTGAATTCAATGGGCTTGAGTGGCGCTCCGATGTTTTCCGGAATTCCAACGAATGTTTGACATATAATCTCCGCCTGCAGCAGCTGAGCTGAGGATTTGAAGTCTGCTGAGACCTCGGCCGATTTTTCTACGAGCTAAGGGCACCCAAGCCCCAAATCTTGCGATGATGGGAGGGCACATGTTTGTTGGCTGTTGGCCACATGTCAATGGTTCCGCTGAGCACCCAAAATTCATTAAATACATTCAAAAATTCAGCAAGCCTATGAGGAGCTTATTGTAGCCTTTCAAGGCCTTGTACCGTATTTTTGAGCGCCTCAGAGCATTATAGACGATTGGGGTTAGGCCGATTGTCGCTGGGGACTGATTCGGCAATACCAAGGAGGCGTGCCAAATAAGGTGCTTGCCGTCCACCACAACCGTCGACAACGTGCCCGACTCCTCATTGCCTTCAACTTTCACCGTGGAGACGCTCAGAACGCCCCAAACGACGGCGTCGACAGTGTATTGACCAACGAGCAAACCACACAACTTCATTGAAAGGACTCAAACAAATCGTCATTTCTTTTGGCATTTAATATCGGACGACGGGACCTGCCTGCCCGCGAACAGTGTGACCTGCTGCTTTACCTGCATTCAGGCCATTTCGGAATCTATTTGCTGGGCTGTTAACCCTAAGACAGCATGGCTACCACCTTGGGCGAACGCAAGGGCGAATCAGCGCTTCAGGTACCATCTAGCTCGACCTTTTCCTTCAAAGCGCCATTCCCCGCTTCCTCGTCCTCAAGTGCGGCTTCAACAGCCTTGAAGCAGCGTAGAGTCTCTCTAGCGCTCCCCTCATCACCCAAAGTCGCGTGGGACTTCAGAGATGACACCGGTGTCGACTCTCATGTGCCAGAAACGGAGTCGATGCCCGAGAAAAGGGGGAAGTTGAGGAAGACGGGAACTGGGGCAGAGAAGAATGAAATGCCGCAGGAGAAGAAGCAACGGAAGAAATGGACCGAAGAGGAGACTCAGATGCTGGTCACCGGGTGTAATATTGTGGGTAGTCACTATCTTGCAATCTGCCTCACCGTAGCCGCGTGTTCATATCAACTTGCTTTCAGCACGGGGTCGGGAACTGGAAGACTATCCTGAGCGATCCAAACCTTAAGTTTGACAACCGGTCGCCTGTTGATCTCAAGGACAGGTAGGGGTTGTCACCTCTTGCTTCACATGGACTTGGACTAACACCGGATCTTCACGATAGGTTCCGCACCTACTTTCCAGACGCGTACAAAGAACATTACCCTAACGCCCGAACGCACCTTTCCAGCAAGGTCCGTTCCACGCTCCCCGATGGGACGTCCCTCTTCGAAAAGACCCGTAGCAAGAAACGCCGTCCCTTCACTGAAGAAGAGGACAGAGCACTCAAGGCCGGGTACGAGAAGCACGGCACCGTATGGGCAGCCATCGTCAAAGATCCAATCTTCAGAGAGCAAGGCCGGCGGTCTACAGATCTTCGAGATAGATTCAGGAACGCGTTTCCTGAGCTGTACAAAGCTGCTGGCTATAAGCCGCGAAATTCGGCGAAGAAGAAACTGCTCGCTGAAGGTAGTATTGGCCTTGGTGGAAGGGGTACGATTAGGGCTGCTACAGATGATCAGCTGCCGCTGTCGTCTACCGGTCCGGTCAGGAGTCGGAGGAGGGCCCACACGAACCAGGGTCTCTTAAGGGGTGGCACGAAGAGTGTCCCCCAAAGCGCTGCTGCTTCTGAGGATGAGGACAGCTCTGGCGCCGAAGATGATGGTCCCATCTTTAAGACACCCCACACGCCTGTGTTGGTGGACAATATCTCGACCTCGACCTCAACCTCTAACAAGTTGCTCCCATTCGATGACGATGACATGGATATGGTCACTTTTGACCACTCCGAACCCTTAGGCGAATTCCTTGCTGGCACGAGTCAATTCTCTCAAATCCACGACGCAGATAAGCACTCACAGACCTGGTCTCCAAATGTGAGCACGCCGACCCACTCAGTCAACGCCTGGTCGACTGCAGCAGGCTCACCGACCTCCTCTCACCTCTCCGCCGACTTCCTCGGTAACACACACTCACCCTCTTTCCAACGGCGCGCAGACCCATTCAGCAACATGGGCATGATCGGGAAATCTGCATGGGGCACCCAAGACTGGTTCTCTGCCAACCCACGCATGGATCCTGGCAGCAGCGGAAGCCAGAACGCATCTGCCCAGGCCGACGAGGCTTTATCCCCCGCATCTCCATTCTCATTCTCCAACCTCAACCACGGTGTCCTGGATCGCTACGACTTGCACCCACCGCTCTACACACACGACTTCGCTTCTGAAGTGGGAGCTGGGGATACACATTCTACATTCTCGGATGATGTGTTCGCGCCTGCTGGTGGATTCAGAGGGTTCACCCACCATTCCAACTTCGCTGGAGATCTCATCTTTGGTGCACGTACCCATCAACCTGTGCAAGGTTTCGGTGGATTTGCCGATTTCAATGGGTTCGGTGGTGGACTTGGTCTTTCTGGGATGTCACAAGCACAGGGCATACACCCAATGCAGCTGTCCATGCCTGGGATTGACGAGATGGCATTGGCTGGGATCACGCTCGATGATGACAACAATTCAAGTGTGCATAATAACGAATCGTCGTTGTTGGAGGATACAAATATTGCGGATTTGATGATCAGCGACTCTCATCCCAGTCAAACTCAGGACGACTCCCACTCGCACTCCCATTCACAGGACGTTAATAATTCAAGCTCGTCGTTAGGTGGTATTGGATCGTCGGTGGAGAGGTTCAGTTTGGATGATTTGGTGGATCTGTCGGCACATGATGCTATGGACCTGCAACATTCCACACCACCTGCGACACCGCTCATGTCAGCAGAGAGGTCTGGAAGAAGACCCTCAGCGTTCCATGGATTGTCAGGGCATGCAAGATCCATATCCGTCCCACCCACAGATGCACGAGCGCCTGCAAATATCAGTGCACCCGCTGTTCTGGATTTTGCTGGTGTCGATGGGGGTGCTTATTCTCCGTCTATATCAAGACCCTCTACACACCGTCATCCAAACTCCCAACCCGTCATGTCGTCCACGATCAGGTCCGGAGGGTTCTATGGTCAAGAACGTCCTCGCCAAAGCTCGGATGCTGCAGTTACGCCCTCAGCTATCACTTCCCCGCTAGCAAAGGACGACACCCACCCTTCATTGGATCATCACCAATCCCTCTACTCCAACCACCTCCTCGACCCCCATGAGATCAACTGGCGCGCTGCCCTGTCCCATTCCGCCTCCGACAGCAACTTCAACCTACCGTTCCTAGATCTGCACTACTACGGCCTTCATCCAGCCAGCTCTGCCACCGGTGGAATCAACGGGCCCGGCGGGAACCTTGGGATGGAAGATTATGATGCAGTTGCAGCTCAAGCTCTGCGGCAAGGCCAAGCACTCGACCTTGCGCAACCTCTGGCGTCAGGATCTTCGATCAACCTCGCCAGCCTCGCAATGGCATCCCCAATGGCACCTGCCTCTCATAAAGGCCTGACACTAGGCTCTGCGTTCAAGTCGTTCACCCATGCTTCGCCTTCTCAGCTGGGACACCAGCCTCAACAAACGCCGACGACGGCTATTGGTCCTGGTCCAGGAGCAGGAGAGATGTCGTTGGGAGATAGTAATGCAGCGGACAAGATGAACTCTATGTTCAATGGGACGGGGACTATCAGGGCAAGGAGAAGTCAGGGTGGACATCATCGCTCGCACACTCAGAGTGGGATTAACCCACAGGAGTTGATGTTGGGAAGCGACAGTAGGAGGAAGAGGTTGAGCTGGGATGGAACTGCTCAATAGGACCCTCGGCAGTGTTGCTTTGGACGCCAAGCATTGCCTGGTTTGGTGTCAAAATTACGCATATAGTCACCTTAAATCGCTCGTATGGATCGGATTTGGAACATTATGACAATTTTCTCGTTTTCTCTGTCCTCTTTTTCCTTTATGTTTTGACCTGTAACAAATACCTACCCATTACTCAGTACTCAGCTACCACCCACATTCCCCTGCATTGCTTTTCTGACTACCCTACTGCATTAACAGTTATCTCTGCTCTCCCATTATCGTCGTTTATGACAGCTTTTAAGTAGCCATCCCAATGATATGGAATTTTCCACTAATTTTCGTAGCCTTCAGACTGGCATAGGTATTTGAAAAATTGCTGATTGGAATTATGGATCTAGAATACATTTTATGCGCTAGCCAAAACCTCAGGAGCTATCCGCTTCTCAACCACATTCAACTTCTTCGTCCAGGCATCCAGCCGATGCGCCAGAACACCGATTTGCTCCTTCGAGAGCACTCTAGGCTGGACCCATGTAATATTAGCCTTTTCATCGACTTGGTCGATTGAGCCTTTGATGAGTTTCAGGCTATAAAAATTCTCATTAGTTCGTGTCAGGCTGGATATGGTAACAAGGCGAATTACCTTAGAGCTTTCATGATGAGATGCTCGACCTCTTCCACAGGCAGCCGTGTCTCTTCAGCAATGGTCTTGAAGCCCATTGTACGATCATTGCATTTCGTTTGAACACGGATTCAATGAGAGCCATCAAGCAGATCTTCTGCCGCAGGAAGGGGTAGTTTTGTTGGAGGATGGGCTAAATTCAAATTTTAGACCTTAGACATGGTGGAATCCCAGTGAAGAGAGAGCAAGTACCTCTTTTGGGAAAAGTGGTGCCAAAGCCTCGAATTTCCCGATGTTGCCTTCGTTGAATGTGAAGAGGAGTTTCTTGATCCATTCGTGTGGGGTTTTGTCGAGGGCGTCGAGGATGGGGTGCATCAGCTAGAATCGTGGATCAGAAACATATTTCCTTTGAGGGTTAGGGGAAGCATACCAGTTCGCCGAAGTTGTAGATAGTATCACCCAAGAAAGCAGATATGCTAAGATCGTGGGCTCGTGAAAGCCGCTCGTCTGCTGTCATGTCTTCCTGGATATCCAGGCATGCCAGATACAGGAGGGAATGTCGGTAGTAAGGTGCATATTCTGCTCGGACCTATGCAGCATATATTAGCAGAAGTACCCTTCAAGTAGGTGAAGAAAGGCTTTACCTTGTAGTAATCAGCAGCAACAGCGTAATATGCAGCATTTACACTGTTGTCGACGCCCTCAAGGGTATCGAGAACTTTCCACGCGGCGTCCATATCCTTCTTGGCACCCTCGGAGTCGCCATATGTCAGCTTTGCATGGGCGATGGTTGCAAGCAGCAGGACGTGTGCTTCTTGTGATTTTTCAGCATTGATTCTCGAGAGGAGTGCCGACAGGAAAAGCAGCTGGGTTTGCGGGTCTGGTCGCTTTCTTTAGCACATGTAACACACCCACACAGCTAGTTTCACTTACTATCAATATCTTTAGACACCTTGACCCCCATCTGAACCAGCCGCAGCTGGTTAATCTTCGTTTCAAAATCCGTCACAAACCGCTCGAACACATCGACCCTATAAGGGATAGCTTCTTCATCGTCAAAGAACTCCTCGAGCTTCAGCGTAAGCTGGTGCCATAGCCTGCCAATCATCAAACCTTAGCCTCTCAAAATCAAAGTTGCGACATTCAGAAATTGTGCACATACTTTCGGTTGTACAGTGCCTGGAACGCTTCAAAGTAGGGGTGCAACGAGGGTGGTGTCGCCGAGAGACCTGTGCTGATAAAGTCGTCCAGTACGAGCTTTGGAGGTTTGGGGTAGTCGACTGCCATTTCTGCTGAGGACGACATGGTGGACGATGAGCTCGCTGTTCTGATTAGTGGGCTCGCGCTTTCACGATCATGGTGGTACGCGTCGCCTGTTGCTTGGCAATGGGAGTAGATTGAAACAGAGCCAATTAAATGTAAACACTGTAAGATCACCGCAAATCACTACGCGCCGGGTGCTCATGACTCCCCAAGTTCCGCAAATTCCGGCGAGTCACTTTCAACCCAGAAGGCTGTGGAATTCCTTAAATGACAGGCTGCCGCAGGCAACAGCAGTTCCTAACCTTTCCAATAACTCGAGCTTCCTTGCGACATAAGGTCTATCGTTTCAAGCAAGTTAACGTGCATGTGTGGGGGCCTGATTTGCGCCACTTTGAATCGACAGCACCCTTACAAATAACGTGTATCTAACATTGGGATGTTGAGAAGCTATGGCGTCAATCTATCACATTATCAAGCCTTTCCATATAACCTTCATCTCCCCACATCTTCCGCACGGACACATCTCCCCACATTCTTCGCAAAGGGTCGTAATAACCAACTGGCTCGACACGCCCTCCAGCAGCCGTGAATTTGGGGAGTATAGTTTCTATCCGTTCCATGTCTAGCGGAGATTTAGTCGCCCGAATGACAAGCCTCTCAAGCTTTGGCTTGAACAATTTGCTGGCCAGTCGGACATCCACCATTGACCATGACGTGTGACGTACACCTCGACCTGTGCTACACGGATCGCCGTGAGCACGATCTCTTTGAGATGCTCGAGCTGCTTGACAGATAGTATCAACTCTCCAAACTGAACAATGTTATCTCCCGTCTGAACAGACACGGATTCCAGGCATTTGTTCTCGTTGAGCTGTAATCCACGACTAGTGAACACCCCTGAAAGCCACCAACCCCGAGATCAGCTAAACCATTCAAGTAGGAGGAAGTCTACAAAAAAATACACGTACCATCATCCGCAGTAGCCAACGACAACTCCAAATGACGCAGAGCCCGACCCATCTTGAGCAGAAACGCAGACAATTTTTCGAGTTGCGTGACATCATACATCCGTACTCTGTTCAACTTGGGAAAGCATTCCAAGTTATCTGTAAACCAGGCTACAACGTCCGGGGCCCGCCTGACCCCCCACCAATCCAGGTTTAAGGTGTGGAAGTTGGACAAAGGCGACGTGAGCTTGCCGTCCTCAGAACCGGTCTCGTAATCTGGTGTGCCAGTCCAGCCTCTCAAGGTAATCTCTTCGAGAGCCGGGAGGCCTGAGATCAGTTTGCTTATATCCCTGATCGAGTCGATTCTGGACCTGGTGAGATAGAGATTGGTCACCGTATTGAACTTCCCAAACATCCCCCGTACATATGGGTCGCTTAAGTTCAACGAGAGGAGGATGAAAAGATACTCTATCTGCCCCAGCCCAAGATCAAGAAGTGGCTGAAGATCCTTGCTCGCGGCAGCGTAGCAGTGTATGAGCAGGGTACGGACATGCTCTAGATGGTGTTCGGGTTTTTTGTCGGGGTCCTCGTTGTCCACTGGCTTTGGCACTGGTAACAGTAAGCCAGTAGAGCCATTAGGGCCTGGGGGTCCAACACGAATGTGCATGCGATGGAACAGGTGCTGTTGGGAACGAGATCTCCATTGGCTGTTGACGAGGCTACAGCTGCGTAAGGAGGCCTGGTCTAGGGAGAGATCGTCGATGATGCGGTCGAGAAGCTCTTGTGGGATGTCGCTGGTCATGGTGGTTGAGTTAAGGATTGTACCACCCACAACCGGCCTTTTATAACTCCTAGCCGGACAGCCTGCGTACTACGTAGCCTCTAGGTGGATCGGGAGGTGCCTCGAAGAATCGATCGGAAAATTGAACAAGCTATGTGTCAACTTCGGGGGTGATATCTGTCAAGAAAATACCCTAGTTCTAGAGGTCACTAGAAGGTTCGTTGGTAACTACTTCTGAAAGAACATGGCATGCTTACGGTTGTAGTTGGATTCCTCTGGATACATTGTGGGCGTGAACGAGTGTCCATATTTATATTGTATTTCTGCGGCTGTGCATAAATCAAATAGCTTTACGATCGGTATCCAACTGCTAGCTTCGCCTCGAATGAGTCGGAATGACTGCGCGTCGCGCTCGCAGAAGGTTTCAATACGACGTTTAACAGACGGTGCGACGTTACAGGACATTGGTCGTTGACTCGATCTTGGACTCGATGCTTTACGAACGGTTCCTCGTGCTGAGCACAGCCAATCACATGTCGGCTCTATCAAGCGCACCTGCTGCATACGCGGTCATGAACGCGACAGAATCAGTCACAATAATTAACCCATATGCATGAATTAAAACATAACCTCGTACTTATGTGTGGGTAAAGGGCTACAGTTGACAGTTCATTATAGAGTACACAAGCGTCCGAATGTCGAAACCTGCAGCCTTTCGGCCGAAATTGATACAGGGAGAGGTAAAACAGCAGAAAGGATGGGAATAATGAAAGCGATAACGATAACAAACTGCAAGTTGATGACGTACGAGGAATCTTAAGTCGTGAATGCAATGATTTTCATGACGTTAAATCAATAACGCCGTAATACCATTCGGACCACGGCCCGAAGTGGTAAAGTTGCAAAATATCCGACGGAAGCAACAACTGAAGACACCAGAGCGGTGGGCCGGAATATGAGAGGGTATTTGGGCAATTCCTCAGGTATAGTCTCGAGAGTCGCAGACGAAGTGGAAATGTACGGAACGAATGGGGCTTGGGAGTGGGTGAACGAGGAGGGTACGACGGCCGCCGGGGACGAGTTCGTAATTTCACCCCACCAGGCATGAGCGCGGAGATTAAGGACGAGACGGACTCCAACGAGTAGGGAAACTTGTGTTGGTTTTTATCCACCACGACTTGTTCGAGTTCCCGAACTTTGGCCTCGTGTTTGTCATATCGCTTTTCGTGCTTGCGGACCGTCTTGTCCATGGCCATGAGGGCTTCGTCGATGTATTCGTAGACTTCTTCCGTGGAGTGAACAAAAGTCGTCTCCGAGCGGGAAAATGAGGCTTCAAGTTTCTCTATGCGCTTGGAAAGCGTGTCGATGGTTTGATGCAGCTTGCGTTCCTCCAGGGTAGAGGTCGAGGGATAGTGAATGACGTCATGAAGATCCGTCGTGCGTTGTCCTAGACGCTCGACAATATGTGACCAAGGACGCATGCCTGTGGCCAGACAAATAAGGTGGTGCTAAACCACGATACAGCGTCTGTTCCGAGGACAGTGACGGTGACGGTGCGAAGAATGAAAGCTCCTATCAAAGGAGAGATTGCACTCAAAGTGAGATAGAACATCTCGAGTTTCCGTAATTCCGAGGTAGCGATATGCTTGTAATGTTCTTGAGCAGTAGAGGGTGGCAAATGAGGATCCCGAATCTTGGGACGTGATTTGTGATATAGCCTCCACGGAACTGGTGGGAGCCGGTCAAAACATATTATATGTCAAACTCATTTCAATTACGAACCTTCAATGATTTGGTGAAGATACCAGATCAGAAGCAGCAACGAGAAGAACACTTTAACGTGATCTCCTCCAGTGACCCAGTTCCCGACGGGTGATACCAGAGCAATCACGACCACCAGGTCAAATTCATACCAAGAACGTGATTTGGTATTGCTTCCGGAATGGGGGTCTTCATTGCGCATATCGTCGTTCAAGAGTGAAGTACTGAATCTGCGCTGTTTAGGCGACCGAACTCGCGGCGTGATTTCATCGACTTCCTGAAAGTCTTCGTCGTCACTTTCACTTCCAGCGTACCCATTGACGCCATTAACGTTCCCAGACGCAAAGCCTTCGTCTGACGGCAAACTCGAAGATTCGACCATGGGAGAGATTGGCGAGCTGGGCTCTGCAAGATTGTCACCATCGGGTTCTCCTGGTCGCCCTTCAGACCGTGTACGACGTCGAAGGGCTTGTTTTCCTTCAAGAACGCTCGTAGTCGTCGCCATTACTGGCAGTGGAGTTTGCCAGAGTGCCGTCAAAGATCGTTGGCTGTGGTTACATGCACGCGCAGGACAAAATGCGGGGACGCA